>JAUBNY010000042.1:1277899-1307837 GCA_032275445.1 Crypturellus soui | reverse complement strand
CGCGGCGCCGGCGGCAGCCCCCGCGGCAGCCCCCGCGGCAGCCCGCGCTGCGGCGCGGCGGCCGCCTCCGTCCCTCGCGGGGCTCCGAGGCACGAGCCCGCACGTCCCGAGGAGCGCGGCGGTGAACGCGGCTCGTAAACACCCCCGGGATCTTTCACTGCGGTGGCGGTCGCGATGGCACAGCCCTCTGTTGTGGTTCGCGCGCATAACTCTTTCAAGAAGTTTTACAATATTTGAACAGGAGGAAGGATGCACCTGATCTAAATCAACAGCTTTGTTCCTTTCACCGCAACACCAAGCTATAAATCTGCATATCCAGCCCAGAAAGCACGAACTTTCAGAAACAGGCTACGAAAGCGTGCAGGGGCGACGCTTTCCAAACTGTATGGGTCGTGCACTGGCAAAGATGCTAGGCTGACAATATTTAATGCTGAAGGTATGGAAAATCAGACATGCTCTAAGTAGATAAAAGAGGAAAACAGGTTATCAGGTTATTCAGCGAAATAATGTTGAGGAAAATAATTAAATGCATTTCAAAAAATATACAAATAGAAAAAGGGCAGGTCCTCTAAGAGAAGATGCAGTCCATTTCCTAGAATTCTTTAACAAAAACAAGTTTACAATCCAAGAAAGCAGGCCCATGAAACTCAAAAAGCAGTAAATTTTCTAAGAAACAAAGACACTGTCAGATTTGCTATATTACATTTACATTTTTTATTAAGGATTAGGTCAAAAGCCACTGATTTTTAGTTTATGAATGCAGGTCAAGACAAGAACATTTTTTCTATTTACTCTGTGTAACTCGGGATAGAAATCAATCTGCTACTTTCATTACAACCACACAATCAATTCCATTTAAAGTACAATGCAACAGCCAAGTCCAAGGACAATATGGATCGCTGAAAATCCTTCATACCATCTACAGAATTTATTCAGTAAGACTGGGACATTTTTCCTCCTTATTAGCATGCAACAAGCTTTTACAAACAGACTTATCCTGCCTTCTTCATAAAACACAAATAAGCATACACTAATCTACTGATACAAGCACTGATGCTTCGGTATTGCCCTTCAGTAAATAATACAAATAATCCAGGAAAGAACAATTTTATGGAGGAAACTATCTAAGTCATATCGAGTCACAATGATTCCTACTGCTGCAATAAGGCAGAACTACACATTAGTTAAACCATATAACATACATACATGCAGACATACATGACGAATGTAGATAGGATAGTGCATTCAAGCAGTCTTCCCTAAAACAGCATATTTTATCAAACACAAAAGATGATTCCTAAATATGACCCCCTCGTGTTCTTTTTCCCCATAATGCTATTCTGAGGTTCCTGAGGGACACAAAGCCAAGGTATTTAAAAACTGCAAAATATTATCCATGTCGCTCCCTGAACACTCAAAGACTTCAGTGTAAGTAGTTAGTCATTTCTACACATGTATTAAATCTTCCTAACTACTTTTACTGCTCTAGTCCTACATATCAAAATATAGTCAGGGTATGAAAATGTAAAAGCTAAAAAACTCCAAAAACTCAGTTTTTAATTATGGTAAGCTTCTGTGTTTTATTTTTCTTGTTTGTTTGTTTGTTTGTTTTTGAGGGGTTATATCACAACTTATTTCTCCTGCATCTTGTATTTGAAATATTTGTAAAATTACGTTTTCCTTTTTCCTGCCCGAAACATAAAACTGCCAAATGGATACTGCTGTAAATGAACATAACAGAATGAAAATACTCTGTTCTGCAGATTTCTGCAGAACAAAACTGCCCAAGATTTTGAAGTGAAAACACCATCTTGAGTATTCCTCGCATTTGTTCCTTATTTGTTGTTTTATTGATCGCTTCCTTCAAGTGTACGTCTCCCTCCCCAGTAACTATGAGGGGAAACGAAGAATGAATCCTGGAACCGTGCTGCAGCCCGTGCCGCGAGGCGGCTGCCCAAGCGGGGGGCCGCTGTCGCTGCCCTCCGCGGCTGTGGCGGTTTGAGGCGGCGCTGACACGAACCCTCTGGGTGCTCCCCTGGCCATCACCCCCTTCTCGACTCCCTTTGTATCAAGCCATCCTTAAACGCAGCTGCTTCTGCCCGCTGACCCCACCAGCAGCATCCTCCCTCGGGCTAGCAGCTGGCCGGCACGCACACGCATGTGCTGAGTCTGCCCATGGGAACACGTGTGGTGCCCGGGATGCTGCCGCGGGGTTGCAAACCGGCACTCTCATGCGCCAGCTAGACGCTGAGTTTCCCTCTGCCAAAGTTTGCCATATGGATTCCGGTCACAAACCAAACCGCACGCTGCCGCGTTCCTGCCTCCCCTGTCACCGCAGGCAGGCAGACAAAGGGCCCGAGGCATCACGGAGAGAGGAGCCCACGCCTGCCCGCCCTGCAAGCCCTGCCTAGGGACACATGAACACGGCTTTCCCCTTGCCCGGCTGTGTTTACTCGCCTCCCTCCCTGGCTCCCACAGCTCCTTTCCCCCCACCTCCTGAACCTGTTTGTTTTCCCTGGGCCGCCCGGCTGCCGGCGGCGGCGCTGGAGGACCCCCGGCCACCAGAGCGCCGGTGCCGGGGGCACCCCGAGCGTGTGAACGGGGCGCAGGAATTAACAGGTTAATCCCGGCGGGCAGGGGCACGCGGGACCTGGGCCTTGGGAACATAAAGCAGCATCGAGTCAAACCTCACGTCTGCAACGCGGCAGTGGGGATACAGTTAAGAGAGAAGAATTTGGTTCCCCACGAGACTCTCTACCTATTTAGCCAATACAAAGGTGAAAACCGGGCGCTACGGAGGTCAGGTTTGGTGTATGGGAGCGTGGTGAGGAGCTCCTGCGCAGCCCTACCCTCTCCCTGCACCCTCCACGCCACCCTGGGAGACCCAACACCAGTTTCAGCAGCAAGGCGCCCCCAGGGTGTGTTTTAAGTCTGCAGAGCCGGCCGCATCCACCTCGAGGCAGCTGGGGGCTCCCGGCGCGAGGAGGCCACTGTGAGATCCCATGGCAGCAGGCCTCAAAGATGTGGGGTGCTGGGACACTCACACAACCTATGAGTAGGGAGGAAAGCCCAAGTTTTAGTGGGTGGTTGGCTTCCTTGCAGGAAGCAATACTGTTTTCATTCGTTATCAGCAGAAAACAAACCCACGTTTCCCTGGGAGGCGCAGCAGGCCAGGAGGGCATGGCGAGCCCAGCGCCTTCAGCACCAGCCCTTCCCGCTCTTGCCCAAGGAGGTGTTTCCTACAGCAGCGCCACCACATCGGCTCAGACCTCATCATCCAGGCCCGGTGCCAAGGGTCTGGCAGACAAGAGGATGGGAAGGATGGGCCGAGAGATGCCCCCGGTGCAGGAAGGCACCCTTAAGCAACTGCTTTTGAGCAGTCGCTGGTGGCTGGAGCCCTGGCACCACGTCCCACCGGGCACTGGGGCCTCTGCAGCCCCCAAGGCCTTGGGAGCTGCTTCCTCCTTGCCTGGCCCCTGCAGAAGAGGTTTGGGAAAGTAATCTGGGGAAAGCACCAGGATGGGAAAAGTTCTTGGGCCTCCTTTCTGCTAGAGCCCTTATTGCACATCTACGCGCATACGGGTGTTTCAGCCTTTTTTCATGAGGACATGCTGGAGATGATCACTGGTACAAGGAGTAAAATACTGATTTCTCAGCAAAAAATGCTCAGCTCACACCTCTGAAGAGTTCAACGAGAGCAGCCCTGGTGCAGGCACCGCTGCACCCTGCAACCCTGCTGCGATGCCCAGGAATTACAGACCACGATCACCAAGAGAGCACTCACTGCCCAGAGAGAAGTTTTCACTGCCTTCCTTAATTTATAAATCTCCTTCTGTGGGTTTATTTTAGTGCTCTGATTCTATTTGAGCATAGCTTATTATGATTTAATTTCCTCCTCTTTTTTTTTTAAGCAGAAGATGGAAAAGAAATATAAGTCTCATATGTTCTCAGCATATAACAGTTGATATAATAGACTGAAATGGCTCCTTCTAATCACTTGGGGATTTTTAAGTGCATTTTATTGACATGATAAGCCATTATGAGTCCTTCAGACTTGTTATGGTTTATCGTATCAGGGCTTATGGTTTTAAGTAATATTCTTAATATGCATTCACAGCATCCACTCCAGTGCCTTCTTTAATCTCAATTAAATACCATTAAAGATATGTATGGTACCTATGTATAAGTGGCACTAGGACAGTATTTATAGGCAGTAGTTACAAAATAATGTCAGACTGGCTCAACTGGCTTCCATCTCATCCCATACACAGAGGTCTTATTTCTAAGCACAAGTCCATATGCAGAGGTAGCATTATTCAGGGAAATTACAGGCGCTAAAAGTTGCTCTTGGTGGTATTTTTGCTTCCTTTTTTTCCCTTCTTTTTTAGCTAAGGCTTCTTTCTTTCTTCCCTTCTAGCTAGTCATTAAAATGAGATCTATTCTGCCAGTCCGCAGCAGCTGCCTGGACAGAACTTTAAACGCCTTGACACGTCCCAGCAAAACGGAGGTTATCCCTGGTGTCTAGGGCAACGCTTGCTCTCAAAATGAAATAAAAGTGGGTGTCAGAGGTCACCGGGGAGGGCACAACTCTGCCCAGAGCACAGCTGTGCAGCCGTCCTGAGCCGCTTAATCCACCTGTGTCTACCCCAACCTGCACCAGATTTATGGTCTGCCTCTTCAGGCTTTTTGTACTTCCCCATACGCGGCTGTTTTCCCGTCTCATCCCCCTTTTATCTTTACCTTCTGGCTTCTCCACACACATGGAGAAGAAAACAGAAGCTGGGATGCAGCAAAAGGCCGTCATTTCCCGCGAGCCGGCGGAACGGGTACGTCTGCCAAACGGCCCAGACCTTCCCTCAACGAAAGGCAGGGCTGAGGGCAGGCGGCACTATCAGAATACTGTAAGCCAATCTAAATGTTACGGATTTGTGACAATCGGTGCAACTCTGAAACGGAAAAGATGAGGCCAGCAACCTCGTTGGGGAAGCTGAAGGGGGCAGAGAACAAAGCAAGAGCCCCCACAACAAATCCCAGGAGGAGCATTGGGCCCAGTGAGGCGAGCGCGAGGGCTGGCAGGGGGACAGAGTTTTAAGTCTCCAAAGCTACAGTGGGTTGCCCACAGCCCAACTGGTGGGCTCCAAAAGTGACCAAGTACAAAACCCTTGGAGGTAGCATAAAATAGACAAATCCATAGCTGTAGTCTGAATTTGGGAGGAACTCGGGGCTGCCGCCTTGCTCAGAGGTATTTGTCAGAAAACCGTGCAGCATCTTGCTTCTTCACAGAGCTGCCCTTCAAACACCTAGCATCTACTTGTAGGAACAGGAGTATACATGCATAGAAGACTAAGAGCGTATTTGTCATCGGAATAGTTATGCCAACAGTTGAAATTGCGATTTCCGAGTTGCAAATTTAAAGGCTACGGATGCAAACATGCCCAAGAGGAAGCTACACAATCCTCCAATCGCTTTGTGAAAAGGGCTCCACTGAATGACACTGCTTTCCTCGCTGCTGCCAGATCTGGCCCAGTGCTGAGGTAACCCTCCATGCAGAAGGCTGTGCTTCTGCTATAATGGATTTTAAGTTTATGATGCCCTCTTAGAATCATTTCAATAAAACCAAAGGCTATCAAATGATTTCATAATCAATTAACACTACGGCTTAATTCCCAGTTTGCTACATCCTTCAGCGCTGCTTTGCCACATAATTGATGTCTGATTTGCCCTGGTGTTCAAACGGGCCTTGTTTATTCTCATTCCATTACCAGTAACTAACTCATTATTCTAATGCACTCTGAAGTATTTTAAAAATAAATGTGAAAGCAAGTTCCATTCTAATCTACATCCATTAGTTATCCTTCCAGGTTAGAAACCATTTTCAAATAATCATAGTTCTTTCTCTTCATACTTACCATGTAATTCATTTATAGCAGAATAGGGCCCATATTGTAAGAAAGCTTTCTGAGGTAGCACAATAAATCTCACATCAACAAACAGAAATACTGATAGGTAGCAGTCCTCAGATTAACAAAGAGGATAAATAATTGCCATTTTGTAAGTTCCGCTGAGCCACTGAAGGCTCAATGTTATGAAAACAGTCCAAAAGAATTGAGCTTTTATTTGCCATTATATCTAAGAATGTCAATAAGTTCATTAAACAGTAGAAAACAAACCCAGCAGCCTAAGCTTGTGTGGACAACCAAAGCCTCCCCCCAAAAATCCTTGTGGCCATAAACTGCCACAGAAGAAATCCCTTTCTCAGATCTCTACCACATCCCATTTTTGAAAAGTATCCTTCCTTTGTTAAGAGTCATTTCAGTTTGGTTGTCTATTCACTCATCATCTGAACAACAATAACAAGATGCTGAAGTCCATTTGACTTTCCTACTTGATGAAAAGTCATGTAACGCACATCTAAGGATCAATGACTTAGCTAAGAAGGTAAAGGTTGACCAAATAACTACAAATTTGTCACCCACTACCTTAAAAAAAATACTGAAGAAAAGATTATTGATGAGTTAAAATCAAGAGAAACAGGCTCTAGAGTCTCCTAGAAGGAGAAGCTGTACAGAAATATATAATCCTATACTTTTACATTCATTTAGAGATGCAAAGATAATGACACTTTTTAGAAGCCTGGATCCTTAAACAACTGGCCAGTTCACAGTTATTCATATGCTGTTTTTTTAAACTGTCTGAAGGTTATTTGGTTATTAACCGAATAATACTGTCTGTGTCATTAGGTTTTATCTTACAGTATTAAATGATTTCTCAAACAAACATTAACACTTTCTGATTTATATAACCATTTCAACACTCCATGCAAGGGAGGAAAATGGTTTGAGGATGGTAATTGCAAGCATCAAGGTGAGTAAACTCGGTGATCAAGTACTGCTTTCTTGGAAGAAAAATAAAAAATGACATTAGATTATGAGAAACCAGTGCACTCATACCCACAGCATGTCTTTTCCATTCATTATGTGGACTCATACTATGATCCAAAAATCTGTTCCATACATAAAATCAGTCAGGAAAAGAGAAAAAAAATCATGAAGGATCGAAAAAGAGAAACAACATAGATTAGCTTTAATTATCTCATATTCAAATTTGCCTTCACTAGACAGGCATAGCAGAGCTCTGCCTGTCCATGTTATGTTTGCAGTACCTCATGGTATCATCTTATTGGAGTATTACCTTGCTCTACAGCAAGTTAACCAACAGTTAGATACGCCCATGTGAAGTGTTCAAACTTCCAGGAAAGTGAGGGACTATGGAGATTGAGCCTTGGTATCTAGAGTGCTGGAAAGTAGCTCATTCTTCTGCGTTTTCCTTTATCTGTGAGTACTTTGCAGACCCCTCAGCACTCCTACAGCTTTTCCAACGTGAATTTTACCATCAAACAGATTTCAAATATTCCATTAACTTGAGAAGATGAATATATTCCCAGAATCCCAGAATG
The DNA here is from genome assembly GCA_032275445.1 of Crypturellus soui. NCBI lineage: Eukaryota > Metazoa > Chordata > Aves > Tinamiformes > Tinamidae > Crypturellus > Crypturellus soui. The sequence goes on along the minus strand of JAUBNY010000042.1, from coordinate 1,300,381 downwards.
GCTGAGGTTGGAAGGAACCTCTGGGGATCATCCAGTCTAACCTCCTGCTCCAGCAGGGACACCCAGAGCACGTGGCACAGGGTGGCATCCAGGCGGGTTTGGAAGATCTCCAGAGAAGGAGACTCCACAGCCTCTCTGGGCAGCCTGTGCCAGGGCTCTGTCACCCTCACAGGAAAGAAGTTCCTCCTCACATGGAAGAACATTCTTCCTCACATTCTCCCCGCAGGTACCTGTACATGTTGATCAGGTCTCCTCTCAATCTTCTCTTCTCCAGACTAAACAGGCCCAGTTCGCTTAGTCTTTCCAGCAGATACAATCTCTTCCGTCTGGTTTTCTAATATATAAGTTTGGTATTTAATTATGTGCTTTTGCATAACACAGAAGCAGGCACAGAAAACATACAAATGTGCAATAGTATTATAATGACCAAAAATATTGACCATACTCCTAAATACATAGCTTTCTATTGGCAGGTCTATTGGTTGCTCCATCTATCCATTGATGCATCCATCCAAAACAGTCAAAAGAAGAAAGCCAGTGGACACAATCTGAACACTGATAAGTTCAGTAAGAAAACCAGTAAGAGCTCACAAAGAACTGCTCTTTTCATTTCATGCTTTCCTTTCTTGGAAAAGTCCTTGTTTGTAATACTTTGGTATGCTGCCCATGTTCTCTGAAAAATATTTAGGATTTATCCCAAGAGGTTGAAAAATTCATGCATCTCAGGACCAAAATGGAAGGTTTTTAGTAAGATATATGTAGCTTAGCAGTTTAACAGAATCCCATTTTTAAAAGCAACTTGAATCTCTATACTCAGCAATTTCAAGGAAAGTCTTTCAAATATTATATGGATATTAAAAACACATTTTTTTTTTCTTTTTGATTTTCTAAAAAAGATCTTGGATTCTTTAGCTGTTGCATGTAGCGTGGCCAAGCTAGAAAGCAGGAGAATTAAAAGGGCACTGATTTTTTTTTCCTAATGCTATGAAACTACCAAGGAAAACATGTCTTCCATTGTAAGAAGACTATATTATTTATGGAGGCAAAATTTTCAAAATGTAGCCCGAATTGGAGGAAAAACAAGCTGAGTTAAAAAGTGAATGCCAAAGCACGTTACAAATGACAGAAGCAACACTGCAGTTTGTGGGCACACCACATAGCAGGCAGTGACAGAAGCCAGGCCAGAGGAGCCCGAAGTTCCTCCCTCCCTCCTCTCCTCCTTGGAGAGGCCCAAAGGCTGCAACTGAACATCTCCTTCTTGACAGCAGCTAGAAAACAGCTACAGTTGACTGCCAGCAGTTACTCCGGGCCCACACATGATACTCTCTCATTTCAAGCAGCCCTGGCGAGGTCTGAGGTGTCCATCTTGGCTGCCTATCTTCTATACCCCAAAATGGCAAATATACAGAAGAATGAATTCTGACTGTACCTTTCCAGCTCTTCAGGGATCTTACCGTAGGAAAATCATAAAGTTATTCAATATAGAGCGGTGCTGTTGGGAAAAGGAAGTGTAACGCTTCTTTTTTTGCAATACCCATTAAGATGGCGTGCATTCCTCCCAAGCCACAATCATTCATCTGCTGCATCAAAAGCATCTGCCTTTCCATGAATCACAGTCATAAAGCACATGGATAAAAAATCATGATAATTTTGGACACCTCTCCAGAACTATGTAATATTGTTCTCCTACACTCAGAGTTACCACACGTCCCTAAGGGACCGACACTACACAGTTTAGGAGAATACAGCATTGTGAAGGAGATGAAGTACACCAAGCTGGCTTCACGCAGGAACAGCATGTAACATTCTGCAAAGACTGTTACGAATTCAGAAAAGTCAATTAAAAGTTCTCTTCTCTGGAAGAAAATTAAAGGAATATTTGTTCTTCCTCCAGAAGGACAAATATGCCTTCATCTCTTTGTCTTCTACAATAACAAACAAGATGTTTGCTGGTCAGGGAAAGGTTTTAATTTTTACTGTGCTTTTTTTTAAATTTTATTTTGTTATGGCCTCTCTGCAAGTAATCTTCGTATGTGCAAGTCATCATAAACTACCCAAATGATAAGAAGTTCTAATATTGCGTAACGTTAGCAGGATCAAAAACATGCAGTGATGCATATTCTGGAATAGTAACCTTGACTGTTTGGTCTTACAGTCAAAGGAACAGATCTTTAATGAGAAAACTCTTATTATTTTATTGAAACTAGACTTTCTGTTTTATCTTATGTGCAAAAAACTAATTTTGCATCTGAAATTTTCTGGGAGAATGCTACTCATCTTGTTATCCCTAAACCTAGGAAGAGATGTGCCAAGAAAACAGAGAAGCTAAAATGTTCTGGTCTGCCCTCACGATAGAAACAGGCTGCTGCTGCAGAAGGACTCCTTTACCTGCTTTACCTCCTTTACCAACACCAGGAACGTAGAGTAGGGTGGACATGCACACTGATCACTGAGAACTGAAGACACTAGATTGAAATAAAGCTAAAACAACAGCCTTCTCAAGAGAGTCAGATCTGAATTATCACTGTGAAATGTACTATTTCTTTACATTTTTCTATTGCAGTTTACAATAAATCTAATCTTTCAATTTGAGAATATGAAGATAAGGGGAAGTCAACCACTGCCATCTTAACTGCCATGAGTGTCAACGTTCAACTTGCTAACATGTAATCCCCTACTATTCCTCTTCTATTTACAATTACTTTTCAAACTGCACATACACAATCAGGTGTGGATAGCTTTGCTCAGTTGGTCCACCCGAAATACAAGTGATTGATGAAAAAGAGGTCTTGTTGCTATACAGCAACACAACTTCATTCCTGACTTTCTGTCAAAAGTCTTGGTAGACACAGCTATCCTGTCTAATCATTATTATGACTAGAATGCATTCTACTTTCATTTACTGATGACTTCACTGCTGAAGCTGAGTTTACTTTTCTCTATTATGTGGTCCTTTTTCATATCTACCATTCATATCTGACATTTACTGACAACTGGAATTAGTAGATGAGTTAAACACTGAATTTCAAGTGTTAGCCTATTGGATAAAGTGCAGTGAAGAAAAGCCATGTTTATCCTTTCACCTTCATGCGGAGATTGAAAAATGTTCACCATGTTCTGGAACCAGAAGTCTAAAAAATTCACGCACAGCATGATCACTTCTCTTTCTCATTAAAATAGTCCTAACTATGAAATAACAGGGAAAACACTTTAGATGTTCTTGGCACAGTGAAGTTATAAAGTCCAGAGAGAAAAACTCTATCTGTCCACAAATCCACCTACAGTTAAATATGAAGATGTGAAACAAAAATTTGCCAAAAGAAAAATTTATTCCACTTAAGTAAGGCTATTACTTTCTACACTAATTTTGCCAAAGAATTCCTAGGACTGGTAAATACTTGCAGTCGTTCAAAACATAATAGTATTTAATAACATAATAATACATAATTTAGATATTGACTTTTTTCTTTTTTGTAAAGGCAAGCCATTTAGAGCTATGATTTTCTTCTTATCTTACTTATTTAATCTTAATTCTCCATAAACATTTTAAAGAGGAAAAACCTTTGCTCATAAATCAAATGCTGAACCCTTAGTCTTCAGACAAGAATGAAGCATTACAAGATTTGATATTCTTTTGGTTGTTTTTTTTTTCTCCAGATTGGTAGACATAATATTGGTTATGATTTTGTGGGTTCCTTTTAAGCTCTATCAGACTCTTAACAGAACTGCAGCTGCTCTTTATTTATTTTTATCCTTTTTTTCCTTGTTCATAATACACAGGCTATCTGGCTTATTTTCAAGCTATTGAAATATTTCAATGCTAAAAAAGTACAATAGGCCATAACCACTTATGTGCTCAGGAAATCCTTCCCCCTTCCCTCTTTTCCCCTCCATTTTATGTGAATTTCTGAAATTTAAGAGGAAAAATGAAAATTTAAGTGCACATCTTAAGACAGCAAACTTGTAATGTGCTGTAGGCCCTCCCATCTGAGGGCCTTTACAAAAAATACTTTACAAAAAAATGGTTCATGTTGTTCATTGAACACTGTTGTTCAGGTTCATAAAACCTCTGGCACTATAAAATGTAGACATCTAAAAACGGTGACAATCAACACAAAACTGTTTAAGTGAACTTTTACAAGCGCAACACCTAATCAAATTCAGTTTGAGTTAGCTATGGTTAAACCAGATTATAATTCAAAAGCAGATCTTTATAAACTTTCTGCTGGTGCAGAAAAAACAGAGTGGGGAAAATTATCTAGAGAATTAAAAATAGAAACTAGCTGCCAATTAAGTTATTTAATTTTATGTTCTCAAAAATCCTTGAAATGCTTGAAAAAAAACAGCAGAATTATGTATATATTCACAATAGGAGAAAAGTATTTGGAGAAATATTTCCTCTAATATTTGTTTTGTAAGTGAGAAGAAAGATAGCTGAATTACACCTTAAATGATCTATGCCCTGCCATTTGCCCATTTGCTCCCTGACAAGAATTTGATCCCCTTTTCTAACTAAGCAGGCAATATATGCAGTGCACAGAAAAAAAAAATGACTATTGCCATAGATCACAAAAATCACAGAATGGTTGAGGTTGAAAGGGACCTGTAGAGATCATCTGGTCCAACCCCCCTGCTCAGGCAGGGACACCCAGGGCACGTGGCACAGGGTTATCATCCTTTTTTTCCCTCTAGCTGAACTAACAAATCTGTGCTTGTAGATGCTAACTATGATAAAAGCACTAGCTCTAAATCTTCAGTCTTGCATCTAACATATCTTAGTACAATTATTTCACTAGAAGTACAGGCTTAAACCAGGCCTAGAGATTTATACAATGAACCTCCAAAATGTACAATTTAAGTAAACGAGAGAGATAAGAGTAATGCTGAGCTTGCAGACTGGTTGGCTTTCTTTGTCCTAACATTAACTAACTTCTGGCTACTGAGATCTACTGCTACACTTAAATGCATCCTTTAAGAAAATCCAACTCAAGTCATGGCCAACTCTTGCTTCGCTTACAAATTTTTCATATGGCCGCAGCAAGAACCTTCATTTCCTGACTCAAAGTCACAGTATTTTTTTCAATATTTTCTACTTTGCTTTGATTTCTGCAGTGAGATGAACTTCAGACTGGAAGATGATTCTTTATGTTACGTTATAGGAGACCGCAAAGCAGTCTAGGACCACACGTCAGAGGACACCCAGCAATAATTCAAACGATCCTGGAGGTACCTCACTGTTGCTTGCAAAACGAAAAGCTCAAATGGCTGGAATTGCCCCAAGACCTACTTGTACCCTCATGCCTGAGAGCCCCTTCCTGCCGGGGCATTTGATTTCTGTCTCCAAGGCTTCAGCAGACAAGTCACAGATGCTTTTCTGGAGCTATTGCACTACTTAAGTATCTCAAATACAGCTCTAGGTTGGTATAGTTTCCACTCCTTTTCAAAGAAAGAATTAATGCAAACCTTCCTTATATGCAACCTTTAAAAAATTCTGCTGATCATTTTAGCAGAAGCATCTAATTACTAGCACCAGCTGTATAAAGCTATTCTGAGAAAGCTCCGTTCACCACAGTCCCAAGCTCACTTCTGAAATTACAAAATTCTGAAAACTCAAATCTCACTTGACATTTACTTTTCAGGCTCATGATTCTGGTATCAGGTTCATAACTCTATTCTAGGCTCTGTTCCAGATAACAATTGCTGCTAATCTCAAATACTCAAAAAATCACAAGCACTCAGAGTACTTTCTGAATGAGTAACAGGGCTAGGAATGTGTTCATTAGCTTATGAAACCTGTAGCTTCCTCAGATTCATCCCATTTAAAATACAACTTAAATTTAATTAGCTTCCAAATTAATTAATCTCTCCCACCAGTTTAACTGTCAATTCAATAACAGCAGTTGCAAAGAAAGTACAGTCCTAGATATCAAAGCTCGAAGACTTTGCTGTTAAATTGTAGGTCTGAGAGCTCCTATGCCCTCCAGCCTCTCAGACCAATGCGAAAAAAAAGGGACTTTGGGACTGCAGGAGCCAAATGGCATGGTCTGAAGGGTAGCTGCCAGCCATGAACTATGAGCCTGGAAACCCTGGGATATCCAATACTGCAGAGTGCTGGGGGCACCTCTGCACACCTTGGAAATGCAGGATTCCCAGGCCCAGGAATCTGTTTTGCGTTGGTTTTTGTTGTTTGTGATGGTTGCAACAGCCATTCCACACCTGTGAAGTATTTGGATTCTGGCAAATAGGCTTTTTCCAAAGTAGCTCCATTTCAGCAGCAAATTCCAAACGTGCTCTGGACACTGCCCTTGGAGTTGCAAACCCATCCCCGGTGGATTTCTGTGAGTAGAGATATCAGACATATAACCTTCCTACGTTTAAGCCTGGAAGCGAAAACAAGGAGGTGAGAGGTACCAAGACTTCTCCTGAGGGGAGCTCTGCGCAAGGAGCCTACTGCAGGTGTGATAGAAAACACTTCTGGAAATTGCCCAGGCATTCGAGGGACGGTCTCCTTCACAGTCCGGGTGGGACACAGAGCATTAGATTTGCTAACCAATTTGTTAGTCCTGAAGTTCCCAATCTGACGATGGGGTGAGAGATGTGGTTGTCGTTAATTGCTGGATCTCTGCATCAACCTATGGAGCTCGTCTAGGGTTTCTGGTATTGCACTTCCAAAACTGCTCAAAGATATACATAAGATATATAGATATATAGATACCTAGATATATTTTTGCCTCTATTAAAATAAACAGGCTGAAACTCTTTGGATGCTTCCTCTGAAAAACAGCATGCTAATTAACCTCTTAGACTCTTTTCAGTTCTCGAGGCCTTTGTATCTGTGTACTAAATTCAGAAAAATCAAGTGCATATTTGTAAATCACAGACAAGATTTGGACCACAAAAAATATTACTTCAGTTGACAAGAGGTCAGAATTTTCTGATACTTACTGGCAAGATAGTACAGCATGTCACCTCTGCTAACATTGCTTTTCAAGGTGTTTTTAGAGTAATAATTAAAGTAATTAAAAGGATAAGCTTGATAGGTAATTCAGATCACACTGTATCTTTGTTTGTCCTCGCCTCCACCCTTCTCCCTCCTTTCTTTCCCTTCCTCCATCCCTCCCTCCCCAGAAAAGCTTTATCTAGAGTGGCTGAAAAGCAAAGTATCTCTGCAGACACTATCCATCACATTTCTGTCTTAATTGAATGACACCAGAATAAGATCGATAAAATGTAACAAGAGACAGCTTTGCATTTCCACACTCACTTATTCTCCTTCTCCGTTACTCCCAGCCATCACCGTGACCAGAAAGCCTAAGCACTGGGTTTGATCACTGCTGCCAGGCAAGCTGTTAGTATATGAATAAACTTGTCGGAAAACAATAAAACTTGTAATACTGGGAAAGGCCAGGATGTCAAAAGGCCACTGCAAACAGCATTAAATATGCTGCTTTTAACGCTATACTATAGGCGCACAGGAGGAGTTTCTAAACACCACAAGCAGTGGCAGTGCTGAAAATCCTCCCCCCAACTCCAGGACGTGCCTGGGTACATGTGTGACCATCTGACATGCGGTTGTTGTGACCTCTTGGCTCAAATCTGCAATTTCTGCACTGAACCCAGACCAGCTGTGATTCTCCTGTGTCCGAGGGTTGCGAGATCTCCAATGCATTATTGATAACCTCATGGCTTCGCTAAAAGCTGAGGCTGCGCGCTCATCATCCCAGACTTTTCCTGAACAGCTCCAGCTTCACCTATCGATCGATCGCAAGGAATAAAATGAAAAAAGCCCATTCCACAAGAAGGCTGTATATTGTGTGATGCATCCATTTCAGCACACTAGTTAAGTGAAAATAGAAGCTTTTTTTAAAAATTCTTTTTTTCTTATTATTTTAAATCCTGATGATCTTGCACTCCTTCCTGCATAAGGGCAATGCTACCTTACCGGGTGCATAATTAGGATGTCGACTTTGGAGTCACATTTATCTTTCAGGTCTACATGTCTGTGTTGAAGTTGTAGATAGATTCCCGCAGAAGTGGGGGCACGTCCTGCTAACCACAGAGCAAACAAAAGCCCCCAATGCAAACAGCTAACAAAACAAATAAATAAATAAGTGGAACAAGCTGTATCAAGTGAATATGGTAAACAAAATGAATTAGAAAGACAGGAAGAGGAAAGAGTTAACAATAGCAAGACTGAACAGGATACAGCTTTAGTTATGCATAACGAGAAGGCTCCTGGAATCTGGAAACATAAGTATTACCCATGCAGTACTCACAGCTCCGTACGTAAAGAAATGCTTCGATATTGCATCACAGGAAATGTTCTCTTCAGGTTTCGAGACAGTCTGTCATATTTCAGCTTGGAACTCAATTAGATACTAAAACAATTGCTGTACAAGTACAAGCACTTCTGCCAGGCACTATTAGAATCGAACTGATGAGGCACTTGGCCTCTTAACTTCAAGAGATAATTCTTCATGCCTGGTTGGCTACCCTGCATTGTTTCTTCATGATTATGTTCGTGCTCAGTCTTAGAACAGCTTTTTTCCCCCCTTTTTTTTCCAGTATCAATGACTTGGCTAGAGAGATGAGGCTAGGAGACTCATGTGACTTCTTTAGTTAAAAAGATTTCCTAATTGACTACTGCTTGGTAGATTTTTGCACAAATAACTTCAATTTCTGTTGCAAATGCCTTTTTTTTAGTATATTTTTAGTTTTAGGGTTTTTTGTTTTTGGTATAATTACACAGCAGGCTCAAGGAGTATTCATTTGCAGTATTACACCAAAGTTAACGCCTGATCTTCTGAAATGCGCATATACTCACATTACTCTCTAATGACCACCATTGCTATTACTGCCAGTATATTGATTGAAAGGTTATTGCTTACTCTTCTTGTCCTTATAAATGAGACCTAATCTTGAGTTAGCAAAAAAAGAATTAAAATAAAATAGGTTTTCTGCTCTGAACACCTCCTCACGTAACACTCACCTAGACCATTCAAGACTTGCTGAGATAAATATGTTTTCTCCAGGTAAAAAATGAATGCAGACAAAAAGCAGAAAATGACCAAGCTATCATTAAAGCTTGCAGTCACAGAAACCAGAGTCAAAGGATCTTACACCTACTGGACAAAGGCCTTACCTCAACACAGCCGATGCACGTCAGTGTCTCGTGGTTTGCCAGAGCAGAGGGCCTCTCACGGAGGGAAGGCAAGCAGGGAACACAGTAACAGCACAACTTCAGGGAGATAAAACACCTGGGGGCTCAGATAGGGAGAGGTAGAGATGCCTCCAAAAGCAGACTCGGAAGAAGGCACTGAATATGGGTGCTCACACTGTCTTTGGAAGAAGCTTCACCATCAACAACAGAGAAAGCCTACAGAATAATTTAGGTGCCACTCTGGGTAACCAAAAGGGGTGATGCCCCTTAGATGCATTGCTGAAAAGGGTAAATAAAACTTACCACACGTTTTATTCTACTGTGTGCCATACGGAGTTAGGGAAAACAGGTAAGATTTGCCACGGAGGAATGGGCTGGGGGGCGAGCGGAACAGACTCCGTGTCCTCCTCTTTATTAGCTCACACCAGAGGACAAGAAATACAGACAGAAGCTGACGAAACACAGCAAATACACATATATACCACTTGCAGTGACTGTAATACATATCACCTGAAGAGAGCCTACCAGTATGCCAAAAGAAATACCGGCAATTCTGCACACAAGGATTTACTTCAGTTTTGTTTAAAGTACACTTAGGAGATTCGGGGTTCCCAAAAGCAACTGCAAGTTTCCTCAGGTTTCAGGATGAAAAGAGGGCTTTCTCCCCAACCATTTCTATCCGTATGACAAGTTTCTCAAGGTTTAGAATAAGTTTTTGGTCAAGCCAGTGTGTATTTCACCACAACTCATAAGCAGATACACATCTTCTAATTTAACCCTTCATGACCATCAATTTACAGCCGCCTGGCTTCTCCCTCCCCATGATGTACCCGAAGGAGCCCCCAGCTCTATCCTGCTTCGCACCACACACAGGTGCTCTCAACAGTTGAGGGCACCTGCCAAGGTCTTCCCCAGTGTGTCTGGCTATGCCTTAAACACCAGCAGACGCTGCAAAAACCGGCAGCAGAGATGGTGGGCAGGGGGTGTCCCTGGCTGTCCCAGTTCCACAAAATCCCTCAACAGAAATATCCCACATTTAAGATGACAGAAAGCTATCTGCCTTATGGGGAAATGATTCACCTCTCCTGTCTTTTCCAAATGCAGAAATCAAGGGGAACAACCTGTGCTCTCACATGAATAAGGCTGCATTTTTTTTTTTATCTGCTTGGGGTTTTGTTTCTTTTTTTTTAGGTGGTGAATTGAGCTGGGGGTGCCTATGGCATGCAGGCCCCTGAAGTTCGCTTCACCAGACAGCAGCTGAGGGCTGCTGAGGGCTATGAACTGGCCGGCCGCCGGCTGCCGTGCTGCCGTGCCCCATGGGACCCCCTCGCCTGCTGGGCCCCATGGGGGACCCCTGACAGCCACGCACGCTCCCACTCACACACAGGCTGCACCCACAGCTAGGAGCACCGAAGATCTGCAAAGTCTGCGAAGGCAGGAATAACACACGGGAAAGAGAGCAGCTAAGGCAACCAGGTGGAAATGAATACGAATGAGAATCTTCTGTCTTTCTGCTGGGAGAGACTGCACCTACAAACACTTCACTAAGAAACAGCTCAGGCTGTTTTGCAAAATATCATTCTTTGCAAAGCCCCTTCAGAGCTACAGTTTCTCTCAGCTGCCTTTGAAATACAGTCACCGACATCTATTTCACTATAAACAAGGGGAAGTAGAAGGCTCTCGGTGCCAATCCGGGTTGGGGCAGAGTTCAGATTACTGGTGTATTTCTACTCTGTCACAAAGTTAAAGTTTTCATAATAAAGCACATTAAAAATAAATAAAAATAAAAACCATCAGCAAATTTTAAACAATCCAGTATGCCAAGGATCTCATTTCACTGTTTTTCCTTAATCCAAGAAACAGCACTTATGTAACAATAAACACTCTTAACTCCAGATGTGAAGTTTCTCCTTTCTCTTTCTCAACCACTGCTTTTGCGGGAAGGAGAAGGCAAACACCAAATAATTTCACGTATCAGAAAGAGGTATGAAGACAGCAGTAAAGAATATAATTCTTTTAAAGCTTAGTATAAATACAATGCCACGTTAAAATGCTTGAAATGTGTATAAACACAATTCTAAAATTCATTTTTAATACAACAGATGATAAAACAAGGACATAAACACTTTGAGGAATTACAGGATGTATTTTTGAAAGTCTTCAAACTATAACTAAAATAAATAGGACTTGGCCAAGGACCACAGAGACAATAATTCAATGGGAACAAACCCGTACCTGAAAAATTGAAAGACACAATTCTGCTTGACTTTTGTAATACAGGTTTTGAAAATAGGGAAAACAGATATAATTTCTGAAACTTTATAAAATGTTATTAAATCTTTCCTCCTCTGTTTTCAAGGATTTGGAATCTTCAATACTTTTTCCTATTACTTTTCTATAATTTGTTGTTAAATCACCATCAAAGTTCAGTTTTTACAATTGCTTAATTCATACTTACCTCCTTCCCACTCTAGTATGTTTTAGCATGTGCTATATTTTATTTTTATGATGTATTTTTATTATTCCTTTGTTTGTAAGTTGTTAGTGGACAAACAAACAACTCCTCTCCAGAAACACAAACAAAAACTGTTTTTTTTTTCACAATGCCTATATAAGACACTGGAACTGGCTTATTACTTACTGCATTTATTCTAGATTTTAAAATATTTACATAGCATTAGAAAAATATTACATGGAAAACATACCTAAATACTGCTCTGTGTCAAACACCGATTTCATTAACAGGTGCAAAATATTATGACAAATACTGTGGTGTTATTCTAGTCCACTGAAATGAAATTGTTTCATCCAACACACTGTAAAACTCCATCTCAGAGTAGGCAAGGGAGGTTAACTGTCAAAAACTAAAGAAAGGCTAGATTTTGTCAAACAACTGCTGGAGAAGTTGCTAAGAAGTATTTTGATATGAGAACCTAACGCTGCACCACATGAATCAATTAACACTTCATAACACCAGCACACACCTTCGTATCAAAATGACTTCAAGCTCTTGAGCAAATAACATTTAAATTATTCCCAGGAAACTTTATGCCAGAAATCTCTTACATACATGAAAAAGAAAGTTTACTCTGACACATTACCACAAGGAATATTTATAGAGGAGGAGAAATGCAGAAGAGGCTTGAACTTAATAATGTAGGGCCATTAATTAGCATCAAATGAAAGAAAAGCAATAAAGCAATTTTGTCACCAATTACTGACAATTTGCCTAAGTACCACCATTAATTTTGGATAATATAACCCCCATAAAATTAAGGGAACAAAACTGCTTGAATCAATATCCCTCGCTAGTCTCTTTCCACTAATTGAACTACTTTAAGGAGCATCAAAAGTTTTTGAAACCATTAAATGTTTTAATAAAAATGGAAAAACACATGGTTATGATTTCCTATCGGAAAGTGGCTGGCTTTGGCAGGGGTATTTTTTTTTTTTCCTCTTGCTTTTTCTGGCTGAGAATAAGCATAACTGGGGTGATAAAAGCGTGACTCTTCGGAATCACCCGAGTCACAACAGGTATTTACTTATGTTTTTTCCACATTTTTTTTCCTACTTGCATTTTTCTCCTTTGGAGAACCTTTATAAAGGGTATTCGGACGAGGGACACCAGAAATATCAACGCGTGACAGTCGGACTAAGGGGTCTCGGGCGTTCAGGCCCTGGTGCAGCGACGGGAGGCAGGAAGGACATTCGCGCCCTGCGCCACGTCCTGCTCCACTCTGGCTCGGGAAAGCCAGGGCAGCCCCAGCAGAGCGCCCAGCATTCCCATCCCAGCTCCTGTCGCCCACTCCGAAGGCGAAGTTCAGCAAAGCCCTCGCAAGGCCGGCAACGGAGGCGCTCGCCCGAGTACCTTCCCCCTCGGCACTCGCCCGCGTTTGCTCACGGGGAAGGACCGAGCCGCACGCTGATAAACACTCGTAAATATTTGGTAAAGGAAATATTTGCGGGACGCCGCCGGGCCCACTCCCACCCCTCCAAAATAACCCGCCTCGCCGGGGAAACTTGGAGCGCTTAATCGGCATCCATATCAATTTATAACCGCCGGGCGCTGGAGTGCAAATAAACACTGTGAAGGGCTTTGGGCCCGCGGAGATAAGATCTCCCTCCGGGGAGGCCTCGCGGAGCTGCTCCCTGCCTTTGTGCCGACTCCTGGAATGCGCTCCCTTTTCATCCCGCCCTTTGTGTCTGGCGGGCGGCCTCACAGGCAGTGTCTTAAGCCACGCAGGGTCAGGGCAAACAGAGAGCCGCATTCATGGGCAGATCAAGTTTATGTGAGAATCTGCTCCTCCCGTGCCCTCAATTTCCATTTGAATTGTTAATAAAATCTCAGCCTGAAAGCACATGATCCCATCAGTGGGGAAGTCATGCAGAGAATCCCCTAGCTCAGAAAAAAACCCAAAATTTCTTTATCTTTTTCATCCTCCTCCTACATTCGTGGGAATTATGTCACGTAACCACCACCCCCCGCCACCCCAATGCCACCCCCTCCTCCAGCACAGCACCTGACCGCCGGCCCACGGCTCGCACGGAAAGAAGGGGGGGCACAGAAAAAGAGGGGAAGGAGACGCACAAGCAACACGCAGCGCGCGACAGCAAAATCACAGCCGCAATAACTGCACCTCCGCCGCCACTTACAGACTCCCAGACACCTTCGGGCAAAAAGGAAACACAGATTTTTTTTTTCTTTTTTTTTTTTTCCTAAGTTAATTTCCAACAGCTGATAGCACTGGCTGCAAGGCTTTCCCACAGCTCTGTGACACCGCCTGAACTACAGGGCCACGGAGATAATAAAAGGTCACACATAAAGGAAAGAACAGAGCCATACCCCAATTAACTTGGTCTCCCCATGCAAAAAACTGTACAGGAACAAGAGCCGGTATTTGCTGCAGGCATCAGACATGCATCTCCTAACCTTGCCACGCTCTAACTGGGCCTCTCTTGTTTCTTCTGCCTCTGCTCCTCGCAAACTGTTTTAATATTGAACGCTTTTCAGAGGGATGGGCTGACGAACGAAAACATGAATTTCCTGCTTGCCCTTTAAGGTGGGTTAAAGGGGGTGCTGCTAATCAATTACAGAACAAAAAGCAACACAGAGATTTTAAAAACTAAACATCTTACAGCTCAAGCCCTGCTTCCTAAACAAGCTCCCCCCTTTATTCCTTCCTCAGAAAACGTATTTATTTTTGGAGATTTATTTTTTTGGAAGGACTAATGGTATTCAAGTAAAATCTCCGTGAAACACAACAACGCAGAGAGCTTTCTGCAGTCCGCACTTGCTCCTTGGAGTAGCACATCAGCCCCAAGGCTAACAAAAACTGCACTAAACATACAGTGGAATATAAAATCTTGCAGGTCTGACTCTTGCCTGCTCCCAGCCCCAGCCTCTGCTCCTTCTTCCTCCTCCCCAAACAGCTAGATGTTTATGTCTGGAATAGGCATGGGAAGAAAACAGCTTCATGGAAGCGGTGTGGGACCAATCCTGCCCAGCACCGCACTCCAGCTGCCTCCTCTGCGCACTGACAACAAGCTCTGCTCCGAGGAAGCACGGGGCTCAGACTACAAGCTCCTGGAAAAGGGGGCAGATCTGTGCCTCTCTCTGAGCAGGCCTGGGCTGAATCATTGTTGAGTATCATTAGAATATTAACTGATTAAAAAATAATGCAAATATTGGAAGGTTTGCTGGTTAGGACCAGTGGGCATTACAGGGCTGGGTACAGAATCCACTGCATGTTACACTCATGCAAAAATCCCTAAAGGATCCATTGCGGCAGGTGTTTATCGTGGACATTTTTAGCACAGTATGGAACAGTTTCTGTTCTAGGCTTGAATTTACACATTTTTAGCAAGAGCTGGTTCAATCGCTCCTCGAGAAATGTAACTAATAGACTGAGCTCCTAAATCTGTTCACCAGGTGCTTGCAAATAGGTCATGGGTGTTATTAATTACTTCGTTAGTCACAAGTCCTTGAACAATGTGTGCAAACATATTTGACCTACGACAGAATTTTAAAGCGGCCGATAGGAACAATCACTACTCGTTATTTGCGATGTGTGACCGGTCACTGAATTCACTAAATACTGCTCTCCTCTCCTGACTGGGGAGCCCAACCTGGGGAGACAAGAGTCCCGTCCGCTTTCCTGCTAATTCTCCACAAATGCTTGTAATTGATGAAGGAATCTAATTTCAGATCAGTTTAAATGCTTTGTTCAGAGGAGACCTGCAGCACAACTGCCTTTGCAAATACTTGCTGCATTTAACTTTTTTTTCCCCACAGAATCTATGACTGGTGAACATTCACGGATTTGACTTCATGCTACGATTATTTCAGGAGCTGCACTGGGAGAAGAGGAAGGGTAAATAAGTTTCATGAAACCAGTAGGTGCACACTCAGAGAATACACTCATTGCTCTACAGAAGTTGTCATTTCAATGTATCAAATAATTAGGTGACAAGATGCTTGCAAGGTCCTTTATATCCAAATGTCCTTCTGTTTTTCTCCCTTTATACAGCCTTTATACTGAGAGAATTCTTGTTCCTTCCTTGTACAGTCATCCTCTTTTCATTCAAATACCTCCTTAAAACTCCATTCTCTTGGACAGCTTATTGATGCTCACTCATATTTTATGGATACGGTGACAGCTGCCATATCTGAGCACTACATACAACAGCGGAGAGCAACTGCAAAGCAGAAGAATGTTCCTTCATTAAAGCCAGCCCAGAACTGCCATTCAGGGTGCACGTGGATACAAGGGGGAGCTGAACCTCATAGCAGGAAGTTGCATAAAAATGATGTATCATATGTATATATACATATAAATGATTGCTGTTTTGAATCTGTGGGAACCTCTATGAAAAGACCACTGCAAACAATCTAATAGAAATAGGTTAGCATTCTTTTATTGGTATTTTTTGGTCACAATACCTGTATTTTGGTACAATTTCCTCCTAATTAAAATATATATTATTGGAACTAGCTAAAATTTTAAAGTTCCACCAGCACATACAAATATTTTTATTTTTTGAAATATTCTATCATTATTCTTCTTCAAAGAATGGGAACACTAACATTTGTGGCCTTATCCAATTCAAAGTAACACATCTAACAGGATTTTTCCCCAAAATAAAACTAAATGGAAAAAAAAAAAAAGAAAAAAAGAAGAAAGAAAGAAAAAACAAAGTAACCTGCTATTATGAATGAGAAATCTGGACTAAAGGGTAAATTTGATCCGGCAAAATTCTCACTTATTTTCTTCTGGGAGATTAAGGTATACACCTGAGGTTGCTGAACTGTCAAAAACATAACAAAATTCTGGAAATTAAACTTGTACCATCCAAGTTCTAGCTGAATGCCTTAAGTAAACAGCTTGCCTCAGGACCCACCTGCTTTCTAATTCGTGCTATATGTACATGTTCTGGGTATATGTATTCCTTCTGAGTTTGAGAGCTACAAGGGGTCTGATTTTTACAGTTTCTTTCTTTTTTTTTTTTAAGCAGTACACCCTAAATGTCCACCAGTGACATTGAATGAAAGCAGCCAGTAGAAAGCCCTTTTGAATCTTTGAGAGTCTGTTACCAGTATCCTAACAATTACCTATCTTCTGGAGTTGTCCTATGAATATACCACAATAAAACATCAAGATAATGCTTATTCACTCACTTTAAATCATATACTTATAGCACTGCAACAACATTCGCTAAAATGTAACATTAACCACTGTTTTGTCAGATAGCAGGCTGATAAACAAAACACCAATTCTTGAGGAAATGAATGTAATCAAGGCACACAGCCAACAAACTTCTCTTTCAGTAAAATCTAAAGCAATCTAAACAACAGTGCTATATGACTCCTCTCCTTTTAAGGCACAAGCAAGCAGAAAAGACTACATAAAACATTCCCATCTCATCTCTTTTTTTCCACCTCAAGAGTATATAAATGGAAATGAGAATTTACATGAAGTGATTGTGAATTTCCCTAAGTTTTAGAAAAATGAGCATGCTTCAAAGTCAGAACTACTTATCTAGGTCATCCTGATCTTACCTAGTGTGTGCCATTGCTGACTTGTGCTTGCATGAGCTTGCTAACTGTCCTAGATTATGCAGTGTTCTTCTAACATAAACAACATGATCTGTGAAGTGGACTTTAAATATAAACTTACATAAATTTGAATGCAGATCCCTTGAAATGAGATTAAAGATTTAGTTAAATCATACTTTCACCTTCCCTCTGGCAAGGGCACATATTTTGAACATCATTACTTGCTGTAAAACCACTGCCACACAAGCTAATTTTTATAAAATATTTCTCATTGCATAAATATGCACTTGCACTTCTTTGAGCACTGGCAATAAAAAGCACAGTTCAACTTCTACTTTTAAGGTGATACTCAGCCTGTAGAATAAAACTTCTACATACTACATTTCAAAATATAATTCTTTACTTACATTATCAAAATTTACATTAATAACATTAGGATTAGATTTCAAAGTTTTCATTCTTCTCTAAATATTTTTATTTTACTTTCTATTGCTATCTTAAAACAGCAACAAAAACAACAAAAACCCTCCTACAAATCCCCCACGAGTGCTCAGCTACAAATATAGCAGAAATTACATTTTCTTTTTTTAAGCATGTATAAAACCCAGGACCTTATTTTATTGGTTCCCAAGGCCCTTTATAAAAACCTAGAGAACAGCTAGTGGTGCAATGCTGGGGAAAACCAATATCGATGCACCTAAAAAGATGCCAGCTACCCTCCTGGTCTGCACTGTCTCATCAGCTACCTCAGGCAAAAACAAACGAAGAAACAAACAAATTCCCTTCCCAAACAAACAAAAAAGGAGAACACCCCTTTGCTGCCTCTTCCTGCCCTGCGTGCCAGCCTGCAAGTCCGCCCAGCCTGGACTGCAGAGCCGCGCACTCCTGAAGACCTCCTCGCACAGGCCCTCCTAGGCACAAATGGAGCCTCTTGGCTTGAGCAGTCTGATTAAAAATGTGTGACTTTTTATTCAAATGGCATCAAAATTCCAAACGCAGGGGTAGTTCATTGAAGCATCTGATACCTATAGTATGCCTATCTCCCCTTGAGGATCTAGGTTTCTGTGACAACAAAAAACTGACCAGTTGAATTCTGAAAGATTCCCATTTGGTATATAATAACTTCCTACCCTCTCACAGATCCTATAACATCTTTAACTTTTGCTATGATGAAAAGGCAGGGATGGGAATCTGTGAGGGTGTAGGCATCTTCAATTGGAAAGCTTTATGTTCCCCCATTTTTACACCTCACAACTGCAAAGCAGTTCTGTCTTGTCTGTGATATATTACATGTAGTATTTTCAAATGAGTTCATTAAATTATCTCAAAATTAGCAGATAAAATCAATATACTTTTACACTGACCAGTGACAGGACAAGGACAATCACCAAGATGCATAAAACTGATTTTCTGAAGCTTGAAAAAGAAGCTCAGGGTAGTTGAGTGGCTCTCGTGAGAGAGCTGGTAGTGCAAGAGGGTACCAGAAGGCACGCAGGGCAATCTCATCCAGGTGAGGCTGGAGGGCGCCCCTATCTTACTGCCGGCTGCCTGCAGAAAAGTGGCAAGGAATCAAATGTAGAGGCACATTCCACTTCTAACATGTTAAGATCAATAATGCAGGAAGCAAAAGGCTACGGTAAGGAGTGGGGGGCATATCCCTGCTCGACGCTGCCCCACTGCCAGCTTCTGCTTCACCTGCAGCTCTCTCCGGCAAGCACCGCAGCAGTCATCACCACCACCTGAAGAAACACAACCAACCAAGGCCTGCTGTCCTCCCACTGATACGGATACTCCAGAGGGCTGTGCTGCCATCCAGAGGGACCTGGACAGACTAGACACCTGGGCGGTCAAAAATCTCATGNNNNGAGCCCTGGAACAGGCTGCCCAGAGAGGTTGTGGAGTCTCCTTCTCTGGAGATCTTCAAGACCCGCTTGGATGCAGTATCTGCAAGTATCTGAAGGAATTTTGGTGATAGCAGAAACTCTATAACCACATGATTAAGGCACAAGTAAGCAAAGTTAATGCAATTAATCAAAACTTAACTTAATAGGTGCAGCATGAAACAAGATTATGTGATAAATCCCCTTTTTTATTGCAAAGTTTAGAAACGAAGCAAAAGAAAGGAGGAAAGATACAATAAAATAGCCCATCTAGTTAAAAGCTCAAATAAATAGAAGTAACACACCAAGAAATGGTTGCACCACAAATTGTTCAAGTTAAATGACTGCATAAATCTGAGAAGTTAAATAAATGTGAATGAAAGTACATAAAATTTTTAAATGAAATCAGAAAATTGTGTGTTTAATTCCAAAGGGAACAGTGTGTGCCAGAATATTGAGTTATACACTGCTTTATTGAAGAGTAGGTCAAGATCTTATCAGCTCTATTATGAGGAATGTCAATAAAGGACTGTGTGATGATAAAATGTTTAATTAAAAATGAACATTGTGCAACATACGAACTCTTTGTATATACAGAAAAAGGAGTCAAATGTATTATGTTCTCTGAGTTACAAATTGCACTGAATCCTCTCTTCCCCATCAAATACTCTTATCATTGTGAAATCTTAAATTAACAAACAAAAAAAATATTTATATTGGCTCCTTTGCAAATTAGTTTAAGATTATCTACCTCCAGGGCACTTCAAATACTTTGAAAATCTGGGACAACTGTGATGAGAACATTAGGGTCTTGTTCTTGATATCCTTCATGTTGAATTAGTAGTGTCCTTTGGCAAGTTAATTGCCAAAGCAAAGGTTTAATACTGATTCAGAGTATGGATCAAAAAGTATCAGGAGCTAGAATCATTGTTTTTTATTATTATTTGTATTATTTACTTAATTACACATGCATATGGCATCTGTGTTTTAAAGATATCTAACAGTAAATCAGAGATGGCAACAAGCCATCTGAGAAGAGAATGCAGAATTAAATCCAGCAGCATGCCTGGTAGACAGACATTATGTTTTATCCATGGTAAAAGTCCCTTTCAATCCATCCCCTCTTCAGCACTAACCATTTCAAATTCACATTCAGCATTTTATATCTGGTTCCAATTCCAAACCAATTACTGGTTGCCATTAAGAAGATATCCCAGGGTCAGAAAATATTGTGGTGCAGCATTTATGCTTCAGACAACAATTTTAATGCAATTTTCACTTGATCTATACAATGAGGGGAGGACAATAAAGCAAGTGCAATTAATCAGAACATCAGCTCAGGGGAAAGAATAATTATGTAGCAGAAAAAAAATCAGAATTCATAAAACATGCAATAAGGCATGAATGACCTGTTAGTGACATACACACCAACTACAGCAGAGTGAGAGTCCAATATTTATTACTTAAATTGTCTAATATTTATTACTTAAAGTGAGAATAATATTTAAAAATCACTTTTCCATTCATGAGGGAAAAATAAACTTAGCAAATCATGAACACCTGGAAAATCCACAATGGACTCAAGCAAAGAGTTTGTGATCCTAGAAATTGGTGATATTAAAGACCTATTAAGCGACCTAGTCTTTCCTCTCAAAATCCAGGTTTCTTTCCTGCAGTACCTTTTATAGCCTTCAGCAAGCAGGATAGATTTCTTTTGTGTCTTACCTTTGGGATTGCCACCCCATCCTTCGGGAAATTATTCCAAAGTCCTTCCTCTGTTTTTATCAGATAGTATTTCCTGAGAATCACCCTATAATTACCTCTAAGAATACCATCTTATTTAAGGAGAGAAAAACATATGTATAGAAATATGTTTTCCTCTGAGCACTGAATCCCACAAATCAACTACAAATAAACTTCAGTAACAGACAATTATTACCTAAGAAGCAGATTTGGTAGTAATATTAAAAACTGAGTCCTCGGAGGAGGTCTAGTTAGGGGCACGAATAGAGGAAATCTTTCATAAGGAGCCAGCAGAGATTCCCAGGGTCATGGCCTAACCCAAGTTACCAGAAAAACTCCTGCTGATTTTAGTGGGGCCAGGATATCATCTCCATATTTTTATTCATAGTATTTCATCACAAGAGGAGGTCAAAAATGAAGCATTATGAAACAAGGTGACTATAATTCATCATGTTTTCTCCCACTGAAAGAGCCAAGACCTCTCCCTGAACTCCAATGTAGGCAAATTAGTTCCACATGTCAGATACCAACCATAATATTTTCCCATTTGGTACACAATTAGGGGATGCAGTACAGCATATAGCAATTAATACATTTCTTTTCCTGAGATAATGAATGGCAGAAAAACTCAAAAAAGACACTGCTCTCTTGAAAGAGGTTAGTTACTAACCATGAAGGAAGAAAAGCAATCAATGGAAAAAAAAAGAAAACAGATAAATCAGGCCCTCTCATGTCCTACATCCTGCTACTGGTTGCCTTACTTGCTTCAAATCGACCCTCTTTTCCTTTCTGCTTTTAAAGTACTTCAGCTTACAACATGCCCCTTACACCATCTCGGTCACATCTCAATATAAGACGATGATCTTTCACAACACTAACTGAATTACTTCAGTTTTATGGTGCCTTGCAATCTAATATGTAAGGCACAACTTGTCAGCATAGGCAGCTGGTGCACCGCACATGCCCTAAGGTATCCTGCCAAGGGCTCAGCTGCCACTCCAGATGGCTGCAGGTCTCCTGCAGGCAGCATGTCATATTTGTCAATCCCATGTTTAAGTAATAAACTCTTACCTCAATATGTCTTTTACCAGTGAGAAAATAGTAAACTGGAACCAATGTCTTTAGGCAGTAGCCCTATTCACAGAACCTCTGGGCATCATCTAGTCCAACCCCCTGCTCCAGCAGGGACACCCAGAGCACGTGGCACAGGGTGGCATCCAGGCAGCTTTGGAAGGTCTCCAGAGAAGGAGACTCCACAACCTCTCTGGGCAGCCTGTGCCAGGGCTCTGGCACCCTCACAGAGAGTAAAGAAATTCTTCCTCATATGGGCAGGGAACTACCTGTGTTTCAACTTGTACCCATTACCCCTTGTCCTGTCACTGGCTGTTGCAGCGAGCAAAGTTAAGCTTAAGGCAGGGTGGGATTACCAGACTAAACCTCAATATGAGTTATATCTAGCTCTGTTTATTTAGCCCGAATAGCATGCTTATATACGCAAGCAGAAGCAAGCTCTTTAGCCACACGTACGCATGCACTACGATTGGTTACATGCTACTGTCCACAAGTCTACTACCGCACTTGGTTGGTTGTGGATAACGGGCATGCATTCACACCACTGGTCTGTGCACAAGTCCTTCTTTCTCACT
>JAUBNY010000042.1:1233630-1247655 GCA_032275445.1 Crypturellus soui | reverse complement strand
GTTAAGTCAAGCTGTAGCAATGTGTGGTTTTTGATACTAACTTTCAATAGTTTCTGGCTTCCTAAAACATTTTTCTAGGAGCATTTTTTCCTGCTTGATAGTATCATTGCTACAAAGCCTACCTATGTCATTCACAAGAGGTCTGCATGCAAAACATCTGTCATAAACCTAGGATTTCAGCCAGGCAGGCAATTACAAAGCACGGCGATAGGTACCTTTATCTCCTTGTTGGCCGTCTGACTGACCTGCTAACAGCCCTGGCAGCCCAACTGTCTTCAAACAGGCTACCCAGTCAAGCAGACTCCTTCCACTCCTGCCCTCACCAAATATTTATTCATTTTTCTTAATCTTCCTGCTGTGTCCGGTTGTTCCTTGGCAGGCCGCAGGTCCGAAGATGTCGGCCCTCAGCTGCCTCTGGAGGCCGGCACAAGCTGCGGCCATTACCAGCCGTTTTGTATTTCTTTTTGACCCGAGGAACTCCCTTCGGAGGTGCTGGTGAGACCTTTGGGGCCGAGTTGTTCCAATCCATGCAAACATTTCCACAGCATGGATTTAGGCTCTCCTCTGTGGCAGTAATTGAAGGCACAAGCTACACAAATTCCCTACGCTCTGGAAAATCCTCAGAGATTCAGGGCTCAGCAAATGCACTGGCGAACAAGCACTAAGACAGAAGAGACAGTTCTGAAAAAATACCATAGGCACCTGTATTCCCCACACAACTGGGCAGACAGGAATAACAGAGCATCTTGGTGGGAGAGTGGAGAGAAAATTGTGCTGGGATTTATTTAGGAGGAGGGAAATACATAGCAAAGGTACAAGGTTTCTGAGCCTGCACTGAGGTTAACCATCTGTACTGATTTTCATCTCAGTCTCAGCTGCTTTACCTCCCTCTCACTTCTGATGGTTGTCAGTAAATGCATATTTTCTGTTACATTAGACTTGTCAGAGTTCTTCAAAGATATCAAACTTTTATGGCACACCAATGAAGTAAAATTTGCTTTCCTATGAGGAGGTCTCTGCGTTGGCTTCGCTCCTCAAAATCATTGCTGTTATGGCAGCAGTCTAACACAAACGGGCTCAGAAAACACACTTCAGGAACATACCTTCTCTAAGGCACTTTCCCCTCATTTTAAAAAAGCAGTGTTGTTCTATCCTCAGATGTAACTACAGAATGCTTTAAGCAGTGTAAAGTACTGCACTTCCATAGCATCAAATTTCAATGACAGAATGTGCACGCTGAACAGTAAAACAATAAGTCTCGGGTTGCCTGAATACATGTTCTTGACTCTTCCATTAAGTGTTGGCTTTGTAAACCACTGTTCAGACAAACTCAAGTCCCTACACAGGCTAAGCTAATCCTAGCCCTAATCCCTGCAAGATTAGGACCCTGTTAACAGGCAGTGTAATATGATTGCTTACCATTATAAATTTTGGGGAGGAGATTGATGTTCAGTTTCAAAAGCAAAACCCTTACCCATGCCCCTGTTATTTTTTTACATTATCTCCTGATGCCCCTTTCACTTCCAGTTACCATTCAAATTCCCAGCAAATCTCAAATTCAAACCTTCCAGCATGAAGCTAGCAGTGCACAAGCATGTTCAGCAGATTCCTTAGCTGAGCACTTTGAATATTTAGTATTAAACTGCACTGTCCATGTTTAATAGTTTATAATGCACTAAAGTCAAACCCAGCCTCTTCATGAACTATTACAAAATTCTCTGCCAAATTTGGGTCATCTCTCCCCAGCTGAACTACAGAAATTTTCAAAAGTAGGTCACAGAAAAAGTTGCTCGTTAAAGTACTGTATTTTTCTAACTGTTCTTACAAACCGAAATACTAACACTACCTTCTATTTTCCTGCTCCTCAACAAGAAAAGCTTTCTGAATCAGAACTTCAGCCTGAGCTTAACAGAGGCTACAACTGAAAAAAAAATCTTAAAAGATCTCTAATACTTCTTTACGATTATTTATTACTGTATTCACAACAACTTTGTGTCATTTAAAAAACTGGTTAGCAACTAGTTACCTTAAATTCTACTTCCCAAGTATATGAAAAAACTGTATTTAAAAATAATTCTAGCATGGGGGGAGTTGCTTTACTTACTTTGTCACATTGACCTACTTGCACAGTAATTTAAAATTAATCAATCACTTAAAGACAAGTGAATCTATTTACCCAAGCCAGACAAGGATTGCTTTTCCAATTTTACATGGACTTTTTACTTTGTGAAAAACAAAACAACACAAAAAAAGCTCCTGAAGTATAAAAACAGTTGGGGTTGTCTTTTACTTTGCTGAACATATAAACAGCATAGCAGATTTACTGATTTGAGAACTGAGCTCATTAGCAGTACAAAACACCACTTGTACCTGCCTCCCCAAAGGCAGCGACTTTGCATTGACCGGATAAAGATGTCTCTGTTGATCTTCCATCTCGCTGCTACGCGCTGTTCCAATGAGCTTTCATTTTAACCCTCCGGACGTATTCAACACTCTAGTATGTGGCTGCCATTTTACTCAAGAACCGCCACAGACAAGGATGCCGGGAGATTCTGCAGGAGGAAGGGACCTCTTGGCGGGCCTCGCTCTGGACGTCGTATCCTGAATGCCTCCTGCCCGCGACGGCTCTTGCCCGCCCGTGCACGCGGCGAGAGCGGCAGGGAAGGCCGGCCCGGGCGGCGAGGGGCCCTGCCCACCGTGGGGCACGGAGCCGTCAGCCCCACTGCCTGTGGCGGTGCCTGCGACGTGCGCGCGGCCACGTCCCGCCTGCCGTGGAGACGGGGCTTGAGGGGCATTTGTGAGCCCTGCGGCCCCCCGACCGCAGCGCCAGCCCCGCAGCTGCGGGCCGGCAGCGTGCGGAGATGGCGGCACCAGGCAGAGGGCCCCTTGCCGCAGGCTGCAGTCCAGCGGGCTCAGAGAGGTGCTTAGCGCGAGGCCGAACCGCTCTTGTTGCACAGAGCAGTGCAGGGCCCGACCGCCGCCACCCCTGCTGCGGGGTAGGCCCCTGCGCGCCCCTCCACACCCCGCACGTGGCCCCACGAGAGGAGCTGTCACCTCCCCACCGGCTCTGCCCGTCACAGACTCAAAGACATGGAGCAGACGGCCCGAGAGCTGGCACAGAGCTCGGCAGCTTCTTCTTCCCCAGTGCGTGACAGGGCAGGGTCTTCAGACCCTGCAGACCTGCACGAGCTGCTCGCTGCTTGCTGCTCCTGGGTACAGCGGCTCTCCCTGTCCAAGCCAGCAGCTGCCTCCTTGGCGCAGGCTGGCACACCAGAATGGTTCACAACGTTGGCGTTTCAACACTCCCGCGCACCAGGCAGGGTCCCAGTCATCTGCAGCAAGGTACTCACCCCTGTTCTCTGCAAGCACACCAAGGTCCAGCAGTCGGAGATTATAAGGATGAGCGTGGAGGACAGGTAACCAGACACAAGGAGCCCCTACCACCTTCATCCATACCCCATCAGCCACACTGCTGCCCATCATGAGGCAGGTGGCTGTAGGTGCTACCACCATCAGCACGCACAGCGCTGCCAGGACCTTTGGTTGGAGCCCGCAGGGCAGAGCTCGCAGCTGACCACGCACCGGCAATGTGCTCGGCCTGCACCAGGTCAGCAGAAGATCTCAGCATCAGGTAATGGTCTGCCACCTTCTAAGAAAAGAAATGACAGCTTCTGCCCCTCATGCAAGGGCATCATGCTGATAATGTTGAAACTATTTCCAGTTGAAAGGAATACTCTGCATTTAGCCCAAAGTGGATTTCAGGTCTGGGCTTTTTCTTGAAATAATTTATTTCTTGAGGCAGTTCTTAAAAGTGGAAACATGTGAAATGGGCATATCCTGAGGTTATCCCTTGGATAAAAAAAAAAGAAGGGTCGGGCCGGCAATGACTGTTACAAGCCAGCATGATATCAGCTCTCCAGAGGAAGCAGGGGAAGAGTACCACCCTGACCAGGGCCTAGGAGCAATACAAGAACTTTAATCCTGTATTTGACATGGGTAAATGAGAGACATTTTGAACTATACTTGAGCATTAATATTTTACTGATCAGATGATTCCAAGTTAATCCTATAGGTAAGATTTTGCAGTAATAATAACCATGATTAAAAATAAGCATTATCCCCTTGCAATCCCTGCAGTATACTCTGTTCATTAGACTGAACCACATCTAGTCCAGAAAGGAGACCATGTGCAGTCTCAGCCCATGCAGAGAGAGCAGCAAAGCATTCAGTCATGGAGAACATTCAGTACAAGGCAAGAAGCAAGCAAATGAATAGTCCCTTGGCAAGGACACAGAATGATACTTAGGAGTCTGATGGTCCCTCCCAGGATCTGCCACTCTGAGCCTCTGGGCAAGTCACTTCACTCTGAGTGCCAACTCACACATCTATAAATCAAACAAGATAGTCGGGTCCTCCTGGCAGGGAGAGTTTATGCTGGGGGGCAACAATTCTTAAAAAGACTTGGCAGTAAAAGTGGACGTGACTCCACTGAGCACGAGCTCCCGAAGTATTGCTGGTGCCAAAGGGAAAAATGCACCCCCGGAGGCCTACATGGACGAACCCTGAAAAAGACTCTAGATCTTGGATTAACTGCGTACTTGGCACACAAGCACACACTGCTGGAAGGCTGCAGCAGGGACTGGTATGCACAATTCAAGCAGCTCAGCGAGGAGCCTTGAGAAAAAAAAGGTCTGCACTGTACTCTTTGTAATGAGACTCCATTTACAATATGAAGAAGATGTCTGACTTGATCTGTCTGAAGAGTGCTCTGACAGCAGGCAATAGCTAAGCAACAGGCAAAATCACAAACGAGCTCCAGTGGACAAGTTCAGACCAGATACATGGCACAGCATGGCGGAGACAGGCAGGGAGCAGTGCCTGACCACGGAAGCACCAGCGCAGGGGTCGTGATAGATTCTCTGTCCACAACCATTTCAAGACTGGAATCACCTCAAATGGGAATTCATTGGGCAAATTCTTCTTGTCAGTACCTGCAAGAAATCAAACTCAGCAATCTTTTGTTGTTGTTGTTCTGCTTTGTTTTAATCTACAAGCACTCTAACGCCTAACAATGATCTAGGCTTACATAATTCATGACAGGATGTAAAATGCTTTTAAAATCTCCAAAAATAAATAAAAGCTGCAAAGTACAGTTTGGGGAAATACTCATTTCTTAAAATTATTAATTCTTAAATTCTTAAAATAAAAAAACTTTTTCTTATCTGTAAGATTAATGGAGTGAAAATGAATAACATATGTAATAAGATTATGACATACAAAAAAATGACATGCAGCACAGCTTAAACTGGTACATAATGACGTGAAAGAGAGCCAGCAGAACACAAGATTTAAAAGTGACTGAAGAAAAGCTTTGGGGGAAAATCTCTATATTGGAGCAGCTACCACAAAGGTGAATCATCACAGATTTTTCACTACTGTGGAATATACTTTTCAGTAGAATTAGGCTGAGTGAACAAAAGCCGCTTTCTCACTTTCTCATATGACCGTAAGACATGTGTAACAGGAGACACTATATAGGAAATAACTGGGGGAGAGGTTCACTGAAGGCCTCCTGCTCCAGCTGCAGGTTTTCCCTGTTCTTCAATCTTCCCTGTGTGCAGCTGCTGCTCCCTCCTTACCAGCCTGAGCTGAGTGCTTCCCCCATCTCTCGTCCTGCTAAAGGCTGCAGGTGGAGGTTGCAACATCCACCTCCTCGAACTGCTACTACAGGAGTCAGATGATCCTTACAGGCAAAACAGCCTCTAATCAATCGAAGTCAACCATCCAAATAACTTCTTTGGTGATTAATTTTTAGGGAGGGAAAGGGCTATCCAACATGCAGGATGTATTGCTTTTAAGTATGAGGCATTCAGATTACCTTACTCTGGTAAGACCATTTATAAAAAAGGTAAAACAAAAACCATAGGGTGGTTTCACTGGTACAGGCCAAACTTTTGCATCACTTGAGTAACACAGAGCAGCCATAAACCAATTTAACTGGCAATTCCAAGGCAGGTTTATGGCAGCAAGATAGCTAGCGCAGCACAAAGCAGTGGAGCACCGAACCCCTCTGTGATCTCAGGCCCCATGAGCATCAACAGGTATTTACACTGTGGTCTATGCCTGCAATATCAGCATGCGAACTAAGAGCAAGATTTAAAAGTACTGCAACACTGTACTATTAGAAAATTAAATTTGGGTAAAATTCAGGGGAGATTTAAAAAATATCTTCTACTGATGACCCCGTACTAGCGAGTCCTTGTACTACATTAAAGGATCCAGTGATTCCTAAGTGATTCTGCCCTTTCAGGAAGCTTTTCCTCTGCACCTGGGCTAGTGGTGATAGAGGAGGACATTTAGGCATTTGCTGCATTTAAAGAAACACTTGCAAAAAATATATATGGCTGAATATTTTAAGTATTCAAGATTTGTTGTGAGGACAAAAGATAAATAAAAAATAAATTTGTCCCAAGTTATTTTTCTCTCTAGTTCGGAAGCACAGGAAATATTAACTTGCATAACAATATACAAGATGAAGAACAGCAAATCCTTGCCTTCCCAATATAAATATAGCCCATCTATAAAATAGTAGTTGCTCTATGAATTCTATCAAAGACATCATGTGCTGGAATAGCATGTATGCTCCTCATGAATATACAATAAGATATCTTAGCACGGACAAGAGAGTGAAAGTAGAATAATAAAAGAAATTTCCTGAAAACACAGCCTTTAATGAACCTTGCCAGCAACCACCACTGAATGAAAAGCACTAATAGAGAGACCTTATAGACTCCTCTGAATATTTACTAAACAAGTGAGAAACATCAGTAATGTATTCAGACTCCCACCTTATGTCTTTGTTAGCACAAATCACCTTTTTTTTAAAAAAAGATGCTATTTCTTAGAGTAATGGCTCCTTCTTTATTACAATACAAATACTGCAGTATTATCTTGGCATCCATTTTAAATGCACATCAACAAACCAACCTTACTTCCTCGCTGTAGAATTTGAAAAACAGCAGGGGCAATTTCATGGATCAAAGCCATCCTAATACAAGTTATGCCAATAATCATATAATAAAAAGTAAGTGGCTGTTTTCCTTTCTTTTTAAGGAAGATACTATGAAATTATGGCACCAAGAAACTGCAACCAATTGTTTGAAAAATACCTTCTGAACATTTTACAGATCATTTTACCATTTTTTCAGCCTATGTTAGCACTATATGTCCATTCTTAGCAATTCTTTGCAGACCTTCACATGAACACGGGTGCTACACAAGTGTCGCCTTTCTGTTGTGCTCAAAATGGAGCCTCACGTGCACGTGGCCGTGGGCACAGTGCTCATCACACGGCTGTGAAGATCCAGCAAATATTTCCTCTCTGCCCAGATTTTGGGAAAAGGGATCCTAAGAATATAAATGCATTTGACTTAGATAAACTGAAATTCCCAATTAATTCCAGTTTGCAGTTTCACACATAAATCTACATATGCACATACACATAAGCCGGTATCTATCAATACTTGTATTTTATTTTATTGTCATCAACAATAGTGTTCAAAATACAATAACTTCTTTATAGATGCAGTAAGGGACTTTAAATAGCTGTTTTCATCAAAAATGTTCCTTCATCAAAACCAACGTTCCTATCTATGGTTTTAATTTAAATGCCATTGGCGCACAAAGGCTAGTTCGACACTGTAACTGAAACGATTTTAAGTGCTTCAGTCTTATTGCAATAAATACTATCCCTCCATTTTTTTTTTTTTTTTATTCAGGCTTCTGTTTCTTCTCCTCTTTATAGAGCAATTCTAACAACTCATTTCTAAGAGGTCTAAAATGAATCTATATACAGTCTACTTACAGAACAGTGATCGCAATAAAAACTGTGTTACTAGATTCATTGTACAGGACTTCTCTAGCATAGGGGTTTTTCTCTATTACTGCCTAAGAGACATACTGGCACAGTCCTTTCCAGACAAATAAAAATTCCTTGTAAAATCCCATCATCATGTAGCCTTCAAGCAAAAACTGAGTTCACCTGACCCCAACTTTAGAAGCAATGCAAAGACACGATGAACATTTCTGTGCATCTCTCATACAGCCTTCTTGAAGCTTCCAGCAGATGTCACTACCTAGCACGACTGACTGGACTTTACCATCCATCTCTTCCTGATGTCCCAATTTATCCTTGTCTGTGAATATATGAAGCAGAGCTTCCTTTATTTAGCTCTTACCTTTGCTACAAGACTTCCAATCTCTTAGTTTTCTTAACCATAATATGAGAACTTTCACCTGTCCCAAAGCCTCCAGCTCTTCCAGGAAATCTCTTTGGTTATCTAATCCAAACTTTTCTTCTTGCTTAGGGCCTCAGGTCCTCACGTTACTTTTCCTGAGTAAGAGCCTTTCAAAAGGGTTTTTTTTTATCATCAAAGTAGCGGCTTCATCCACCTCCCACCATCCAGGCAGAGCAGAGAGCTACATGAGTAGACTCCTGCTCTGTTACACGGGGAAGGAAGGAAAAGGAAAAATATTTCTGCCGCAGTAAAACTCATCAGATGATTACTAAACAACAATTATTCTAACTACTGTCCTGTTACTAAGCACTTCTCAAAAACCAGTAACACTGATTCACGGACTTTAGCAACAGTGACAGACCAAGGGTCCATGCAAAGTCTGTGGAAATCAACAGAAAGCTGTGTATGGATTTAGAGAGTGTTGGATGCAGGTCTTACCAGTTGATTAGTGCATACACATGTGCGTTAAACTGCAATCAAGTATGTGTCTGCATCTGGAAGCACTTCAAAAATGTGATTCAAGTACAAAAAACATACGGAACACATGATTTTGCAGGAAGTTCTCACATCACAACATGCTGCTAGAAGAAAAAGCCCACTACTGGTCTGCTGCCTGGTTAGGGACACAAAAGGGGAGAGCCTTGCAGGGCAGAGAGCTCGTGCTGGGAAGCAGTGATTCCCTGTCGCTCTCACCACCATTTCATCTGTTCTGGGACCCCTCCCATGGCTCACCCACCAAAAAGGGTGTTCAGAAACACACTACAAGGAGCAACAGAAAGACCTGCGTGTATCACTTTCACAACAACCTTGTTTTCTAAATTACCAGCTATAGGAATGGAAGATTTTTTCGAGAAATCCCCTCAAATTCTCATTGCCATGAAGAGTGGAAAGGCCAGGCATCCTGAGCGCAAACTTGCATCACAGCAGGTAGCAGAAGAACACATCTGTGTCCAACTGCCAGAGAAAATTCTGCCTGGCAGTTCGACGCAGACAAGCAGAAGAGTTTGCAGCTGTGCTGCTGAATGGTTACATCTCAGGCACTTGTGCCACAGCCATTTTTGCAGGCACGGAACATGCAGCATTTCCCAGAGAGACATGGAGGAGGCATTTTTAAAACATTCTGTGTATATTTTATATTTGTTTCCTAAAGAGTGGACCGAATATTGTATAAGAACTGACTGCTTACGTTAGTCCTTCCCATCAGGCTGAGCTATTAAAAAAATCTATCCCCATTTGCAAGAGCTTGCATTTGTGAAAATAAAACAAAGCACACAGATAAATGTTTTTTCAAACTTTTAATCCCATTTTCCATCCTCTGCATAAAGTTTTAGTTCACACTATTGTTCTGTCAGATTATCATTAATTTAGAACATATTTAGCACAGCCTGCTGTAGGGTTTTAGTTTGTCTTTCTTTCTGTTTTTCCTCTCCTGTGTGTTGGTGCCCATAGCAACTTACTTTATGATGGACACTGAGGCTCCTGCAGAACTTGTCTCAAGCCACAAACAAGAGTACCAAACTGCACCGTGGATTTGTGGGCCTAGTAACCCGACCACAAAGAATTCACAGCACCTTAGGAGCACAGTTCCATTAAAATGAGGTCCTTAGGCAACCTTCAGCATCACCACCATATTCAAGTTCACTTTAGGTGGATGAGAAGCAGAGCACTATTGGAGCAAAAAAGGGTTCCATGATAAATTTCTTACTCACACGTATACAAACTGCTATGAACTTGCACGGTATTTCAATATCTCAGTTCTTTTTGCCTCACACATATGAATATACAGCAGCTTAGAAGTTCACAGTTCATCCTAATTGCTGATAACTTTTTAAACTACAGCTACAAACTCCATCCAAGTTATTGCTGAATGGATTTATATATGCAGAGGAACCTTAATCATTAACAGCTTCCTCGTACTATCTTCAAAGGCATCAAGAAGGATACCTAGAACTACTGTCTTTCTAAAATACTCCATAAGACAGCTGATATTTAGATGTTCCAAGTAACTTTCTCCTATAGTAAATAAACCAGTAATTGCAGAATATCACAACCTGGCATTCATTCAGTTTATGGAACTGAATCAATATATCCAAGTATCAATATATCAATATATCCAAGCTAAGATAGGATACGTAGGTAATTTAAGTAAAAACAAGGAGAAAATGCTGAACTGCTTTAAACATCGAGCTTTAATTGCCATCTAAACATGTCTATGCTGACTTCAGGGGAAAAAAAAGGCAGGAAAAGAAACTAGTTAAATTCAGGTTTCCTCTACTTTATTCCTCTTATTAGTGTCTTGTATATCCCTGTCTTATTGTTTGCAAGACTTAAAAAACTGCAGTTTTGCATCTCATATGAAAGCTCAGTAAAGACTGTTATCTGTTGAGTGCAGATGACTGAAATAGTGTGTGATTTTTTCCACACATGGTAAAAAGCTCAGTAAATAGGAAGAAAAAAAAAAAGACAAACAAGATACACTTGCTTGCCTATAGCAAGCGATTTATATCCATGTAAGATCTTCTGACATTTGGCTCTTTATTCTTCTGCTATAAAACCAACCCAGGTTGTCCTGTAAGCAGCAGATTGAATGGAACCTGCCTTCCTCCAAATTTATGCTCTTTGCTTTTAAATTCATATTCTTTTTTTGTCACTGCAACCGCCCAGATCTCCATTATACTCTCGCCTGGCAGAGGAAAGCTCTGCTGTGACTAGTCTGGAGCTGCACATGCTGTGTTTGGCCACGGAGGCCCTGCCAAACAGAACGTGAAACAGCCATGTGCTGCCTGCCTTCTCCTCACAGTTGGCACTAATCTGGGTTTCTTCCCTCCATACTGCCACACACTTCCATAAAACATAAAACATGACTTGCACTGAGATTTCTGCCCTTTTTTTTTTCCTTCCTCTCCTAACATTAGGCTCTTAAATTCGTAGTTAGGAATGAGGTTGGGCTGACTGACCTCATTTTCAATATGGCAGGAACTCGGCAGCTTTACTGTGATCTAATGCATACTTCACACCTCAGTAAAACACAGGACTCCCAGGATCCCGACTTGGGTAGGAAGAAGTCCATCCAACCAGATACGAACAACTACGCATATAAGAAATTTAACATAATTTTTACTCTTAAGAAATTACATGTTTAAAGTAATTTGTCCAAGGATATAAAGAAGCTGGATGACACTTTAAGATTTCTACATCCAGATGTGGACTGAAACATTTAGAACTTCTTAATGCTACTGAAAACACAGAGTAAACAGAGATGGACATTATGTCAAGGCCATTGTTTAGAGCATTTTTGTTTCTGAATTCCTGTATAATAGCTGTATTTTGAAATACTTAGGTTGAAATCAAGGTGTTCAACCGAGCTTTGACATTTGATTTCGGAAGTTCTTTCCGACAATTCATGACTTGTCATAAGAACAAATTCTCACACTGGGAAAACAGGCTGAAGTTCAACTATACAAAGATTTTGTTCAATTCAGGCAAAAGGGTAGAATTTTCATCTAAATTTTTTATGTTTATGTATTGGCCAACTTAGAAAAAGAAATTGGCTGACTTTTTCTTTTTAATCTTGGGAATTCATACTCAATGAGTTCATAATATCATAATATCAGTCATAATATCAGAGCCCAAATAAGAAGTTTTACTGATTTCAATTTGTGGCTGAGAAGTCTGAGGCAAAAGTAAATCAGTTGTGTAATAACAACATAATTTAATGGATATTTATTATACTGCTTAATCGGTAAAATGCATTCAAATCCACTTTATTTTCCCTAAACATATCCTTATTTTCCCAAAGTTTTTCAGATATTGCTTTTGTTCATCATAATACTCTGATATTCACTTAGTGGGTTTCTATAGAATTTTGTAAATTTTCTAAGTTTTACTTCAAACTATTCAGAAGCTACATTATCCTGCATTATTTTTAATCTGCTCCAAATAAAATATGTTTGGCACAATACTGCTGTTTCACGAATAAGAGGTTTGTGAACACGAGTGATTGAGTGAGAAACCTCAAAGAGTAGCCTGTTCACAGGAAGAGTCCCGGAAGGCTTCGTGGAAGGACACATCTCCTGATGATTATTATTAGCTATACAAACACATAGCGACATCCATAGACAAGTTCTGTTCACTGAGGACCTCTCAAACTGCATGAAAATCTCTCTTTTTTGTGAAAAAAAAAAGCTCTATTAAAAACCAAGAATACTTCTTAAACTTCTGGTTCAGTACTCACAGCCAAACAATTCTTGGCAAGTGTGAGCAGCAACATCGGAATGAATGATGGACATCGAAACAGAGTGCTAACAACACTTCAGGATTCTCAGCAATGGAGAGGGGCTTCAATCCCTTTTCACGTGAGACATCCAAAGGTGACCATCTCATGTCCTGCTCTTCCCTTCTCGGCACCCACCTTGCTTGGGCACATATACAAGCACGCTGCAAGCTCACTCACTGTTGTCCTCTCTAGGGACAGAGCTCTCAGTACTATGAATATGCCATGCCTGATTTTTCATACGATCTTCATCGAAAATTAAAAAAAAAATAAAAATCAGGATGTATCCTAATACTTCACTGACAAAAGACATATAATACATAGCCATAATTTCACATCTCCAGTATATATGATCATTCTGCTTTTCTACTACTCCAGACCCTTTAAGAGAAGTCCACAAACCACCTCTTGATCACAGAGTTTCAGAAAATGTTCTTCTAAGACTTTGAACGAGTTCTTGAGTTTGCTTTGCTTGGGTTTACTTTGCTTTTCATAGGAAAAGTATAATTTATTTCCACTTTTAATTTCAACATATTTCCTTTAACAATAACAATAAAAGGCAAAAGTAAAGGAAACCAATTAGCTGTGAGTTAAGACTACCCTATGAAATACTTCAGCCAAAATATTCATGTTTCAGAAAACGGTAAAGTGGTAGACCAGATACGGCTTGATGCAATCTAAAACATGATTATCACATAAAGTCTTGCCATAGTTCTGCTATTTTCCTACATACTGGTAGTAGACTGTAGATTAAAAAAAAAAAGCCACATATAGGGCAGAAAATACTAAGAATTCTGCTTTATTTTTTATCATAGACTATCAATTTATAGAGTTTTTGCCTTATACTACCACAGCTCTCCCTGATTTCGGTGTAGGCTGGGCCAACATTTTGTACTTCTGGGAATTCCCATCTTCTCCTTGGAAATTCCCAGCCAGCGTTGGTAAAAATACATTTTATGGGGCTGACACAGAATGCAGTGCGAGTCCTATCTCATAATTAAATGTTTATTTTTATTATGAACTGATCCTGTCAGCCTGTCTTGTCACACTCTGTAAGTTTTACAAATAAAGCTGCTTCTTGATCATTTTCTCCTGTGTTTTCTTCATTTATACCTTACTCTCTTCTACTAGGGCCACTTTTTTAATTTCAGAAATTTATTTTGCAAAATCTGAAATAACATATGCTGCCGGGCAACCGAGTCAGAATCGCAACTAGTTTTTAAAACATACACAAAACCCAGGAAAATATATTCAGCAGCCCCAGAACCTCAACCTGCAGGCACTGAATGCCTCATTCTGCAGCCACGTCCAGCTCCTCGAGAGCTGTTTGAAGGCCCCCACACTAGCAGGCCCATCATTACCTGGGAAGCTGTTTCCTGTGCACCTGGGGAGGAATAACCCCAGACACCAGTACAGGCTGGGGACCGACCTGCTGGAGAGCAGCTCTGCTGAGAA
>JAUBNY010000042.1:1214176-1233530 GCA_032275445.1 Crypturellus soui | reverse complement strand
CTGCGTGTGCAGGGGGGTTGGACTAGATGACCTCTAGAGGTCCCTTCCAACCTTAGGCATTCTGTGATTCTGTGATTTCCTCCCTGCAGCCTTGCTCTTGCTTGCACATGGGGTACATGACAAGCCAGAAACGAGTCCAGCTTAGGACATATCTTCATCAGCATTATTTTTAACCAGAATCTGGTCACTGTTCCAGCTCTCGTTGTAGCCCGCAAAGGATTTCTCCCCTTAGCAGGGCGGCAGAGAACTGGGAGAAGCAGCGAAAGAGCATTAGGTTGCCTCAACCAGTTCTGCCATGAATCAAAACACTCTTGGAAGAACAACTTCAGCCAGCGCACCTTCCTGAAGATAATGAACACTGTCAACAGTTAAAGTACACATGCTTCAGGGTAGGAGCTTCTACTGAATCTTATTCAGATTTTGCTTTTTCATTACATACCATTAAGCAAGTATGGTGCTAAAGAAGCAATCAAAAGGCCAGGCTCTCTGCCATAGCCAGTATTTATCTGTAGGAGATTTTTTGGGTGTAGACATCTGGAGAGTTGGTGAGAGGCATGAAATAATTTCATTCAGAAGATTTTAAGAGAAGAAAACGAGGAAGCTTTTTGCACTTGAAGCTGTGTGTTATAACAACTTTCATTATATTCCTAATTAAACTGGAATTAAATAATTTACACTATATCAGCTTTGAGCTTTAAGTAGTTGTCTCAGTAACTGAAAGTAGCACTCAGCTGTACTAATGTAACCTAGACCTGCAGTGTGAGTATGAGTAGAATGGTGAGAAATGTTAAACCACTACAGAGGCTACAGAAACACACTGCAAATCCCTGTGAATACTGTTTTGAGCTGAAGAGTCAGGGAGTTGAACCTAAGGCCTCATCCATCCCTGTGGAATTATCTCTGGAGGATCCCTTGGGGAGTCTTAACAGGCGACTGGCCAAGGGGGTGTAGAAGATGAGAACTACGGCCAGAGAGTGGTATAGCAAGGTCTGTCATCATCAACTCTTCTTCCACTCAAGTTCATATTTTCTGCTGCCTTGCGTTTCGTGCTACAAAAAGGCTGCATCTTTCCCAGGTCTGAGAATCAGAACTGCCAAAAGACCTTCCAGTGTTTTTTACAACAGTGTTTTTTTTTTAAATACACTTACTTAACCTGTGATCACAGAAAAAAAACTGTCACAACAAATGTAACCACCAATCATCATCTCTACCTTCTCCATTAGACAGAGCAAAGCAAATACAAGAAGTTGGAAAAAGAGACTCTCTCCCATAGCTCCCCTGTCTCAAATGCAGTGACAATGATTTTGGAAGGAACTGCCTTTTTCCTGGGTGCACTACTTCACATGGGAAACTCAGATGTCAACAGCAGGAATGTTTCTGAACAAACTGGGAAAAAAAGTGTCTCTCATTGTTTTTCTCATTTTTTTCCTCACTCTTTTCCCTAGTATAAGCACAGGGCTACATCAGTGACTCCTAGGACTACGCATTGCAACAAGGGTGCACTTACTTCCTCTCTCCTGCTCTCTTTCTGCTATGTTTACGTGACCTCTTCCCTTTTCCTCCTTCAGCTTCTGTCTCCATCACCGCTGCTCCCATCCTCAGATCCCACTGCTTCTGCTTGTCTCCCTCTCCATTTGTTTTTCCCCACATACTATAACGGCTTAGGTCACCTCAGGAGCCATGTGGCTCCGCTTTTATCTGTTCAGTTATAAACAAATAGTTTAAAAAATATATCCTTAAGCATTCCTCTGTAATCTGCCTTACTAATACTTTTGATTCATTGGCACCACGAGTGCTAAAATTCTCCAGTTGCTGTTAATTATATCTATCCCCCTGTTTAGATACTGCCTTGTCCTCAGTCATCAACCCAAATATTCTCCTTGATAGAAAGAAGAGCCAATGTAATTATTTTAGTCTGAGCTAACGATGCCACTTTTCTCTAAGTTAAAACAGTAGTATTTGGAGATATGCTAGCAATACATGAACTTCCTTGCAACTCCACCAGGTTGTGTCACTCCTCTGTGAAAACGATAACTTGGATGATCAGTGACATACACCAGTTAGTTAGCCGCCATCGGTGCCATTATCCCACAGGTTTCCATGAACTGCAGAACATGGCTACTGTGAGCAGACATGCTGCTTTTAACGACAGATATACGCAGCAAGTAAGTAAATTATTCACCTTGTCATCAAGCCCTTTCTCCTTCATCACACTTTCCATCACAGCATGAAGAAATGTTTCCTAAGCCTCCAATTAGGTTTCACAACAACACGGGTGCCCTTTCCTGCCAATCCAAACCTTATGGCAGGTCTCCTGCCAGGACACTGGCAAGGGATGTGGCTGAACGTGAGCACCCATCACCCCTGAGCAACCACAGCCCCTGCTCGCTACACTCCTCACTACCACTGGGTAACTAGCCCTGCCGCAGCGGCCAAGGCTGTAAGGAAACTACTACAAAGTTCCTTTTGCTGCCAGGCTTCCAGGGCACCAGGACACCTGAGCAGGTGTTCCTGCAGCACGGCACACCACAGCAGAGAGTCATGTACTACACTGCCTAAAAGGACCCATTTCCTTCTCTGAAAGCGAGCGCTGCAACCGTCAAATGGAAAACATCTCTTAACTGCCCTGTTTAAGGACTCGGCCAAGGATTTTCTCGTCGAGAGTTTAATGTTTAGTCCAAGTCAAAACAGATCGCAATCTAATACATAACAAGAAAACATGAAACATGAGGTCAGTTCAGATCACCTGTGTTTCAATACCTCCTTCCACTAAATACTTGTTAGCCTTTCTTTGTAATGATTTTCCCTCTTTTTTTTATTATTTTAAATTCATGGTCAAACTTGAGATCTCAGACTGGAAAAAAAAAGAAAGCGCACAACAGGTGTACAACACACACTTCTCCACTTGAAAGGGAAGCACCATCACAGCAGCCCAGATCTGAAGCACCACTTTTTTTTTTCAAAAAGCACTCAGCCTCTCAGCTTATGATGCTAGTCCTCGGGTGAGCACATAAACTTAGAAAGTCAGGTGAAGCAGCTAGTGTTACCATGCGCTCTATGCAAAGTTTATCTGACCAACTCCACATTGTTTAGGAGAACCTAAACCATCCTGCCAAATATGTGTCTTTCCTTTAGCTCAAAATAAATGTTACACGATTAAAAGACTTCTCCTGCACCTCACAACTTTGGCCCTTTTTTGCTGTTTGTAAAGAAGGCTGTTTACTCACAGAAAACTCCAGTAAAGATCATTTTGTATGAAATCCTACTTCTGTTGGAGGGAGAAAGCAGCCAGAGCCACTTCTCTCAATCATGAGCATCTTAAAACATCACATACAGAGTAACTTCGACATGTTGTGATGATTTATTGCTCCAAATTTCATCCACTCAGCACTTTTGAAAGCATATTTCTAATGTCACCATCAACATGTAATGTTTAATGCTATGCCGTGCTATTAGAACAGTTTTATCAAAGTGAAGTCAGTGACTGAGATAACATTACAGCTCAAATGATATTTATTACCACTGCACAAGATAATTAGTACATCTAACATAATCTATTCAAAAACCTATCCAAAGCATTCTATTCTGCTTCCTTCCTCCAAGAGGGACAGAAGTTACAAAAGCCTTACCTTCTGCATAATTTTACAGGCACCTAAAATCAAAGTAATGCTCTGATATTTTGAGAAATATGTATACAAATAAAAATGCCTTGTCTCTTAGCAGAAATCAGAACAGTGACTGCTGTTTTAAGAAAAAATTATGTGCATCACAACAAAGGAATGCAAAAGAAAAAAAAAGCTGCAAGAAAGCTTGAGTAAATAAAATAAATATGGACAGAACAAAACTGGCTCCCCTCACAAACCAAGTTTGTCAAAAGAACAAAGCATACAGCAACAACATGTAAAACCTGAATTCAAAATACCTTTATATAAAAGGGATGAGGACACATGTTTTTTCTATTTTAGCCTGAAAACTAAAGGGACACAGCAGTGAGTCTTGCTGGCAGGCAGATAACTCATAGGCCCTGACCCTTCGACTCACCAGGAATTCAAACACAAAGCTCTTTTCATAGTGACCGTGCCACACATTCTCAAGATAAGGCGGTGAAATAAGGAGCAATGGAGAGGTGCCACAAAGCAG
Organism: Crypturellus soui; assembly: GCA_032275445.1. NCBI lineage: Eukaryota > Metazoa > Chordata > Aves > Tinamiformes > Tinamidae > Crypturellus > Crypturellus soui. The sequence continues at coordinate 1,229,390 of JAUBNY010000042.1, read as the reverse complement.
AAACTGCAGAAAAAGCCGCACAGAAACTGTGATCTCCTGTTCACTCCCATGCTGCCGCACACACTACAGGCAGCGCTCGGTGCAAAGCTATTTCTTGGAGACTGGGAACCACACAGTGTGCTGCTAGAGAAGGGACCTGTCCCCTGCAAGAAGCGAAAGAAACAGAGCGGGCGAGCAGCAAGGACCATCCTGCACATTCCTGCACCGCTCCAAGCTGAAGTGCACATCCGGACAAATAATCTGGAACACAATGAGCTTCGCAAAAGGACTGCTGGAGTAAAACGGAAGAGTTTTCAGCAACAACAGAAACAGCCACATTCAAAACAACATTTCAAAGCTGGACTCACCATGAGAAAGCAACAGTTGCCTGAAGTTAGTGTGTGATTTTCTGCCCTGCTCCATTTCACTTTTTGCCTGGTTGTCCAACACTTGGTAGCTCAGAGCTGCCACACAGAGGCCCCTTCCGTGATCTGGCTTATTTGCCTGTCAGTCTGAGTCTCAGCTTCTGTATGATGCAGCTGGGCACTTTGCTGAAGGTCTAATACCATTTCCACAAGCTTTCTCCCTGCCTGAAGCACACGGTGTGCTCTCCCCGCTCAATAAATACTCAGATCACTTTTCTGGTACTCGCAGGGATAAAGCTGTGAGTTGTTAAGGAGTTCTTGCTAAGCAGTGGGTGGAGAACACGCGCTCCGTGCAAGGAAACTCTGCGCACAATCAGAAACGAAGAAACTTCCTCCCTTTCCCCCAACCCCTCCTCTCGCCAGCCGAAGCTGCCAGTGCCTCCTTTACAGAAATTTAGGAATGTAAAGGGAGGACTCCGAGGGGCCCAGGCAGACAAGCCTTTCTCAATCAATTAGCTTGCAGCCATTACTTGTGACCCGGGGTCAGGCCGCGTAAGTGTGTGGGGTGTGCCCGGAGGGGATACCACAGCCGCTTATTAAAACTTACATGACCAAAAGGGGGCAAAATCAAACAAGCTCGGAAAGCTGCGGAAGGTTTCCACGCGCCGCGGTTCTGCTGGAAGAAGAGTTGAGACCGTGGAAATGTTACGCGTTGCTTTTCCAATAACAAATCACGCCACGCCAAGAAACTAACTTTTTTGTGCTTAAGAAGAGATTGAAATGTGAGATTAGACGAGCAAGCTTTAAAGTGATACTGCTTTACAGCTGCTTTACGCTAAAACTACCGGCATGAATGACACTGGATGAGCCACATGATCTCGTTCCCGAAAATAAGACTATTGTGGGGGGCTGCAAAGGCACTCTTGAATTAACTCACAAAATTCATGCTGTGCATTTTGGCCCTTTCCTGCAAGTGAGTTGTGAGCATAAAGACCACACTCTTTATTTTAATATCCTGGCACAATAACAAAAAAGCAACTGATTGTAATAAAAGCTCTGGAATATTTCAATGCGCCAATAACATCTCTTGCCCCAAACACATGGAGAGAAGAGGGCGTAACTTATCCACAATTCCCACACGTCAAGTGCACACCCCTTGGTGTGAAAGAGAACTTCAAAAAGACATTCAGCCTCCTGTCCTGACAATTCAATGACATGGAGATGATGCCTCAGAAAAACCCACGAGGGAGTCCCGATTCCCAAAGCAGATCTGTGACAACCCCTCTCTGGGCCAGACAAGAATGCATGGCAGCTTGATACACTTTAATCTCAAGGTGCACAGCAGAGAGCAGCTTCTGGTAGTGCCACACATCAAGGCTTATACATAGCTGGAAGAAAAAGGGAAAAAGAAAAACTCAACTAAAAGTTCACTCTGTGCTTAAGGTAACATTGCAACAACTGCCCAGCCGCTTATACAGCAGTCAGAGAGATGCACAGAAATAGGAAAGTTGAGGTGATCAACTGGAATTCGTTGAGGACGTGGCAGACAACCTGCAAGTCTCCTCTCCATTAAAGACCCCAGACCAGGCAGAGGGTGTCTTAGTTCAGAGATTCCCCAGATCAGAGAGCAGCACCATGGCCACTGCTAAGTGCCCTGAGGGAAGGATTTTGCTCCCGTCTTGCACGTAAATCAGCATTTAATAAATTAGGGCACATTTAAATCTCTGGAAAGTCCTGGCAGTGGAAATAATAATCACAGAAACTTTAGTTTTGAATGAAAAAGTCCAGGCAGGACAAGGCTTTAGAATATTTGGCTTCTGTTCCCATTTGTGCCTCAGACAGCCCCCCGTGGCCTGGAACACACACTTTTAATCTCTTTACATTTACCCAAATACCATTCGTCTTCTTACAGACAATTTCTTTCTCTCCTCAAAGTCTATCAATAAAAATGTAATTCAAAATATGGATCTCTTCAATAACAGTTAAAAATACATAGTCCCAACACAGTGAAATTAAAGCAGTATTGAACATAAAATACCTGCTGCCCTTGGACTCAGCGTAACTGCAAGCAAGCGAACTGGCTAAATCAAACCAGCACAAATCACCATTCAAATCCATTAAGGGTTTCAACACACAATCTCCAGAAGATAAATACAAATCCATGCACATGAATATTGATATGTATATTCATTAGTTCTCCTTTATTCATTATATTATTCATTCTCCTTATATCCACTATTTCTCCTCCCTGCCATTTAAATATAAAGTTCCTGGAGAACTTACAGAGCTGGTGCTCCTAATACCAGAAGAAAAGTAATGAGACAGTGTGCAGGCTGTGCTCCGAGCACATGTTAAGAAACAGGGCACCCGCTCCACGTTCTCCTGACCTTTGGGACCTCCCAGGCACTCCAAATATGAGAGATTACTTTTGATCTAGGTTTGCCCTTTAACCCACAAATTTTAAAGCCAGATACACCCCAAATACTCCATTGGAAATGTGTTACACATTCAGATAACTTTTTTTTTTTTCTGAAAGGTTGGTATGGAAAATTTACGACACACATAACAAAAGGCATTTAAAGGATGTTTTTAATGTAACTTAAAACAATGCCTACACGCTGGAAACAATAACAGAGTAACGGCTCCTCCTGGCACTGCTGACTCCCCTGGCTAAGGGCTCTTCCTTTTCCTCCTTGCTGCCTGTGCGGTTACCCCTCCACTGGCTCCTCTCCACAGTTGCCACGTTTCAGCCAAGCAAAGGTGACACAGGCCGTTCAAAAATAACCTCTAACAGAGAGGGATGCCCAGTGAGAATAGGGACATGGTCCTCGAAACCATGATGTTAGCCCAAAATATCTAATTCCTGTCTTTTACAAGTGAAAACCTCTTTTTAATTAAAGAAAGTGAAGACCATTGTAGCAACAAGTTGCGTGTCACATTCCAATAAGGAACAAGCAATGCCATTCTCCCTCTTTTTCTTTTTTTTTTTTTTTACTTTTTTTAAGATAAAGAGTTGCCACATTTCATCCCAGGACAGAGGAGCAGACTGTATTCCAAGGAAGGGTTAAGTACATTTTGACATATTTTCCTAATAGACTCCATACAATCAAATTTTCTCCTTTCTCCCCAACATGCAGGACGTTCAAAGATCCACCTTAATTATGCACCACAGGAGGACTTTTTCCTGCGTCTGCTCGGCACAGTGACGTGCTCCTTCCCTCTAAAGAAGTAAATGTTCACGCAGGGTGCGTTTGTACCAGTCCTCCTCCTCGCACCGGCGTATTTTCACACATGGTAACGCAGAGGCACAAAGGAGGGGGCACACAGGAGCACTACACAAACATTTGCTAGGCATGGGCCGAACTGCAGGCCTGGAGTACACCCAAGTTCAACGGCATCAACGCTCCCAATCTGATACACGGCATTTACATTCACGACATAGGAGAGGATTCTCTGAGAGAAAAAGGAATTTATTACTATTTTTAGTTTTTTCTGCAAAACACTGCTCTGTACAAAAGGCCATAAATTGCAAGATTAATTCACAGAAAGAGATCTCTTCTCCTATTATGTCCTTACATGAAGCTGTTTTCCTTTCAGTTAGAAAGGTAAGCAAACCAGGTGAAAAACATTTGCAGCAGAATTTGTACACTTCTACAGTGCTGATAGGGGTATTCAGTAAGATATCTACCTATCTATTCACACTTTCAATATTCTACTTTCACATAACTGTTTAAGAAAACAAAATCGGTATTAATTCCAGAAAAAAAAAACAAAAAAGAGAGAAAGAGAGAGACCTTACAACTATACTACAGCACTCTGAAGCAGCTCTTGCCCTCCATAAGCCCTACCTCCCCCCCGCCCCCTTTTCCTTTCAGGAAACAAACCTCCAGGAGAGAACCAGAGGGAGAGTCAAAAGGTTACGGGCGGCCCGCGAGCGCAGAGTGCGGGAGGCCCTCTCTTCCCCTCAGCACCTGACCTCGTGCATTGCAGCAGCACCCTGCAGTCACCGCGTCCATGGGCGCTGCTACCGCACACAAGGTGCCCCCGGGGCCGGGGGGATGTCCTGCCCGAGCCCCACGGGACAGGGAGGAATTCTTACCCAAGAGTCTGAAGTTCAACAAAAATTAGAGTGGAATCACTAAAGCTATGCACACCTTCATAATTGAAAATAAAATCAAGGAGAACCTCATACACAATAAAATAAATGTTAAAATTTTGCTGAAAACAGTCCTGAATGAGACCTTTAGGATAGGATTATAACATTCATGCCGCCATTCCTCGACTCCTCAAAACACAGAGCTTTCCACAATTTTTACATCTTAGCAAAGCAGGTGATATACATCTAGAAACATATGCATTCCAGGCACAGAACAGTGTAAAAGCAGAAGAGAAATACTGAATTACCACAGTCTTTGCCACCATTTTCCAGGAATGGAGTTCCAAAAAAGCAGACGTCGCCAAGATCTGCTTGGCGGATACTGTAAGATTAAGGCAGCTATTACCCCTAACCAGGTGCACAGCCCAACACAGACTGGGAGAGGACTGCGGACACAGTTAATGCCAAAAACAGAAGCAAGTTTGATTTAGGCAGAAGATTACAGTTCATACAGATCAACAGCTAACTAGCCTAGCTGCAACAAAAAAGTGGGAAGATAAAGTGATGCGAGATGATTACCTGAACTTTCAGGCTATTAATAGATGCTGTGATCTAATTTAATACCTTCCTTTCCAGAAAAGACCCAAGCTCCAAGGTGAAGTTGAATAAACCAACATTTAAAAATTAATTAACAAAGCTGTAGAACTGAAAGCACAACTGAAAATATGAGCGGACTGCTGCCCGGGCCACCTCGGCCTCTGAGAGTCAGGGAGTACTGGGACGGCGGCCACGAGTCGCAGACAGTTCTGAAACCCAAGCAGTTCAACTCCTGCCTTCCCTTACTCCTCATGCCCAGTATACATCCCAGTGTGTTCATCTGCATCTACAAGACAATCTAACAGGTTTCAGGACACTTCTTACCTTTAGTTAAGTATATATGAACACTCTAAGTTTTGTTTCTTGGATTCCACAGAGGTCTTAGCCTGGTAACTCCTCTAAGACAGGACAAACACAAATATTATGAAAGGAATCTAAGACAGGAAAACTAAGACGAAAGGATTAAATCAGAATTCTGACAATTGATAACCAAGTCTCACCAAGATATGAAGATAATTTAAGTTTTCAGCCCTCAAATATATGAAAAGTCCAATGAAAAGATTGCAAAAAAAAAGGCCTGCAAGAAGACTGCAGAGTCCTTGACTCCTTCTAGGGAGATTTTATAGTCATGAGGATAAGGCTTTCTTCAATAAATTTGTTTTTGTAACTTTCTGTTTGCACCATAGTGAAAAGCAGTTGCTTTTGACAAACAACCTTAGCTTGACATGATTGTCAGGATATGAAAATAAGTGGTCATTTGGTACCTCGCTGAAGGACTGAAGAAATATATTGTTGAGTGTATGGGTCTTAGAGGTACAACTACATAAAAAGACAGAGATACGACAGCATGAAATTACAAAAAACAAGCAAACCAGAAACAAGTCACATCAGAACAGGTCTTTAGCAGGTGTTTAATGATGTCTGTGCATTGCTTCCCCAGTAACCTGCCAGACACCATTACAAAAAAATGAACCGGACCTATTTGCTGGCGAGGACACATGCATTCGACTTAATTGTTCAGGGTTCAGGTAAAACAGACTATCTTAATTTTAGGACCATTTATATATTTTTAAGAATAGATTTTCCTATAAAGTAAATATGGTACTCAAAACTAAAGACAGTCATTAAAAACTTGAAGACATTTTATTTTATTCTATGTTCAAATATGTTCAGACACTAGTGTCCCTGGAAAAAGAGATAGCCATACAAAACCCAGCACTCCTTCAATAGAGCAACGATGCAGTGTTTGTTGCAAAAAACTGCCCAGGATTTTTCTAATGGGTTTGAGAAAGTTGAGAAAGTAACTCTAGCCCTGTGTGTCTAGACACAGTCTATCCAGAGGACAAGAGTATTTTGCTTTATTTCTTGTGAAAGAAAACTGTATGAAGCACCTGCTCAGGCAAATTCCCGCATGCTCACACAAAACTCAGTAAGTCATTCATTTTTCTACACCCCTCCAATGTTGCCAATGCAGACAAGCTTTAAATCTATTCTTGCCAGAATCTGAATGTTGCTATACCTTTTTTTTTATTTAAATTTGCAGAATATGCAAGAAAGAATAGATGAATAAATTCATTTTCTGCTATTGCCCACACCAACAGTGAACATATGGATTCAAAGTAAGTCTGGAAAAATTGTTATCTACTGCACATCTAAGCACACTTCCCTGACAGACCAGTGCAGGAAAAAGAAAAAGCTTGGAAATATTCGTTCCTATTTATCTACTCTAAAAGTCAATGCTACTTCTTTGTCCATGAGTTCCTTTTTTTTTTTCTCTTTGGTGTCACGAAAAACATGACCTTGCTGAAGCCTCTCAGTTAAAAATGAGTTCTCAGTGGAAAAAAATCTAAAGATTCTCTTTTGTACCAAGGAATGCTCCAACAATCAACTTCAATTTGCTTTAAAGACAAAAAGGCATCTCTCTTGGGAAAAAAATCAATCCCCAAACTGTCAGCAGCAACACACAAAGTTTGGAAATGTGCTTAATTCAGCACAAACAAATGCTTGTAAATTGTCAAGCTGCTATGTGAGAAGTGGCTCTTCCATTAAATAAAATCATGAGCTAAACGAAGAAAAAATAGAAAGGGGACAAAGAGTCCTTAAGCAAATGTATTTTATCCATCTATAAAGTGCACTAGCGAGAAAAAGAAGAGCCCTTTATTAATAAATTATTGGTTATATTTTACAGCAATTTAACAGTTACTATTTTTTAAATTATATCTTCAGTACTGGTGCATTTCACAGCAATCAAAATCCACCTTTTCTCCATAGAAATAGGCAATGAGCTGCAGACAAATAGAGCCTCCATCAGTTCAGATTCACAATCTTAAGTGATCCTCACCAGGGACCACGAAATCAGTTTTCCAGTTTTGAGACATCACCATCAACTGCAACAGCTGCATACACGACGGAGGCTACTGGTGGCTCCGTGTCTGCAGGAGTGTCTGTTCTTTTCTCCTTCACCTCCAACACTTGGAAAGAGGCTAGAAAAGCCAAGACTTTCCCTTCCAAAACTGTGTTTCTTATCCTACTAGATGCAGCAACAAGAACTGGCACCCGCAAGAGAGAAAAGCCTTGTAATATACTCTAGATTCGAGCAGAGCAGCACCTGGATTTCCTTAAGCTCAGAGAGGCAACTTAATCCTTCTGTACCCCTGTTTCTGATCTGTAAAATCTCTACCTTGAGGATTAGCTGTTCCAAGCATGGACTTCATCATCATGTAGATAACCAGTATAGTAACTCATGTACGTGTAAGTAATCCATATAGTAACTCGTAAAAGCTTTTAGGTTCTGCTCACACATGGAGCTGTAACATTATAAAGTTCTGAAACAAGAAGTTGCTGTTCAATATAAAGAAGTAGGTATTTAAAAAAAAAAATCTAAAACAGACACAAAGATTAAGGCTCAATTCTGTAGGGTTATACCAGATCAGTGCTGATGCGCTAAATATGGAAGGCTGGGTTCTGCAGTATTTAAAATATACAATAAATTATTTAAATATGAAACAATAAGCACATATGAAAACATGAATGAATGAACAATGAAAGCAAATGTAGGTTTTGTGTAATAAAATGATTGAATCACTAATTGCAATTTTTTCACAGAATGCATGATTGGTGTCATTTGGTTTCCCTCCCTTGCTGCTCAGACCCGCAATATATATGTTGCTATCTTCCCTGGGTCCAAAGATGACAACAGTGTGAGTTCAGGCTAAAAGGACAAATAAGTGAGCACAAGCTAGGGCAAAACACACTTGGACCTCAGGTGTAAGTCCCATAACACATCCCATGGAAAGCATTTCCCATAAGATAGGCAGGGCTGTCCATGCTGCCTAGGCTCCTTTTTGCACACAGTCAAGCATGGTGCCATGTTCTCAGTCTTGTCTGAAAGAAAAGCCTCTTGCAGGACATGAAACCGCAGCACGGTGTCTTCTCTCTTCCAATAGCCAGGGCCTCGAATTACCTTGCAACTGCAGCCTGAAAACCTCACCCTAAAGGCTGAAGATTTCCTGGGAAGATTTCCTGGCCCTGGCCTGGCCTTAGGCAAGAGGCAAGCAGAAGGCTGCCATGCTTTCCCCATCCACTGAGTGAGGGCCAGATGGCCCCTTATTGGTGCCTGTTTGATTTGGGTTCTGAGTCAGACACCACCTGGGGCCACGTCCAGACTACGGGCCAGTGAGTGCTATTTCAGGAAGAGCAAACAGTAGCTGGCAGCTCGCAGGCTCCACAGCCTTTCACACTGCGGGCCACTGTGTTTCAGCGTAAAACACTAAACACAGACCCGTGGCACAAGGGTGGCTGCCTGTGCTGGCCCTTCGCAGTGCTGCGCACGGAGCGCACCCCCCAGAGCCCCGGCTTCGCGGAGCAGCTCCCGTCCCAGGCCTGCGCGAGCAGAAACTCCCTTCCCTCCTGGGCTCCTCCGCTTCCAGTCTATCAGGCAATGCATTTCAAATCAGGGCCCTGGGGCAGTGCAACAGGGCTGCTACATGACCAAACAAAGGGTGCCACACTCAGACCTGCGTCATTTCAGCTATGAGTAACTGCAACCCTCGCTTCTTTTGTTATCTTATGCAGAGAAAGAACACATAGATCATCAGTAAACTCCATAATATAACATTTGGGTGGTGGGAGGAGGATGCTCTGGTTTCTGGAAACTTCTATGCTCTCTGGCAGGGCTTTCAGATCGTCTTTATCAGTAAAAACAATATACATACAGGCAAAAACTTACTTTCTGAAGATGCCAAATGTTTCGTGAAACAGGTTAACCTCCACTGAAAGAATCTGTTTTTTTGTACTTAGCACCACATACAACCAATACATTTGCCACTGCCACTCAGTATTCACTGGTACATTCAAGGATAAATGGAGGTAAAGAAAATTTGCTCAACTTATAATTTGGACTATATTTTATCACTGCTGACTGCTTCAAAAAGCACTGGATAGGTGCATCACCCACTTCTTAACTTAGTGTTTCTTCACTGACCTTATTCGCGCTGAATGGGCTGGGGCTTGATGTTCACGTTATTTTCACCCTGCCTGAATAACTGAAACTTGGTGAATACAAGAACAGAATAAGGAACAAACAACCTATAGTCCTAAACTTTTTAAAACTATATTGACCTGGGAACAATTCCAAATACACATTTCACACAGATTCCACATAGGACACTACAAATGTGTCCCAACACCAATGCAGAGGGCCCTCCCCTAGGGTGGGGAGAGCCTTCCCGCCTCCAATCCGCTCAGACCTTTGCCCTTCTCCAGGGGCTACCGGCCGATCCTGATGCTATCCTGACGCACTCACCTCGCTGGGGACTGGACTCTGGCCCCCCACTCATTTCATATAGGTCACAGGATGCTGACAGCTTTGTAGGAGACTCACCGAGGCCCCTTTTGGATTAGCAATTTAGCAGGAAGGCCCTGCATCCCACTGCCCTCCAACCTCTCTCGCAGATGTAATATTAATATAGCAACTTATGTCGATTCACTATAGCTTTGGAGAGAGAGGCATTAGGAGACTCCAGTACTGAGGCTCCATACTGGGGAATCAGACTGTGCCTTGCCCCCTTCACCCTCTGCTATTCAGACTGCATTCAAAGGATGTCATTCGGGACAGAGGCCATAGCTGACCTTTCCATTGCTACGTGGAAGGAATCACAGAAGAAGCTGGTTAAGTTGGAGATTCCCATAAAATAATCATTTTACAATGAGGGAGTCAGCAAAGACCTACCCACTTAAGAAGGATCTCCCCCCGTCATTTTTTTTTGACATTAACGTGAAATTTATGTTTTGCTCCACAATAAAGACAAATAGACCTTTCTAAAGCCATCTACACTATACTGCAATAAACTCACTTAGACAAAACTAAGAAAAAAAATAGGAAAGTCTCCTTTGAAAAGTACACATTAATTTAGGCTATGCTATGCTTTCAGTGGATAATTATTCACTTCTGTTAGTACCATAATGTGTGTTCTTTAATATGTTGGTTATGTCTATATTCTATAAGCTGCAATTATCAATTTTACTAGCTAAAATTCTGCCAAATACATATTACAGATTCTGTGTGGTCCATTCAAGTGCCAGGCTCTACCATCAGAGCAACCACCTTGTGCTTGTTTCTTTTCCCTACATTCTCATTCCTGAAGCTCTTGTGGAAGAGAAACGGGATGGAGACAGCATGCGCCATCAAAATCTTCAGGAAGAAGTCATCCCATGCAGCACTGACAGAAGCTCCTTTGCATCACACTGACTTATTTCTAGAATTTCACTACTTTAGCATTTGAAAGAAATGTAGTAACTACTTTTTTTTTATCCTAAACATCAAAATTAGTAGCAGTGAGCAGTGTGCATGCAAGGCGGCATTATGACTGCATCCACAGCAAGGAGAGCATATTTATAGATCGCAGGAGTTGCTTAAGTTGTGCAACTTTCCTTTGCCGTCAGGGCTGTTGCTGTTACAGTATGAAGGTGTTACAAACTTCCTGCACCTCAGCTCAGACATATTTGTACTCTGAAGGCAACCAACCACTTGGTAGCAATAAGATGTGCTGTTCAGCAGAGTCGGCTATTTGAAGCGCTCTGCTTGCGTAACTCCTGCTCTTGCTTGACAGGTGACGGTGACAGAAACAAGACACTGAGGCCTCCTCCTCAGGTTCCACCGAGTTTCAAAGGTACACTGAAAAGCCAGCACAAAAAAGTGCAATCTTTAGGGGCAAATTTATATGGCATATTGTATGAAGAGCCATAATCTCGAGCCATAATCTCCTGCTGGAGAACAGCTGTAAAGTTTTATCTTCAAGAGGTGAATCTGGTTAAACTAGTGCAGCTCCGTTCACTGTAGCATAGACCATAAGCAGAAGGGCATGACGAAGAATGTTCTCCTCACACCCAGCACCAGGGCAAGCCCGAGCATGGTGACAACGGAGCTGCTCCTGGTCTCTGTGGGGCCACCTCACAGAAAACTGAGAGGGAGGTAACATCTTAGCTTGGCTGCAACCTTGTCTATTTCAGCATCAAGGCTATCTCAGCTTGACACAACTTAGGAGTCCTGGACACAAGAACCGAGCTGAGTATGTACTTCATGGCACCTAATGTAACCACGTATATTGCTGCTAATTCAGGCTGCTATCGCCGTTTTCCATCTCCTTTGCTCAGGTTTAAATGTTTACTGTAAAATATCAGACAACCAAGAATCACAATCAAAAGGGTTTTCTGTATTATTTGTGTTTCCTGAAGCCTCAGCTGAGAATACCTGTTTCAATTCCTTCTATACAGAGAGAAAAATGCTATTTAAAGCAGCACATGTATGGACATGGTGGAGAAATCCTGAAACTCTTTAAGTCTGCTCATCTTTTAAAAAGTTCTGCGCTAAAGCCTAACAGAATTCATGAGTTTCAGCCAGCTTTACTTAGTGTGTAGTAGAAGCCCTGATAGGTCATGAGGTCCAACAGTGTCAGTCATCAGAGCTACGCTTCCTGACGGTCTTTGAAACTTTCCAGTGTAGCTTCAGGACCTACACTTAGCAAAATGCATGAAAAATGGTTCATATATGCATTTGGTTGTATATCATAAATTACAAGCACAGCTATTTTGATGAGTGAATTTTCATTGAAATAAAATGAATAAAACATGGGATAACAGTATTTCCACTGCTACCCATCTCTGACCTGCCATCATCATGACGCTCATGATCTCCAACTCAGACCTCCACCTCCAGGAGAAGTTGCTGACCTCTCTGGGCCAGTTACCAAATCAAAACAGGCAAACTATTCGGTCAGCCAACTGCTGCATTTCCATGTGCTGAACAGCCGAGATCAGGAATCCTGACCTCGGTCTCTGCAGTCATTACAGGTGGGACGGCCAAGCCACACATGCGAACGGAACAGCACCGTCCTCAGATCTTTTCAAATTGCCTCAACAAACTTACCCACACAACTTGGCAATGCGAAATGGCAAAACTAATATCTGACTGCCTTGAGATGGGGACATGAGACAGCAGTAATTAGATCTACAAAGTAATGACAACAGTTAACTCACGGCACCATCCAGTTAGACTATCAGTATTTGATGGAGACCTCTCCTCCACAGGAAAACAGGAGTTTTCAAAGAAAAAAAATATATTTTTTTCCTGGGACACAAAATCTTGAAAGCTTCCAGTATTTTTCTTCTAATTCCAAGAGAAAGTTCAATAAATTTACCTAGCATTTGTTTAAAAAGTTACCTTAAGTAATGGCACAGCTTTAATAACCTCTGGAGCCATTGTGAGACTGTTGTTTTTGCTGGGAAGATTTCCCAAGCGTAGGAGTGTGATGCTAAACATCTTTATAAAAGCAATTTGAACACTGAATTAAACAAAAGTTCCTAAATCAATTGAGGGCAGAAATTAAGCTTATTGGTCACTTCGTCTCTCAACATTTTTACTACCTCTCTTCAGAGCGAAGGTATATGCCAATTTGTACACTTTCCAACAGACAGCAGCTGCAATGCAGGCTCTCACATTTTTCTCTTTTCATTCACACTCTGTTAAAGCTATAGTGGGGAGAAAGCAATGCACAGATAATGAACAAGAGAGATGCTAAAGATAAAAATCAGAGTTTGCATTCTCTATCCTACAGACCTATTCCAGGTGGAACTACATGATCAAAAATAAACTTCTTTTGCTTCCTAACATAACCTAATGGCATGAATTACTCTGTGTCATGAATCACATCCTCAGACTCTTTTTTTTCTGGGTTACTGGCTGCACTCATGTGTCTAGACATCCTACAAGCAAGAGAACAAGGCAGTTGAATCCCTAGCTGAACTAGGGAGGTTACTTAGCTGATCACACTCACGAAACACCCTCATCAGATCTTCAAGCGCCTCTTTTCTTCCCCACGGAGACCAATTTGCTTAACTGCAAGCTCCCGAAATTCTGCACACAACATGAGCCATACAGGAAGGCAAAGGGGCAGAGGTGGAGCAGCGATGTACCCCATCCGTGTACTTGCTGTTGAGTCGAATGCTTCTGGAAACACACAGCTCATGGCCCTTGCACAGCACGTGCCCTAACTCCCGTGCCGCCCGCGCATCGGGAAGCAAACGCACCCAGCACATAGCACGGAACTGGCCTGTGGACACACAGCAAAAAGCAGACATAACAGACAACTCCAATCTCCTTCAGAAAAAAAGGGAGCTACTATTACGCATAGCACCTATGGAAGGCGTACGAGGGGAGCACGTGTGCAAATGGATTCCTTTTGTATGTGAGCCTTTGCTCGCAGGCATCTAGGTTTCCTGCTTCTTGTGGCAAGGAATGGGTTTCATTTTCATATAATTACTCGTGGAACTAAAAAAGAAGAAAAAAGTCAGTTTTAAAACAATTTTTAGACCCTTATCTGGCGCTGTACAAGCTTCTGTACTAAGCGCTAACCTGCTATCGCTGCATGTACTCTGAATTGTTTGCTTTTTATTTAGCACGCGCATACGTCAAGCAGTATCAGTCAGGTCACAGAACCAAGTACATACAGGTTAGGAAACTGCAAAACTAACGTGTAACCAAAAGTCAGCATATTTAGGTTTGACTAATAAACAGTTAATGACACAGTCTTTAAATACAAAGCACTACTGTTGCTGTATTTACTGAGCAAGACAGAGAATGCTCATTTAAGAGCAGCTCTGCAGTGTTTTCTTTTGTTCCATTCCTCCTTCTGTAGTCCTCTGTAGTGGACTTTGTTTCCTAGACATGGCTCAAAACCTATTCTGAAGAGAAATTTGCTTTGGTACTCCTCATTAGAGAATATGAATTGATTCAGACATAAAATTTTCACTGAATCCTTGAAAGACTACAGGTGACAAAGCTGAGCGCTGAGGTTACAGAGAGACACGGGTGTTTGAAAATGCTACCGGTTTCACTTAACAGGGCAGAGACGAGGCTGGAATCCTGCTCTTCAGAGCCCCCTCTAACTTCTTACCTGTGTTTTTCTTTTCCTGGTCTCCTTATCCACCACACAGCTTGCAGCTCGAGAAACGAGCAGCCTCCTGCACTGCACGGACGCGTGCACCTTGGGGCAGGTCTAGTTTGTCGGAAGGACAGAGATCCCGCGGAGCTGGGCACGCAACAACCGAGTGGTCCTAAGGAGCCTCAAGTCTGCCATCTCCAAGAAACTCTACTCTCTTAAAAATACTTTCTCCAAGATTTTTTTTTTTTCTTTTCATGGCACTGCAGGATGAAATCCAGTGCACTATGTGTCAGAGAACTCACTTAAGCCAAAGCGCAATTTTGGAAGTGCAATAAAGGGCTGTAAGGAGGATATTTTCATATACAACTTAAAAAAAAAAAAAAAATCTGCGCTTTGCTTTTTACTGAGTGCATTTTTCTTTTCATTTAAAACATGGAGCTCATTTCTTGTGTGCTGCTTTCCCCAAAAACTCTACACGGTAAGTAGTTCCTCGCTCAGTTAAGCACGCCTTTACATGTACATTTGGGAATAAACTGAGCTGAGGCCTGGCGGGCGGACCGGGCTGGGGCCAGCCCTTGGGGCAGGGGACGGGCACGGGAGCCGCAGCAGGGCAGCCGCGCGGCGTCCTGCGAACGCGCTCTCGGGAGAACGTTTCTCTCAGAGAAACGCTCCTTCAACGAGTTTGCCTCACAGCCCCAGGTCGCTCCGCACCGTTTCCCTTCGGACTGAACCTCCTT
>JAUBNY010000042.1:1196267-1206874 GCA_032275445.1 Crypturellus soui | reverse complement strand
TCTGGTAAAGACAGACTAATAGGAAATCCATTCCATTTCTCACATTCACATCCCGGCAAAAGATCTTGTCAATGGAGTATTTGTCTTCAAAGTAATCTGCAGAAAGTGCGTATAGAAAAGATGGAGGAATGCTGTTCAGACTCGCTCGTCATAGATACTGTTGGACTAGATGACCTCTAGAGGTCCCTTCCATCCTTAAGCATTCCATGATTCCATGATTCTGTGGCTGCTTACCATTCATGAGACATGAAGATGTCAGGAGCATACAAGTGGGTATAGTTGGTACTAAGAGAGACAAGGATACACAGAATGATCTTATCTTGTCTCAAAATTGCTGCCTCCACTCAATAGCTTTCAGTTTATGAGATCCTGACTGCAGAAAGAAAAGTAATTACTTATTTCCACTACCAGTTTCTGCCCCCTACCTCTGGATCTCCTGAGCATAAAATAACAGAGGGAAGAGCTACTGTAAAGCAATTATGGGATAATATGTGTCTTGCAATTTCAGTTAGGAGGTCTAAGTCACAGCTGGTCTCTGCAGCTTGCTGAAAATCTCATCAGTCATGAAGAACTTGTGCCAGCAAGGGGAGTTCCAAGGCCTGCTGCTTGACATTGCCATAAAGCTAGTTCCTGATGACACTGGACTGCATGAAGTGATCAGTGATCTTCTTCCCAGTCACTGACATCAGCACCTTGGTTCACATATTACTTGTTTGACTTTGCCGGTGAGTCACTCTTAGGTAATCTAACCAGTAATAGATATGAATGTTAGGGGGAAACACTGCTTACCTTGTCAGTGGGAAATTTCATATAGGGTAACCTGTTTTTACTGTCCCCTTCTTATTCAGTAAAGGAATAGAAATGCTTTTAATGCAGTAAGATACGGCACACTGTGATGAATTAACTTACCAAATTTTGCTCAAGTTGTCTCCCTTCCCCTCATATGGAATACAGCTTAATAGCAGGATACAGCTGATTTCCCTATTCTATAAACTGGCAGCTGTCTAAAGAAGAATCAGTTTGTAAATGATTGTTTATGACAACTGAATTATCCAGAAATTTAGAGTTAAGTATTTGCTATGCTGATCATTTAAAAGATAAGATGGGGATCATTTAATGGAATCTGAAGAATGACATGGTTGAGGAGATTATGGTTTAGAGTCTACACTTTCATTACCGAAAAAGCATTTTAACATAGTGTTCTACAGAAATAATGGCACAGAAAACACTGCAAAATGATTGTCTGCTTTTACTCAGTGCTAGCATTATGTAACCTAATACAAATGTATATTACTGCCTTCCAAAACAAGCCAGGGTTTAGAACTTGTGAAGCAATATACGTACTCAGACATTCAATAATTAAAAGAGATGGAGATCAGTTCACATGACACCAACTTCTACAAAAGAAGTTAAATATAAAAACAGGCAAGTGCAATGGAAAAAGACTGCTTGTTTTCAACCAAACGCGGTGTACAGCATTTCCCTTGCAAGAGTAAAGTTAACTCAGTTGTGAGACCATCTCAGTAGCATTTCCATCCTTAGGCAATATTTTATAGCTATTGCTCATACAGTACTTCTGGCAGGCAAATGTCATTTTTAAATAACAGAGGAGGAATGCAGAGTCAGAGTCAAGAGTTCGCCCAGGAAGACGAGCACACGGCTCAGGGTTTAGTATACAGGTCAGCCGAAACCAGCAGTCATGCATTTTCCGAGTAATCTCTACTGATTAAAGAGATCACTTTGGTTCACAACAAAGACAGAAGGTCTGTCTGTCTTTATGACAGGTATGTAGCAGCTCTCAAAGCCAGGCACTCTTGAGAAATATACTCATCTAGTTTAGCGCAACACATCAGATGATACTCAGAAAAAATCAGTTTGATCAAGAAAGAATCACTGTGATCTTTCTGCTGACAACTGCCATCTTGCAGAAAAAGTGGCATCAGGTCATCCTGTGCCATTAAGCTATAGGTAAAAAATGAATAGCAAAATAATGGTCTATCATTTGAAAAAAATAAACAGACACAATGACGAGAGTGCCAAGCTTTCTAGGTTAAAGTGCAATTACTAACCCAGCTGTGAAATACTATGAAATATGGAAGACATCTCTTAAGCTCAGGCTTTAAAGCTATGCAAAGCTTTTCCTTGAAGAAAGATCGTATTATAAAGGGATCTTGGAATCATTTTTGCAAGGCTTCTGATCATATTTGATCATTTACAAAGTAATATTCTGTTCCTATCTCATTCTAGCTTTATCCCTGAAGCAGCCATAATGAAAGAAAGGGTAAGAAGCACCCTGAAAATGACTGCTTTGGTTTATCAGGAGGAATCTTTGCAGCCTCTTCAGTTAAGCAAAGTCACTAAAACAGGCATTTGAGAATTTAACCTATCATTTTTTCTTTTACCTATTAGCAAAAGGATTGACTCATTCTGAGTCTGAGAGGCAAGCACCTCATACAATGGGTGTTGCTTGATTCTGGTAAAATTAGAAAGATTAGACACCAAATTTCAGCCTAAGTTGTTTTCACTCTTCTTTGAATTCAGCAGCATCTCCATTATTCTCCTCCACCTCACCAAAATCACCTGTCTGTGTTACAGCAATTGCACTGAGGTGTTAAGGACCAAAAAGTGCACTTTATATTGTACTATATGAACTTACTGCAGAAAACAAGATGAATATTTTAAATGATAAATTACTTTTTTTTTTAAACCACTGTGTGCAGTAACAGTGTGAGCAGTCCAGACTCTTAGGACCAACACACTGCTGACCTCAAAGTAAGCCAAACACCCTCTTCCTAAGCAAAACACCAGTACCTATGCATTCATGGGTGGAAATATAGCAGGCTCAATTCATCTTTGTCTTAAGAAGAGAAAGCCTGTCCAGCATGCAAAATCCTGTCCATTTCAGGTGTGGGTATCTGAAAATGTTGCAGAGCTGTCGTATCTGAAAAACAGGCTACATCTCTTCTATTGTAAGGAGAAAGAAGTGCTTTTTATCTCAGTAAGACCAGCCTCTACCATATTGCCCATTTATCTAGAGCATATCTAAATCTTACTTTACTAAAATCAGTAGTCTGATACAGTAGCATAAACACAGAAGCTTCCAGATTTGTTAGTTTCTTCTGAGAAATGAAGCCTCAAGTGATTTGGTGCAGTTACCCTGGGTAAGCTCCTGGCCTCACTGAAGTTTTCACAAAGGTTTTCACAATGGTTCTCTCGTCTGAGTGGGTTCTATTAGTACTGCTATAATAAATTGCTCAGTCAAAATGCAAACGGAAAATTATTTTCATGGCTGATTTCCAAAATCAGTATCGAATATTAAAGCATACTCCCTTTCTAGCCCACACTATCACTTAAAATACTTTTTTCAAAAATAACAGAAAAGCATGAGAGAGCAGAACAGGAATGATTTTGCTTAGGTTTTTATTTATCACATGTTTCTTCCTTTATCTCAGGATTGCCATTCCTACTTCAATGTAACTAAGTGGGTATTAGAAATGAGTGACACTACCCATGACCCAAACCATTCAGAGCCAGTAATGATGGGCAGCTGAGCCCTGTGGTGAAAAGCCCTCACCTACCCCCCTGCTTTTCCTCCCTCACTTTTTCCCAACCTTTGGGCCAGCTCTGATTTAAATGTGAATACCTTAAGTAATTGCCAATATTTGTAAAGTCAGTATATGTAACTGCATTAAAGACAACAGATTTTTGTGTACTGTTTTGCAAGGATTTTTTTTTAAAGCCCTGTAGATGCTGGGAAGGTGCTTGGTAGAACTTGCCTCAGTCGGTGTACAATTGTTTTATACACTTTCCCCTTACTTCATTCTTTAGTGAACATCTCTGGAATAAGTAATTACTGTGGGAACACTTCTTTACAGCTATTCTCAAACAGCAAAATTGGCAGAGGTTGGTTTTATAAAGTTCACAAACTGAATGGTGCCTTATTGCCATAAACAAAGGGATTTTAACTACTAGCATTAAAATACACTAAGAATAACAGATAAGTGAATCTGTGAATAAAGATAAGTCCTTAATTGACAAGAAAATGAAGGATTAAGCTAATGCAGCATTATAGCAATATGCCAGGGATTCAAACTTCGGCCTACATCACCATTTTGGACTAAGTGATTATAAAAGCTTTTTAAATGACAGAAAGCAGGACTCCCCTGAGAAATTTTCTGCCTAAAATTTGTCAGAATGAGTGCAACTGGTACTAAGCCTCAATATAGGCTGTCTAAATGAATACATAATGTATTTAGTTACTTGAGATAATTGAAGTCTTGCCAATTTAATTAAAAATAAGCTATGTATTGAAAGGAAAAGATATTTCAAAATCTCGCAACTACTGGTACCATTGAATGAATATTATGAATTTGCTTTATTATCTACTGCCTACTAGCTTTACCTGAGAAAGTCAAAGATCTTTTCCCTGAAAAGATAGCTCATGCAAAAGTTCAGGAACCAAATCCAGAAGTCCTCATGGGTTTAACTGAAAGAGAACTGCATAAATATGTATGTTGCTCTTAATTGTGTCTTAAAAATCTCATTGCTCTCCCATGCTTCTTTGAGGCCAGACCAAAAGTTTGTAAGATTTCTTTTATGCTAAAATATATATATATGTATGTATATATATATATATGTATATGTAACTTGAAAGTTTAGTTTCAAGAAATACTACAAGCTGAGCTTCCTTTTGAGTGAGCTAATGGGTGAATACCTGAAAAGAGGTAAATCAGCTTTTGGCAGATTATAGTGAAATCAAGAATGTGAGAAAGCAAGTTTGAGTTGCCACCATTGGAAAGTGATTTATTCAGTGAGCCTTGTAAATCTACATCAAGAGGAGACAAGATAGTCTCCATCTACCAACAGGTACCTAATGGCATAATTTAATCCATGTACAGTTAATAAATATGAAAAACATTTCTGATTCAGACTGCTGGGTACAGACACATTGCTCCTCTTCCTAGTCTCATGAAACCATTTCTGAGCCCTAAAAGGGTGTCACATTATGGAGTGATTCTGAGACCTAGCTTATCTTAAACATTTAGATACTTCTCATAATGTGTTTTCTTTTAAAAGTGACACTGAGAACGTTAAAGCCCATGAAAACTTAAGTGCTTTGTTGGACTGAAATCAAGCAATGCCTGCTTAACTTTCTAAGTAATAGGTAAAGCTGTTGAACTACGCAAGAAGGCCCAGATGTCTCAGTAAAGAAGCCTTAGTTTACCTCCAGTTCTTTTCAAGTCAATGTGAGCTTAAGCTCAGGCTCAAGCACAGCATTACTCAATGTGGGTAACATGGTACTCAGCAAGTCCCACACTCACTATTCTGCCTTATAGCATGTCTGGGCTATCAGTTCCTCACACATGCTAGGCAATACATTTTAACGCTATCAAATAAGATAGGCTTTTTAAAAATGAGGTTTTATTTTGAGTATCGTATCATCTACGCTGACAACAGACTATGTTCATTTAAAAGGAGGTAAAAAAATAAAAATAATCCATGCAAGCACAAAAACTCCCACCCCTCTCCATACTATTGTTGTGAACTTCTCCATTACAGAGGAGGTTAGACACAACTGAAAATATTTATACTAACCTGTGCCATTGTAAAATATTACCAGTAATATTAATTTCTGAATCTGTTACAAATCATTTTTTATATAGATTCAATTTTTTTTTTTGAATTCTTGTGGAAGAAAAAAAAAAAAGAAAGAAAGATTGGCCCTGCTTTGGGCAGATGGTTGTACTAGTTGACTTCAGGAGGTCCCCTTCAACCTATGTTAAACTATGAATCTATGATAAAATTATCAGATGTAATGGAATTTCATTTAGTCCCTTTTACTTTTCCTTCCAAAGTCACAGAAGAGATTTCTTTCAGTTGCTTTTGTTAGATCCATTTCAGCACTACTGGCTGAAATAAGCACAAACTTCTAATCAAGAGTAATGTTATTTAATATCTTCTGAATTCAAATAATTCAATTTATTCTTGAATACAACTGATTTTCTTCAGGCAGTTCATCTGAAGTAAATGTGTACTTATCTATTTATTTATTTGCAATGAAAAATAATCCAAATGTTAGGTAATTTTACTACTACTCGCTCTTCTTCCAGAAGAGGATGAATTCTTCAGGACTATCAAGAGGCCTTCTGAAATACAGATGTTTCTTTAAATATAAGCCATAAAGTGTCTTAGGGATAAGATAGCCATGGTGTCATGTTCTTCTGCAGCACGCTAGCTATTCTGTAGCCCCTAAAAGGAGCCGGGGGGAGGAAAGTGTAAACGAGACATCCAGTTGCAAAATCTGAATTGCAAAATACACACACTGTTCTGGAGACAGAGTTATCCAGAGGAGATGTGAGAAATGCAGCCACAGAAAGATGAGATGAAAGAAAGATTTCTAAAGATGCAGCTGAATTAACATGGAAGACAAGGTTCAAAGAGACTAAATAAATAAAAGTTTCAGTGAGTGCAGGGCTATTTAAGATTAAACTCTGAGGTTTCAGAGAACTTGGATTTTTTGCAGAAATAAATCCAAGTAGAAACAGATCCAGAAAACATAGTAATCATAGTAATTTGGGGGAACCCATTTTTTCCTCTTGAAATGAATAAGCTGCAAAAAAAAGTGTAAGACTGATTGGAATTCTAAGTTTAAGATGGTTTGGAGCCATATCTGATTTATTATATAGTTTACTTTCAGATGACCTGAGAGCAAGTGCTTATAGATCACACCATATGTTAATACACAGAGATGAAAATTCTGTTACTACTCTGAAATGTAAAATATAGTGCAAAATTTGTACCTCTTTCAAGGTAGGTCTACTTTGTTCAAAAGAAAAACATTTGCATAACTTCAGGCAAACAAACTCAAGTAATAACAGATTTCAAAATTTCACGAAAGTAAAATGAAGCAGAATGCTCCCTTGCTGGTGAACAACCAGAGAGAATCCTAATATAAGTTCCCTAATATAAGAATTCATCTCTAATTTGAAACATGACAGAAATGTACCTAAGTCAGTGCAACTGATTGCTACTATCAGAATATGTAGGACTTCTTTTTTCAGCATTTAATAAACAAAACTAAAATTACTCATTTTATTCCCCCACTTCATTACTTGTCCACTGATTGATGAGTTGTTGAGAGCAGAGTAGAAGCAGCTCCTGAGACTTGAATCTCTAGATTATTTCTGGGAAGTCTGTCCGTTGAAGGTAATTGCAGAGAACAAAACACAGGAAAATTAAAATATATATACATATATACTGGCAAAATCAGCTGCAGATAACTGCTGATGAGGAGTCAACATGAGAAAAACAGAAGTACGATGAGACGCCACTGTTAAATCTATGTGGGCAGGTCAGCTGGTCCTGAACTCACCGAGCCTGCAGCTCGGTGCAGCAGCTGCAGCTACACACAAGTTGTTGCAGTAGGTGCTTGGACTGCACATACAGTTACAGTTAGCCCATGCTGCATGACTAGTTTGCAACGTGAAAATGAAGTTCAGCATCTGCTATTAACCATGCCCTCCCAAATGCAGAACCTGAACATTAGCACTTACACCCTTGTGTCAGGGTAAAGTTAAAAGCAAAATTAGCTTAAACCACCTTCAGTACAGCCACATGTGTTACGAGACCGCTTCTGTAGTAGGGGCAAGTTACACAAAGAAAGAATATAATGGGTCACATTCCAACATAATGAAAATCAGTGCAGATCCATTTATATCAAGTTTAGCAATTTATGTCCTGTGAAGGCTTGGTCTGGGCATCACAGAATGAATTCCTGTCATTTCTGTTAGCTGTCATAAACATTAAATTTCCTGGGCATAATTGTGCTCCTGAATACTTCAATGTAAATGGCATGGACTTCATCAGAGTTCCTAATTTTAGATTTACACAGGCAGTTTTGCAAATAAAAGTTACTACAGTTAAACTCTGGCAATCTGGTAACCACATTTAGACCAACAGAGGCAAAATTTCTGTATGCATTAAGTTTAATGTTGCTTATTGTTCCAAAGCGAAGGACTTTGATTCCTGGTTGCAGAATCATATGTAAAGGCAATGTTTAGTCTTCATTGTTTATGGAACTTTAAACATTGCTTTAATGCTATCACTGTCCCGTGTAAGGTATGTTATAGTAGAGTTTTTAACAGGCTACCTCACTTAATGAAGGTTTGGATATAGATTATTGTCACATTATGGAAACTTGTTTATCCAGAGTTGGGAACTTGATTAAAGTTTCACAGACCGCATTTAAAATGGTACTGCTTAAAGTTAGAAACAAGCGGAAATGACTTCATTACTGAGTCAAAGTACTGATTAAAAACTTTTAGGAGCTGTGGGTGGTCAACATCTCACTGTAATACGTTTATTTAAGCTGTGTGTGACTAATTTTAAACTTCAGTGTTTAAAATACTTTATTTTAGGGTTGTTTTTTCTTTAAAGGAAAGTCTGCTGATATTTCTTCTGTTTCTTCACAGGAAAAGATGATCATAGAACATGGACAGATGGGTTTTTTTTTCTCCACTACTTAGTAAAAATTTAGTTGTTATACTAACATACCTCTTTTGGAAAACTGACTCACTCAGGTCTTCTTTCATTGCAAAAATCTTCAGTTCAATTACAATGCTATAGAAATATTACTGGGTTAGCCAAAGTAAGCTAGTTTTAATACTGGAAATGGGGTTGCCTCCACAGTGTGGAGCACAGCCTCTAATCAAGAGTAGTTTGTTCTGTTTCTTCTTGCTCATTTGAACTTGCCCACAAAATGGCAAAAGTAATTTTCTGCCATGAGGTGCGCTTTCCTAAGGCTTAAGCTAGAAGACTGGAGGTCTCAGAGCTGTAACATGAAACATGTAACATGTTGAGTCACGTTGCTTGCTCGCACTCTCCATTCCAAAACCACAAGCCAAAAGAGCACAAAGACTTGACAAACAAACATCTTACCCCTAACATAAGTCTCATGAGATTAGCGATGATGCTCCTTAGAATTGCCAAGTGAAATCCAAATTAGGAAAACAGTAGTTGTAGTAGGCCTGAAAGATAACTCAATTTTAGCCATTAGTCTACCAGACAAGTGTGTCAGCTCCCATAAGAGAAAGTTGGTAGACCACAGAAAACTTCAGAATATGTCTTCACAGAAGAGCAAACCAAAATAAAACCTGCTGCCTGGCCCCGAGGTCAACAGCATGGCA
This sequence comes from Crypturellus soui, assembly GCA_032275445.1. Classification (NCBI taxonomy): domain Eukaryota; kingdom Metazoa; phylum Chordata; class Aves; order Tinamiformes; family Tinamidae; genus Crypturellus; species Crypturellus soui. Next base: position 1,197,689 of record JAUBNY010000042.1, on the reverse strand, counting down.
AGGCTGACAACCATATAGCTAAATCTGTTCCCCTAAAATAGTATGACCATGTCCATGCTCCCTATCACATCAGTTGGCCCATGGTATCTCTTGAGACATGCTCAGCCACAGGCCAGAACTGAGCCAGGGAGCAGGCTAACAACTAAACAGAATGAACAATTGATGAAGGAAAAAACAAACAAGTAAAACTACAAACCTCAAATTCATGGCTTAATCCTATTTAATTTATTAGCATGGACATAATTTAGAAATGCTCAAAACTATTTCCCATCCCAGGAGATCTCAGCAATGTCCTTCAGGAATTTATTAACCACATCACCAGGGTATCAAAGCTGTTCAGCATAGCTGCAGTTTACAGAAATCCAAAACCAGTCACTGCCAGATCACTGGCAGCCTGCAAGTCCTCCCTGCATTCCTGTGTGAGCTAACACCCTGTATCCTGTGCTTTTAGGATCATTTTAGTTTGGAGATACCTGAAAGGAAATACTCTGTTTACTTAAAAGTGTTTTTTTTTTTACTCTCTTTGCACAGACACCCACGATGATTTGACTTTCTTTCCCAAACTGAAGAGAGTTCTCTGCTTTAATTTCCTACTACTCACAAAGTGAAAGCAAATTGTCTGCCATACTGCAGGACCACATATGGAGCCAAAAGAATACTCACTGACTTTGATTAAATCAGTATTAAATAGTAACTAGATAAAATATAAAAGGAAGACATGTATTAGCAATGTCCCAATAGGCAGTTGTTACCAGTTTTACTGAACTTTAATTGGAATTCCAGGTGGATGCATAGGATCAGGTAAAAATATTACTTGTAAACTTGAGAAAACTTACAGTGTCCTGACGGGTTGCACACAAACAAGAATAGGTACTTTCAAAAGTGTTTACGCCATACTTGTAGTACTTAAGGCCTGTTCTAATTCATGTTTTTGAAAAAGAAAATACATAAATACTGACAAGGGGGTAGCAAATCCAAACTGAAACACTTTTGAAGAATCAAGATCTGCAAAAAGACTGCAATACAGGAAAAAAAAAAGGCAAAGAGGGGAAAGAGATGGAAAAAAGGGAGTGCTAGCATGGTTCTTGGCCAGTGTTCATGCGATGAGCTTCCACAGTTCTCAGGTTATCAGGAAAAATAATCTTTTGTCTAAAGAAGTCAGACATGGAAAAGGTTCTTTAAAAAAAAGAAAATGAAATGATATAAAGAACTAAAGCTCAACATTTGCAGATGTCTGCCTGAACAGCACAACCCATTAGCAGAGAAATTTACCTGCTGAGAACAGACCAAGCTAGTCCTGAGTTTTCCGATGGGCACTCCCACTAGTGCTGCATGTTGGGTCACACAGGTTTGCAAGTGGTCTCACCGTGGTAAGACAACACGGTCACAACAGGGTTGGCAACAAAATGATAGAGAAACCAA
>JAUBNY010000042.1:1161711-1174246 GCA_032275445.1 Crypturellus soui | reverse complement strand
GGTTACCAGGCCCTGTTCTGAATCTGCAACACAGCAGCAGGGAAACACTTTAAGAACATCATCAGTAAAAATAGTTTCTGCCCTTCTTAGCACTCCCCGTTCACAGCCAAACACTGACACTAACCAAATCCAAATAATAACATAAATGAGATCCCCAAAGTGAGCCTAAAAATGAGGGGAAGCGTGTCATAACATGAAGTGCCTGACCAAGAGCATCACCTGAATGAGAAGCAGAATGACAAAATATGGTAATATGGAAATGATGCAGAAAAAGAAGTATTCTGGAGAAATAGGTTTCACTGTCAACTGCTCTTGTATCCAATCCCACAACTCTGGACACTGATACTTTAATTATAACTGTGCTCTCTGTCTTCTGAACTCCTAAGAACAAGGGTTTTTTTTAACTCCTAAGAACAGTCTTTTACTGAAGAAAGTAGCAACACTGAAAATAACACCTGTGTTCACTGGCAAAGAAAAAGAAATGTTGAGCAACTCAACCCCTAGCCTAGAAATGTTGAGCAACTCAACCCCTAGCCATAGGAATATCTTGCCTAAGGTATCTGGATACCTCTTCCTATTTACCACAAAGAAAACTTGGAAATCTATTACATTAGGTCTTCTACCTTTGCATAGTTCTCAGGAAACACTGCTAGATGTGTCAATCAAAGAACCCTATGTGTTACTGTAATAACTAGATTTATTAAATTACAGGTTTCTTGGTATAAATATACATGTATTCAGCACAAGCTGCTGTTTGAAATGTATTGATAATTATGAAAGGATCTAGAATTAAAAAATCCAAGTCAAACTGTGAACTCAGTGTGACAGCAACCTCCTCTACAACATGCACTACCATGTTCTGTACCAGAACCTCTTTATTCAACATACTTAAGTGATGTTGAAATTCAGTCTGTCCTTGATAAAATTAGTATATAATGACACTTGCACTCCATTAATGTCACACATTACATAAGAAATCTGCATGAGAACTAACACTGGAACACAAAACTAAGTATAGCAGTGCTGAGTGCATCACTGAAACAATTCTCTTAGTGGGGGATGCTGATCTTCATCTCAGTGACTGACTCGCTTCCTGCAGTGAATGGGCTTCTATGAGGACAGCTAGGTATTCCCCTCTCCGGAGGCACATGGCTGATTTTTCCTCCACTCTCATGATTAAAAAGATCATGGGCTGCTTCAGAAAGGCTTGAGATTCACTGAACCCTGGAGCCAAACAGTCTTTGCCTTTCCGACTCTGACCAAAGTGATTTATATAGCAGCTCTGAGAAACAGGATTCTCTGCTGTTCTCTACAACTCTGTAAATTTTTGAGCTTGGGTAAAGTGAACCAAAGAACCTAAGAAGGCTTTTTGTTAACCTGTGTGCTCTCCTGAGGGATTTACCTAGAAAACAGAGCTTTCCTAAACAGGTTAGCTATGCAAAAGGATGACCAATCAACTCAGGTATTTGGAACAGCTGCCCCTTCAGCGTCACAGCCCACATGGCCAATCTGCAAGAAGCTGATGATCAACAGAGTTATCAGATTCTGCATCTGGGAGAATGTAACCGTGATCAGTTAGCGCTGTGCTCTGGGAGCTTAAATGTATGCCTACACGTATCCACTGGTACCACTCACAGCTGCCAGGGAGCTGCTTGGAGGGACGCTGGGTGCGAGAATGAAACAGGCTGCAGTAGTGCATACTGCAAAAATAATTTCCAGTCTCATTATTTCTGAGCATCAGTAACTTATCCCAAGAATAAATTAAGCCAAGGGATACTGAAATAAGATATACATATATGGCCAGCCTGAATCATTCAGGGACAGAGCTGCTTTCTCCATTCCAAATGATGTAATAGCACTTCATGTGAAAGAAAAACTAAAAGCTCAGAGCAAATATTCAATACCAGCCAACAATATCACCAATATCAGTGCAGGTATTCTCAAAATACTTGTGAGGGGTTTGTAATTACAAAATTACCTCTTGTAATTTTATAGATGAGTAAATTTAAGTTTAATCCTAGAGATAAGAAGCTCATAAAGGTAACAACTGGAAATGAAACATTCATCCCCTAATTTCTCCTTTGTAGGAGAACGCAAAAAGATGCATCAGCCTGATGTAAACTATATGAGAATCAGATAAATAAGTTAATTATGCAATCTAGTGTTAGAATAGTTCAAACTACTCTGAATTTTAATTAGGTTTCATTATACTTGTATGCGATACAACAGACATCCAACATATTTTATAGAGAGGAAAATGAAGTTAACTGACCTGCAGCTATAGAAAGTATCAGTGAGAAAGAAAAGGATGAAAATATGAGCAGCGAGGTAATCTGAATCCCCTAACTTGTGAGCACGCATACAGTTCTCATGGAAAGCTGGCAAAACATTTAGTCTGCAATCAGTTTGCCCATTATCCAGATTTTTTCTTAAAATACCAAGATACACAGAATGTAATCTAATGCTATAAATAACACTAACAAGTTATTTTTTTCTTCCATTTTGAAAGTTAAATTAAAAAAAAAATTCGGATCTTACGGATCCGTACGGAACTACGGAATTTTGCAGATATCTAGAACGCAGTTATTTCCAAAAATTCTGTAGAGCAGCTCAACAGATAAGCTAGATTTAACAACTGGGAACCAGGTAGAGCAATATCTGGAAGGAAAACTAATCCTTCTCTGAAGTTATTTTGGCTTTTCTCTGCACCACATTTGGCTCTCTGGTTTGAGAGAGGATACAAGTACAGTACAAAGGAGGAACTCACCGGACACTCACCAGACACCCTCAACTTTGTCTGTCACAGACCTTAAAATATACATGCCCACATTAAATGAAACATCCTACATACCAAAAAGACTTTTGTAGTGATGTGTGATCAGGTCACCAGGACACAATGCCTGTATTTGCTGCTGCTTTGCACAATTCTTTTGTTTCAGAATAGACCTGTTGGCCCCATACTTGAAACTAGAGGTGGGAGGTAGAGGGAGGGGTAGGATTAAGTCTTAATGAACACATTTTCAAGACAACATTTGGGGATTTAGCTGTGAGATGCCCATTAGTATCAGTGGAAGTAGTTTAGGGATTTAGCTATCTGGTGCTTTAAAGACATGCATCTTAGTAGACAGAAGGACATAACTGCTCTGAATTTGTCTTTATCCCTGAGTCTCCAGCCATGGAGCTCAGGAGGTTAATAAGAGGTTGAAAGAGGAACAGCAGCAGGACACAAGTTCAGATATGATGGCAAAGCTGCCTAGCCTGCTGGGCTCTCAAATCTGTTTGATGTGTCACTTAATGCCATCACTCTACAGAAAATTATTTGCACTGTGCAATTTAAATGTCAGCCCTCCCAGAACATTCAACTGAACAAAAACACTAGAGAATTTAACATGGCTGACTTTTGTTTTTGTTTTTGTTTTTCCAACAATATAAAACTTCTAGAATTTTCTAACTTCTTGGGGGAAGAAAATGAAGAACCTCATAAAAGCTCAGTATATGGGAAATTCATGAACTAACTCATATGTTCCTCATGTCCTTTTAAGCACCTCATAATTTAGCTTTAAGTTAGGTCCTTAGATATGAGCATGAAACATTTTTTTGTGTGCCAAGAATACTATTACTGCCACTATCTAAAGCACTAGTCTGCAATTCATTATAAAAATACCAAGCAGGATCAATCTTCAGTACAAATGTGACATTCAAGAAATATTTAGCATTAATCATTCTGGAAGTAACTAGAAAATGAAAGGAAAAGAAAAATCTGTAAGATAATAAGCCAGCAACACAGGCCATACTTTGAACACTCGGGAAGACAGGTACCAAGAACTCAACCCAAATTACCAGCAGAAATTCCACAGTGCTGTGATTTTATCATTTTTTGTTGAGAAATAGACAAAACAGATTCTCTAGGCAAGGGTCATGGCATTTCCTTTCCTCACAAGCCCGCACACAAGATGGGAAGAGGCCTGTCCCTGAGAAGTATCTGTGGTGGCTAGCACTAGAGTAAAGGAAGCATCACCATGCCACATCTTGTCTCCTCTCAAATGCTGGCGCCCTGGAAATCCATGATTTACAACGATTTCAGCAAGTACTAACATATCCCTAGGGTTCCTTCTTTACTATAGAACAGCCCTTCAGACATGTACATCAACTGAGAAAATAAAGAATTCTTGAATAAACAACAGATGAACAGGATGCATGTGCACTGTGTAAATTGACCAGGGATATGACATACATCATCCAAAGGCAAAGTGAGAGCATTAAACTAATGTCTTTATCATTTCTAGACAATGATCTATAATTTACAGCAGTATCTAAACCCCTTCGCATGAGCTTCACTGTTTCACATAGCATGAAGCAAAATTAGTGGCTATCCCATTTTTTTGACACCACAGCAGGGGTTTTCTTGTTTTCATGCTTACAGAAGGCAGATGTTATACACACCTCTATTCCTTTCAGCATAATCCCCCAAGAAAGAGACATCAGGTGCAAGAGCCTTTCTCCTTTTGAAAAAATGATGAAAACTGTGCTATGGTCAAAGAGGACTTAGTTTATTGCCCAAATCTATAAAAATCATGCATACAGATTTTCTCATAACAAAAAAAGATTAAAAATGTAGCATATAGTTTCTTTCCATACATGTATTGCACAGATCTGTATGCGCAATTGTCTCTTCTAAGGGAGAGAAATAAACAAAACTCTCAAGGGCTCTCTCTCACCTGGCTCTTTGGCTCCGTCCCATGCTTTCACACTGCTTTCCAGACACTGCAGAGGTCTGTCTGATTCCGGTCCCCTCAAACTTGGGATGGCAAAACTAAATTATACATAACCGAAGATACAAGTCTGCTTGATTTGACTGTTCCATGTGCCATCCTGCCAAAAGCCATCCTTGTGGCTGATGCTAGATAACGAGCACTAGTGCCACTGTTGATTCAGGTATCTTGTTGTCTACAGGTGCATGCATTTCCTGATTCGTCCCAACTAATAACAAATACCAAAATAACTCAAGTTTTATGCATCATCTTCTTTTTTCCTGTGTCAGTAAACCAGAAGTGATCATTTCATGCATATATCTGATCTTGCCAGTCATTTGCATGATTCCATATATTTTGTTCCATTATAATGTATTGTATGTATATGCTTGGTATTTCCAAATAAAAATATCAAGTTTGATAGTTAGGCACAGCAGCAGGAAGCACACTTGCTTTTTTCCAAAAAAAAGATTAAAGCCAGATGAGAAAACATGAATGAGTATTGGATATCTAGTGAAGGGTACGTGTTTTCTCATGTGCATTTATTACTCGTGGACACTGAGACAGTAAATGGTAAGATTTGCAACAGAAGCATATGCATAAAAATTGTTCTTTAGATATGATTACTCCCATATGTACTATTCAAAATGTATGGAAATAAAAGTCTTTTTGAACTCTAAAACTTGAAGTAATTACTACTTTCTTTTTTTCTTTCAGAAAGCACTCCAGTTTTTTGTCATTTTCTTCCCTTCCCTCCTACACACTCCTAAGTTTATAGTGTATCAGAAATTCTTCATGTTCCCCCAAATATCATCAGAAATGGAGAAATAAGAAAGAATTATTGTGTATCTTTTAATATTTATTACCAGTCAGTGGACTGTACTTCAAATGAAATTGTGGCTAACTAAAATCAGTCAAGAAAGTCCATTTATGGATGGACTTCTTATGGACTATGACAAAATGCATTTTTCTCATTCCTTTTCAGGGAAATGGACCAACTCAACCTGAGAGATGCAGGTTAAGCAATGGACAGCTTAGAGCTTGCAAAACGCTGCCAGGAAAGCAGTGAAGTAATTATTCACAGATGACATAAAAATATAGGCTGCCTCTTGTCTTATGTGCATTTAAAAGAAAATGCTTTGCAACATTTTGGTGGGGAAATTTACACAGCCCAGCTTCAAAGTGCTGTATGTCTCCCATGGTCACAAACCTTGTTCTCTCAAGCGTTGCATCCCATTGCCCAAACACTGTTTAGAAAGCTACATGCTGCTGTTTCATGAGCACCAACAAGGGATTACTTCATCTTTGCCTCCTCATGCTGAAAAATTCAAGGTTGACTTCAAAACTGAAAGAGCCAGTCTCCTGTCACTGAAAATTTGATCGGATGTTCCTGCACCGCAGCAATTCAGATGATATTTCTAACAAATACCACAAACAGCAAAATGCTTGCAGCCATTAAATAAATCTCTTACATAAGTGTTGAAAGTAACTTAAACCAGCTGAAGCAAAGTGCAAGATACATGGATAGTGTCACTCTTCTTGCTGTTAAAATTTTACTGTGTAGTTCCTAACACATGGTGCCCACTGGGACATGATTCTCTATTTTTTTTTGGATTCTGAATCGCATCATTAAATTCTGAGAGATTTCATTATAACACTCTGCCAAATCAGGAAACAGGACAAAAAGGTATAACACTCAACTTCTCTTGACATAGCCCTGCTAGCAGGGAGCCAGATATGCTTTCACATAAAACGAAAATGAAAGGAGAAAAATATAACTCAGATCCAACTTGTGTTACAGCAATAATTGACTTTATCCACCATGCTATCCATATCAGCCGTGGCGTTCCATAAATGTTCCCGTCTGGTGCTGAACAAACCATTTCTCCTGAAAATGGTTGTACCTGCCAGTGTTGGTGTTAGGAGGCTAATAAAGACGTATATCCAACCATTTAGTGTGATTACTGCAAACAGACGGATTGTTTTGCCCCAAGTTACTCAGGGTACTCTTGAGAATAAAACTGAACAAGCCTTCTTCTCTCTATGTCACTCTCTCGCTCTGTTCCTCCACTCTCCGAGAAGAATATTTAACTTAACAACATGCAGAGGTTACCACTACACAGCCATAAATGCAGCTAAATGAGTGAAGACAGGTGCACACATCTGGTGATCAAATCCTCTGGATAGAGCTGAAAATGAGGAAAAGGTTGTTGCCGGATAGGAAGAGAGGCACCAAGCCAGGAGGGCAAGTCTGGGCAAGAAAGGGGGAGTAATGTAACACGGACACCACGCTGATGGCACCTGGGCACAAGATTCAGTGGGATCCAGCAAGAGAGGGGAGCTGAAAGAAACCAGGAGGAACCAGCACTAAGGAAAGATAACTGGAATTCCCTCTTCCCAGGAATGTGGAGAAGACAGATAAAATTAACAGGCAAAGAAAATCCAGAGACTTGTGAAGCCTGTTCCCCTCTAAAGATCCGCTGTCTACAGAGCAGACTCTTTAGACAGGGACAGTTTCTGATTAAGGGAGTCTGCCAACACCATGTTTGTACCTCTGTTATCACACTGGCCACTGGATATTGCCTCAATAAAAAAAAAAGAAAAAAGCAAGATCCTTTGCAGCAAAGAGGGGCAGAGAATAAAATCCCTCCAAATGAGAAGAAACAGAGGAAGGTTAAACTGCAACCAGTTTAAGCTGGACTTAATTTCAATTAAGCATACCTTAATGGATATTTATACCACTGCTGCAAGACCAGATTTAAAAAGCAGCACAATTCTGAATTCACGGAAGATTTTTTCTAACAAAAGTAATATAAAACATCCTCACAAGGTGTATTGTAAGGGAACCAACTCCATCAGCAAAGGCATATTATACAAAGAGAGAGGATCAATCGAGGAGTTAGGCTGCAGGAGGAATTAAAGAAGGACAAATTATGCTAGCCTCCAGGTGGAGAGTTACACATGTCTCAGAAAATTGCTTTTTGAGTTTGTTATTGTTTTAAAACAATAAGGATAAATCGAAGAAGTAAATCAAAAAAAATCTAAGCTCATCTCCAAATAATATCAGATACTGTGGCATCACCCTTCTCCAGCTGGATTGTCATTCTGGGTCCTAAAAGGCTTTGAATATCCAGAATACTAAAAAATTGTTGTTAGGGTTTAATGATTGAATATCTAGAAGGACTTGACTCCAAACACACATTCATGAACCTGAAATCATTTCTTCCCACTGTTCTCCCTTCTTTTTTAGCTCCATCCCTCATTCTGTGTTGGAAAAGGCTTAATAGAGCTGCTTCTTCATGGCTTAACAAATCATATCGATGTTCTGAAAATGTTTCAGTTTATAACTGGAGTAGATTCTAAATGGACAAGTTAATTTCAACAAATTCTATATATCCTTTAAAAACAAATAAATCAAACATAGATTATATTATTTCTGCTGACATAGGCTGGACATGGCTAATTTGGCCCTAGCTGATACTTGTGTTATTGTCATATTCTTAATATGTTGCTCTTTCTTATTTCTTTTTTATGCATCACTTTTATTCCTTCCTTCTTAAAATGCTCTCTCAGTAAGAGCTATAAAAATAGCTGTTGCAGTCCTCACATAATATGCCCTTCTATGAAGTGTTCCTATTTAATTTCTTTCTTCTTGTTATACATAGATTCCAATGATAGACTACTAAGTAAATCACAGTTATTTATTTCTTACAACCAGGAACCATTCATAGTTGAATACTTTAAGAACTAAAGGCACTTCTGAAATTGTGTAAGCACCTAACATTAGCCTACCCATTTAATTTTGTTTTAAGAGAACTGTGAGTTATGTTCTGTGGAAATCAAAGTATTTAGATTTTTCTCTCCTCAGCACTGAGATGATAATAAAGTGAAAACGCATTCCACCAAGTTAAACTGATGGATTCACATCAGTGAGTTATGAACTGTGTTGCCAGTTACTGCGCCCCCTGACTTCCTTTCACTGTTCTCTTTGAAGTCCAGTTCTCATCAGAGAGGAGTAACAAAAGATACTCAAGATTTCTGCATTCCCTTTGGAATCCACACTTCACGAGCTAGGAATTGTTTATTCCTGCTAGCATTTTCACTAGGTATAGAACACTTAGCTAAAACATTTATTGGAAATTCTTTTTGTGGAGGAGGGTAATTTTAATGAAATACTTAACATGAAAAAAATGGACATAAAAAATTTGGATTTGTTCCAAAAAAACCTGCTGATCGGCAGACTGATTCATGGAAAGGTGTTTCCTATTCCTTTGTCTAACAGTCTTTGTCTAACAGCTGTGAAACACTGATCTGTTTCACATTAGCCAAAGAGCTCATTTTTGAGGTAACAATACGCAGTTAATACAGAAAAATTTTTTTTTTTGTTTGCTTTCATTTTTAGGGAAAGAAATTGTATGCCTATATCATTTTAATTTTGATTTTTGTATGCCTTAATCATTTTAATTCCTCTCCTTTAATTTCATTCCTAGAAACCTGGCACACATTTCAGAGACAACTATGAGGGCTAGTATAGTTTAAACTCTGAAATTTGGATTATGAAGCATAACTTGCTCCATTAGAGAGTGCTTTGTCTCCTTCTAACCACAGGGAAAGCAAAGAAATCTCAGCTACTGTTTGAGGGAATACAGGTTTGAGACAAGACACCTGCAAAAATTCTTTAGTCCCTGCATCCTCTATAGCCTGAATCCCCCAAGGAAAAGAAGAATAAACCTAGGAAAAGGCACTGCTTCCAGCAAACAAAGCACTGTCCGGGAGTATTTTGAAGAGACTTGTCCTATGTATGCTTATCTCCTTCAAATATTTTTAAAACACCTGTAGTAAACCTTCAGGTAGAAACCTTGAGGACCATCACAGTATCCCCTTCATTTCCATTTCTAGTGCAACCATAGAATCTTCAGACAACATCTGCTCTTGGAGAGACCTGCTCTGTGTACTACCACACAAGATGTCTAGAAACATTCCTGTGGTTTTTTTTTTCTTTCTTTTTATGGAAGAGTAGACAAGCTGGAATATTCTTTAACAATCAGCTCTAACGAATCTATTAATCACTGTCCTCTTTCAACGGCATAATATAAACAACTGGCACAAAGAAAAGCATCCTCTAGTAATAAAATATAGTCTTTAAAAAAGAAAATCCTATGGACCTCTTTTTCATAGGAAATCTTACAAGTTGAATTTTCTCTTGAAATCTTGATCACACTGTTTTAAAGAACACGCACAGAAAGCTTGAAATTAGATAAGCTTTACTCAGCTCTAAAATCCATCAAAGGCCCCTGGATGCCCCTAGTTGGAAAATAAATCAAATAAGTCGAAGTTCTGCAAGACTCAAATCTGCCAAGAGTGCCAATACATGGATAGTATTCAGTTATTTCAAAGGACATGACCCAGAATACTTTTTCTCCCGTTCTCCTAAGTAATTGATACTGAAACAGGAAATGGTGCTCTTAATACACAACAAAAATATTCAAACAGATTAGGAAATTTGATTTTTTTTTTTGCCCAAGCCACTGTAAGCTGTTGGGAGGGAAAGCAAAAAGTTTGTGGGAATTGTGGCTTCCTCTAAAAACTACAGAGCAGGTAAGGAACCTGCTTAGCAAGAAATGTTTGCTTTCTGTCAAATCTGAAAGGCAAAACCAAGAAACACTAATCCATCTGATTATATATATGAGACAGCCAAAAGATTACTTGAAGGAGGTATCAGTAGATTTTGTGGCTGTGACTGTCATGGATCTAATCTTTCATCTAAATAAGAACAAGAACGGACAGCTATTTTCTATTACTAGAAAATAAGGATGAGATTTGGTAAACAAGCAAAGGACTTCCCCATATGCGACATATTAAAAACATGTATATGTTCTGCTCACTAAAACAGAAAATGAAAATAAACATAAAGGTTTTGTTGATTTATGGCCTGAATAAACCATGTTGAGGACTGTCATAGTTAAAACTTAGATGAGGAGATCTATGTTACTCATTGCAGACTTTTCTATTAAAAGTGCCTTAAAATACCCTTTTGTCTTTCTCTTGGTGGAAAAAAAAAGAAAAAAAAAAAAGAAAAGGAATCCAAGGTGACTAGCAGAGCAACCTAGATCACATGTAACATTCCAATATTAAGGACAAACTTCTATCTTTGAAAAAGTAAGAATATGAAAAGGAAACATATTTCCATTTAAATTTCCCTGTTCAACATTCAGACTAGCAAGCATTTTTTTTAACTTTGAGAATGAATATTAGATAAATAAATAGAATAAAATCAAATTCAAAGGTCAAGCTGTGTTTCTTCTGTCTTAAAGACACAAGACAAATGAATCCAGATTCCCTTTTGATTTCTATATTGCACTTTTTTTCTGTAAATTGTCAATGAACAATCCTTTTAGATAAAGTTAATTAGAATAAGTTTGGGTCATAATTTGTCAAAGTCCAATAAATAAATGAAATAAACACATGTATCTCCAGATAAATAGTAACATTTAAATCTGGGACAGAGATTCCTGATCTGAAAAGCAGATAAGACATAATAAATACAAAATAATTCCATTCATTTGAACAGTGGTACTTCTGTGGTTCATCTCCTTCCTAAATTAAAGCCACAATGACAGACAAATCATACATGATAAAAGTCCTTTCTTGTCAGAAGTGAACAACAACTGTTATTTCTCTGTGGCCTAAGAGAAGGTTTAGATGTTACCAACCTTTGGCCAGCCAAGAATGGAAGCTATTTCAGAGATGAGGGGGAAAGCAGGGAAAACAAACAAACAAGCAAACAAGCAAAAAGACAGATTTATTTCTCTAGGTACGAGTAATTATTTCATTAACCCCGTTCCTCATGACCAGTGATGAGCTTGAATGACCTATCCCCTAACATATTACATCAAGACCAAAATGTAGACATAGTAAATATTTATGAAACTATTTACAGCCCCTACCAACCTAGCTCAGGCTGAGGACAGTGAAGAATACATCTGGCCACTCCTCCTGCCAAAATTAGTTTTTCATCTGGCACTTCTAAAGGGCCAGGTCATTAAAACAGTTAGTCGGCTGAGCTGTAAAATCTATCAGGTTGCTCACCCAGATGCCGGGAGATGGCAGCTGAGCCAAAACTATAAATTTCTTATGCTTAGATAATGTTGGTTATTTATTTTTTAAATGTACTGAGCAGATGCTTTTATATAAACCATAGTTCATTTAGGAGAATGTATATACTCCCACCAAGTCAAACATTTCAGATCGAAGGATTTGAGGTCAGTAACATTTCCTTGCAGATCCTAGGACAACTACAAGTGTTTGCAGAATATAATTAGAATATGATTTCACATTTTGATTTACCACCAATGTCTTAAAGAGTGCTTTGAACATTAACGCGTAATAGAAAATCACTCTGACTGACATCACAAAGTCATGCACCCCTACCCACTGGTCTCCACCAAACAAGAGGTCTGGAGAACATCTCTCTCTAGCTCTCAGCCAGAGATTGCCTTCAGACTACATGGCACAAGAACAGTTACGCTGAAGGACTTTCTCTAATTCTTCACTATGTTGTATCCCTTGCCAGGATCTGGCCCTGACTGATATTTAAGAGAAATCTCTCTGCAGAAGACCAGCTAAACAACGACTCTCTAAAACCAACCCCATTTTCTACTGTATAACTATTTCTAAAACTCACCTCTACTCATCTTGGTGAAACAGTAAAACTAACGACAGTAGACAGTCATGTATCCTATGACAGGACTGACATTCTCCAGTCACTGGATGCCACTTTCTTG
>JAUBNY010000042.1:1136574-1149543 GCA_032275445.1 Crypturellus soui | reverse complement strand
GGTTTGTAACAAGTCTGAGAGAGTCTTGCAAAACTGTCCTATGGTTTGGTATGTGCTACTGCTATTGCTAGAATTTGCAATTCCCAAATTCTGCTACCATCAGGCAGGTGGAAAACCATCTACTATAGCCCGGAGCCTCCTCTGCAAAATCAATATATACTAGGGCAGATCTCAGCTAGTGTACCGCACTGCACCTGTGGAGACATCTGTGAGCAGGCATACAGTCTTCCATGGTGGCATCATCACAGGTTCTTGCTGGATATCAACAACTTTGTGAGATGTGGCTGGTTCGTATGGATTATGGGGATAGGCAAAGCAACAAAACTGTACTTAGGTAAGAGTGTTTGCTGCGTTCACACATGTTGTTGGGAACACGATCAGGACCTTACACACCCAGTGTTGCCTAACACATTACACCTACTGGGATACTTGGGATACTGTGACAGTCAATACTCTCTTTTAAATTTCTACCTGAAAACAAGAAAAAGCAAGGGAGATGAATGTGAGGAACAAGAGAAGGGAACTTTGACATACATCCTCACAGGTAAGCTCAGGAAGTGTGTGTTAGATAAGAGGAGTTAGATTAGGAACTGACTGAATGGCAAGGCTCAGCGTAACTGTCGTCAGTGGCATAGAGTCTAGTTGGAGGCCTGAGCCTAGGGGTAAATACTGGGTCCACTCTTGTTCAACAGATCAGTGACCTGGATGAAGGGACAGAGTGCACCCTCAGCAAGCGTGCTGATGATACCAAACTGGAAGGGGTGGCTGGTACACCAGGGGGCTGCACTGCCATCCAGAGGGAGCTGGGCAGGCTGGAGAGATCGACCAAGAGGAACCTCAAAGTTCAAAGGTAAGTGCAAGGTCCCCCCGCCAATAACCCCATGAACCAGTGCAGCTTGGGGGTTGACCTGCTGGAGAGCAGCTCTGCAGAGAAGGACTTGGGAATCCATGAGCCAGCAATGTGCCCTTGTGGCCAGGAAGGCCAATGGTGTGCTGGTGTTGCCAGAAGGTCAAGGGAGGTGATCCTCCCCCTCTACTTGGTCCCCCAAGACCAGAAGGATGCAGAGTTACTGGACAGAGCATGAGAGATGGCTGCTGAGATGATTGGGGAACTGGAGCATCTCTCCTATGAGGACAGGCTGAGAGCTGGGGCTGTTCAGCGTAAAGAAGAGACAGCTGAGAGGGGTCTTACGAATGTGTACAAATACCTTAAGGGAGGGTGTGAAGAGGATGGAGCAAGACTATTTTCTGTGGTGGTCATCAACAGGACAAGAGGTAACAGCCACAACGTGAAACACAAGAAGTTCCATCTGAATTTGAGGAAAATCTTGACTGTGAGGATGACAGAGCACTGGAACAGGCTGCCCACTGAGGCTGTGGAGTCTCCTTCTTTGGAGACACTCAAAACTTGCTTGGACGCAACCCTGTGCAATATGCTGTGGATAATCTTGCTTGTGCCGGGCAGATAAACTAGATGACCTCCAGAAGTCCGTTCCAATCTCGACTATTGATATGCTTCTGTGAAAAAAATCAATAGGACTAGAGCATGCACTGACGCAACTACTCTCAACTACTGAGACCAACATCCTACACTGTAGGAGACAACAGATTTAACACAGCCACCTGAAGCTGTCCAAAGAATGTAAAACAGCATAACTTTAATAGAATTGAAAGACTGTACGTAATTTAATATTGAAATGGCTCACACCTGGAAGAACACACATTGGTGATTACCAAAACACTGCATTTTTCCCTACATCCAGATGTAACACCTCTGGCATTTAACGTGCAGGAAGAGAAAGGGAACTGAGGCAAAGAGGAATCATTCCTGCCATTACAAATTATGGAGCATTTCACATGCCCCCTTCCCTCTTACAGAATATATGGTGATAAATCTACTTGATATACATCAAATCAAGCTTCCTAAATACATTTTTAAAATCAAGGGCAGGATTCTCTTTCAGTACTAGATCAAAAGCTAAAGTTATATTTAAACTTTAATGAGAAGCAGCCTTATTTATTGGATAGTGGTTGGGGCATAGCATCAGAAAAGCTTCTGTGTTCTAACTCATAATACCATACTGAATTATTTTACAGTTTTTGACAGGTCTGGAACTCCATTTCTCCATCATAGCAGCAGGGAATACAATATTTAGTTACCTCACAAGGGTCTTAAGAGAGTATTCTTGGGACTCTTAAGAGTATTCTGTGCTGTATTTATTAAAGTCCCATCCTGCAGGATTTGTAACCTAAAAGGACTAAAGAAAGCATAGAAATGGATAAAAAATAAAAAGAAAAGATAATATTTATATTACAATAATACAATTTTAGTTCTGAAGAATTACTATACAAACATCAGTAAAGGGAGAGTCTCATTTCTCTAATTGGCATATTGTTTGACAAGAGGAGAAAACTCTCCAATATCCAAAAATGTTATGTATGTGACTTTAAAAAAAAAGACAACCTCTGTTATTCCCTTCTGTGTTAGTTTCATCCACAATAGATGGGTAGATGGTTCCTACATCAAATTATGTGCCAAAATACCCATATACCGCATAGTGCCATGGTGGATATAATTTAGCTTGTGTCCCTCTCAAAGAGTCTGCTCCAGAAGTGACTCTTCTAGGAATCCCACTGGTAAATGACAGCCAGGCCTGTGCAAGAAGCAGCAGAGGCTATCATACTTGCGTTACTTCTGTATACACACATCCTGCCCTCCATCCCCAAAGGTCTCTCCACTCTGCAGCTCCAGGAGAGAAGATGGGCTTTTGGCCCTACCCTAAGCCAAAGGTATTTGGGACCGTGCATGTCCTCCTCAAAGCACTGTGGCCATGTGGAAAGGGAAACAGCCTGAAGAGCCGCATCTAGCACCAGGGGCAGAGGAGCCACTCGGACAAGAGAGCAGATGGGAGCCTGGCCCTCGGGATGCCGCAGCTCTGGGAGCAGCCAAGTGTCACGTGCCAACAGGGGATTTCTAATGGAGCACAAGCAGGTTCTAAATCCATGCTTCTTCAAGTAAAAGACATGGTTACGGTGGTCCCTTTCACCCTCTATTAGTGGAAAATGTCAAAGAATCTCCAGTGATGGCATGCCAGCACTACCAGAAAGAGACCCCCTCACGAGGAAGAGCATTCGTACACCTTTTCTTGGCCTTTAAGTCAAAGAATGTCAAGTATCCACCCACAGTGATGATTGTACTGGAGAAGGAAATAAAAGAAAACAAAATGGCTTCATTTTCAAGTCTCAAGTCAAATTTGTAACATTTACAATTTGGAAAATACAACTGCTTATCTCCTCCTTCATTAATTTTTTACACTTGATGCCACTTCATAGTCATTTTTTTACAGCATAGGAAAGGTAGTAAGGTTCAGAATTTTCTAAAGAGGCCTCTAAAATGCTACAGCTTACATGGGCTCAGATCTTAAAAGTAGCTCTGGTCTAGAGAGAGAGAGAGAGGGGAAGTATTTTCATGAAAGCTCAGTGTTATAAAATAGAAATGACCTGGCAGAGAAAGAAGGAAGATTTCAAGTTTCAGCATTTGTAAGTGCTTTTGAACTATATATTTCAGGTGTAGAGCAGGCATGACAGCATGTTATATTCAATATTTCTAGCATGAACTATAGTATCTGATTTTATTAAGTAAATCAGAAAAGACTGTGGAGTAGAGAAAAACTGTTCAAGGAGGTCACTCACATCTTTGTTTCTATTTTATTTTTTTTATACCATGAACTGAATGGCTTTGTTGCAGAACAGCAATATGACTTCTAAAGAAGATGTAAATATCACATACAAGCAAGTCACTGCTGCTCATGGCAGCAAAGTTTCGAAATGTGGACTTTTATTCTGTCAGTCAGCAAGAAGCTAAAATTAATAGGTAATTTGAAATGTGTTTGAGCAGCAGTGTATTCAATTAGTACTTATTTGGAGAGCAGTTTATTGATATTTAAGATGAGAGAAAAAGCATGCAGTGCTGACAAAAATCAATTACAGTTTAGAAAATAATTATTTTCAGAACTATTTTAACCTTCAAAATGCCCCACTCCAAAATTATTTTCAATTTAATCTTTCCTCATTTCTGGAAATTTGCAAATGCAATAGGAACATCTTGTAAATTGTAAATGATAAAAAAGAAAGAGAAATGATGGTCAAGGATCAAATTACTAGAGACAGAAGCTCCAGAGGCTCAAATTCTGCATCAACAAACTCAATTTGCAAAATGTGATGCAACCAACTTGCTTGCACAGGGGTATTGTGCATAAAAAATTCTTACGGTTTTCAAGATGAAATTCTACAGAGGAAAAAGACGTAACAGTGAACAAAAAGCAAAAAGCACCTTTCACAACTCTTACTGTCACAGAGATAAGAACAGAAAAGAAAAAATAAAGGGGGAGAGAGAGGAGAACAAATCTTTGGTAACTAAAAGACACAACTTCAAAAAAATTGTTTATTAGACCTTAAAACTCGTTGTGTTAGTCTCTTTGTCATTAACTATTCACAACTTTTGACACAACTTTTATGTCAAATTATAATTGGTGAAGGATTTTTATTTTGGTGTGTATAGATGAAAAGCATATTATCTCCTGATAATCATTTTTTTGCTTTTTGTTCACTAAGAGTTGTGAAAGGTGCATCCTAAACAAAGTCAGCTTAATGAAAAAAACAGTACTTGTACTTTAGGAGCCAGTGACAAAAAAAAAAAAAAGAAAAGAAAAAAAAATAGCATATGATATTCAAGTATCAAAAGTTTCTTTCGAATAAGAACAATTAGGCCCAAAGCTGGAAGCCAAACCACTGTTCCACATACCACAAATGACATACATTGGCCACTAAACTAAGGGTTATATCCTAGAGTGATCCTCAGTTGGCAGACTGCCAAGTTTAAATGGGTTCCAATAATGAATTGATCATGCTATAGATTTAAACTAGACAAAACCCAGGGAAAAAGGAAGAGATAGGCCTAAAATACTACACTGAAAGTCAGCTGAAGTTCTTCTCTCCTCCTGACAGGAGATTTCTGATGTAATTTTGTTAAACCAACCAGGAACAGGTCCCCCAGTATCCAGAACTCAAAACAATCATACTCAAAATTGTTGAGCACCCATTTAGAGAATAAAATGCAGAGTAGATTTCCATTAGCTGCCTACTGCCATGAGGACACTTAGGGCTAGATCGCTCAGAACCCAACACCTCAGTCTTCCAAATCTCTAAACTCCTTGTGTTGAGGTCATGAAAATCCGATCCCCAATCTTTTTGTGTTTCTGTTTCCTATTTCTGCAAAAGAAACTGTACTACTTTCTTTTCTCAAAGGAATTTTCATGTAATTAGATTGTTAGATGTTCAAACTTTGTCTCTTTTAGAAAGTGAGACAGCAGGGCCCTCATTTTAGATGGAGTTTTTAAGCACAACAAAAATACAGAATAGTTAATAACAAAGAGATTAACACAAAGAATTTTAAACATTTTATTCAAAGCCATGTCTTTTAACTACCACTCGTGCCGTACTCCTCATCCAAGAGCTACGTTAGAACACACACGGACCTCCAATCTGCTAACTGAGAGAGGGCTAGTCCGAAGTACTCTGTTCCTGCAAGAGTCGCAGGGGGCTTCCAAAGCCCTTGACTACACAAGCTGTTTTAGACATGTGCACATCTAATTTAAACACTCAAAGTCAACAGCTTCAATCATGAAGTCAATGTGAATTTCAGTACCTATCACAAGAGAGAGTCTATAATTAGCTATAAGGACCTTCAATGTAAGCATAAAACGGTCCTAACAACAAATCAGCAGGCAACTTAGTGTAGACACAAGGCCCAGGACTTCAAGTGAAATGACTAACCTATTATTTCTTTATAGTATTATTACACCTACTACCTAGGCTTTCCTAATGTAATATTGCTCACATGCTATTTTAAGTATCCATTTCCTCTTTAGGATAAGCTAGAACAACCTACACAATTGAAGTTCCAATTATACAACTAGGCTAAAGGAAAAATTATCCAAGCTTTCCACAGAAAAGCAAAGCAAAAGAAAACAAAACAATAACAACAGAAACACTTACCATAAGTCAAAATCACAGTTATATCTTAAACTCAGGTTATGTCGCTATGAAAAAATATAACTAGTCATTTTCACCATTACTGTTAGGGTTTCTTTGGCTAAAATTGTGTCTCCTGCTTACAATTTCCCACATGACTCTCATGGAAGCAGTAGATTTATTTTTGCATACTTGTTACAGCTCTTCTTTCTGCTCTCATATAGTAACTTTACTCAACAATAACAATCAAGATACCTCCCTTCAAAACTGTATTTGTGTCTCTGAATTTGCACGGTCTTGTAAATCTAAGAAGGAGATATCTGCCCAAAAATGAATCCTTAATATGCACATGTAATTCCAAACACTGAAACTATCATCGAATCCAAAATTACAAGGTAAGCTCTAGGAGAAAGCAATCTTTCCCATGTACCACACTCGGGTGCATTACCTTGCAGACCTTTCTGGCCGTTTCCCAGGGTTCAGAACACTCTGGCTTGTGAGTGTTATCAAGAGGGACCTTAAGGCATTTTTAGTGGGGTTGAAAGTACATTGGAAGCAAACAGATCCGAGAGCACTATATGGAGAATGTTAAGAGGGTAAAATTGCATTCATGTCGCAAAGCATTTTCACTTTTTCAAAGCCCTGAAGCTGTAGGAATTCTCCTGTCAACTAAACTGCAAGATTTTTTCTCCTGAACTTAGGAATTTAAGGAACACTGTGTTAAAAAAGCACATTAAAAAAAACATCACTCTTGGGGAAGGGGTGAGCATGTCTAGTACAGATCACATAAAGAACGTGCAGAAGACATGTCATCAGGTAGGAAGTTTCCTCAATTAAATTCACATGTAGATGCCAAGATAAGTCTTATTTAAATTGTATGGAGCTGCAGAAACAGGACTAGGTTTGATAAATGAAAGCTCGTTCTTACCGCTGTGCAGCTTGCGCTAGTCACTCCTTCCCATTTGCCTCTTCAGTCCCTGGACAACAGAATGAACTCATTTTATTTACAGCATAAATCGTCTTCCTACTGAGAAGGACAACATTGCACCTCTCAGCAGAGCAACTTCAGTGCATTATTTATAGTCCAATTTTAATTATTTAATTTTTCATAACCCGCTGAGAAAAAAAAATTAACTAGAAAGAAAAGCAACGTAATTGTCCTAATTTTTCCTTCTGCACACTCAGGAGAGTCCCTAAACGGAACAGTGTGCACACAGACTAGTGCTTCCCAAGAGCGTGGTGTTACACCCCTGCTAGGTACAGATCTGAAATGCTCTCCAAGTTGTTAAGGAAAAATAAATCTCACATCAGCAAGGTAGCTCTAAAATACATGCCCATACCTTTTGAGCAGAGGATAATTTATTACTACAGAAGGGGCTGGTTATGAAATCAGCTCTCTTGCAGAGTGCCTTTTATGTAACCAAATCAAATCCTCGGTGGATTGTCCACAAACAGAAACTGAGGCCCCTTCTTGAACCTCGCGAAGTAGCATTTTTGTATTCATTTCTTTGTTTTTATGATAGGCCGCTATTTCCTTTTCCTTGAAAACCAGAGGGAATGCTAAGCTTCCCTTGCTTCGTTCATAATGTAAAATTTCCAAAATAAGTCTGTGCAAACTTACACTGAAATATTTTCCTTAATCTTCTGTGAAAAATAATTTAAATATGAAATCAAAACTGCTGAGCATGACTGTAAGGAACGTTCAAGAGCCAGAGAAACTTCCAGCAAAAGATGCAAGAATTAAACAATTAACTGATTTATCTATACTTTAACCAGAATAACCTTTCCTTTGTCTCTCTGCTTCAGGTTTAGCTCTATTTTAAAACCAAAGAGAGCATTTTAAACTGCACTACAAAATACCTGATTTATGAAATGTTGTTTAAACTGCAAGAGTGTGATTAGGCCCCTGGTCCACCTCATTTCCATTCTGCTCTGTGAGACAAAAAGATTTACATGGCTCCACTGGAGTACTAACTTGGGATAAAAGCACAAAATGGCTGAAATAGCTAATCCTGAATGAATGAAAATACTGAATCATATTTTTTCATCCTTTCAACCTGCTTGTCAGTGGTGCTTGTAGTATATACTTTGCAATTACTGGTGCCTAATTCTCTACTAATTGAACATAATTGGTACCTCGCCTCAGTCAACAGTTGTTTGGGGATTCAGAACATTTCTTTTTCCTTTTTGAAACAGTGACAACTGCAAGGCATAACTTAAGTCTAGATCTACAAAATCCCGTGAAATTCAGAACCACGTGTGCAGTAAGACGGCTTTCTCATCGCAGAGCTAGGCACTTCAGTAAAAGATTGAAGACAGACTTATGGCACAGACATGTAGCTACCTAGAGCCAGGGAATAAGAAACATTGGAGGATGAAGGAAAAACAACTTGCCAGTCATGTCTCGGGTGGACTTTAGATTTTTTAATTAGGATTTCAAGGAAGTGCTTATATCCACGGGGGATCCAAAGCTGGAAAAAAAAATCAATGCACTTTCCTATTTGAGCCCTTTCTTGTGGCTTGAGGAGTTATTTTAGCTGTTCTTTTTCGCTTTTTTTTTCCTTCTAATGAACTTTCTAAAATTCTACATATTTTTCACTAACAACAGACACCATCAGAGCGTGGGCTGTGTTCCATAAAAGGAGGTTTTAAAGATATAGTATTAGTTGTTAGGAACTTTGGCACAAATTTACAATGAAATATTGGTAAGCCTCTCAAAAATCTTTCCTTTATTACTTACTAGTCCTAAATTCAGTGCTTCACAGGAATTGATCTTTCTCTGGCACAAAAACAAAACAAGAAGTTAACAAACAGAAAACCCAAGGCACTCACCAAAGGCAGATTTTAGGAAAAGTGCTTAGTCACTTATGCAGCCTTCCTTCTGGCACCACAACACACCGTGGGAATTGTGTGAGGATGGTGGTATGGTGCAGGAGACATAATCCACCAGGGACGCTTGGACACTAGAAACAAAAAGAGACATGAGAAAGAATGACAAAAAAAAATGCCATTATTAAACAGTGATAAAATAAAATACTTCATTTTTTGAGTCATATGTACACATATATATATAAAATAAAAATCTGAAAATTTTATTTAAAGCTACTAAGCAAAATAACTCTCCCAATCATTGTTTTCTTAAGTAATAAAGTCTGTAGTTAAGCAAAGATCTCTTGCCCTTCTAATAAGGCCTCATACTTTGATAGAGTTTTGAATCAATTCCTTATTTCTTCTATAAGGGCAAATCACTTTAAAAAACTAATATTCTTTGGCCAAAAAGCACACCATACACAACCATTTCACATTTAAATGATGAAAACATCTAAATAAAAAAGCAGGCGAGAGTGACATGAAGAAAAATAATATTAAAAGAAAGGTGTGAAGAATTGTTCAACAAGAAGAAAGCAATAACTTCCTATGGGCACAAGAAAAAATGCAGGAAAAAGTAGCACAAGAAAGCAAACTTGTTTTGCTTTTAAATTACACATTGATTTTTTCCTAAGATTGTGCTCCAGCCTTGCCAGTAATTCTCTCCGATAGGTTTCCTTGCTGCTTTCTTTTATTTATATTACAGCTCATAACTGTTAAGATGCCAAAGTGGTTCCAGTTAAGCCTGATATGCCAAGATCTTGTCAGTGGCCAGCACAGCAATTTTTGCAGCGTATAAAAATAAAAACTTATGTCTTTTTGTATAAAATCTGGTAAATGTCATGCTCTAGTTTAACTACTCGCATGTCATCAAATGGATTAATACAGCAGCGAGTTTTCTAACCTACAAAATACCTTGTATTTTACACTAAGGTTACACAAAAGTCCTCTTCTAAAAGAGACACTGACACAGACTGATAGTAGATGCTGTAACTTAATCTCAGAGCTCTGATGATGTCAAACCTCTTGAGTTTACGGTACGGTATCATCACAATCCTTCAACAGAATTACAGTTTTGTAACTAATCTCTCCCTATCAGTTACACTACATAGAAACTGTGAAGTCCAAATACAAAGAGACTGTAGGTGTGAATGATTGCACTTGAGTCTTTTCCCCCAACCATATTTCTAAGTCTGAGAGTGATAAATAGCACACCAGTTACAAATGGGCAACAGGGTCAGTGGAACTAAAAGCTGAGAGTTCAAAGAAAAGTCACAATTCTTGAGAGTTCAGGAAGAGGCCACAGACTGATGTTGAAACGCTTCATGATGAATGGCCAGGGCTGTTATACTGCAATTAGAGAAGACGGCTGATTGGCAAATAAGTGGGGCAATAAGAGCCCCACGACAGCCTCAACCCATCTGAATCACCTTACTAGCCTGTAAATGTTACTGCCCCATAAGAAAAGACTTTTCTTTATCAATGTACATTTTCTTCTATGACAAAAACTAAATTGCCACAAAGATACCCACAGGGAAATTAATTTCTGCAAAGGATATTAATTACGTGAATTAAAAATAAATCAATCACTTATATCTATCAATATGTAGCCCCCAAGATGACGGTGGAGTCTGAGAGATGATGGCCCATTATGTCCATTAGCAGCATTTATCAAGGCCAAATGTCTAAAGGTCAAATCCACTGATCGAGGAACCAGCTTAATTAAACAAATCTGCATAGACACAAGTGCCGGTGCAAGTCAGAGAAGGGGGTAGGGAAGGTTTCTGCCTCTCTTCTTTTATAAGTGGTTTAATGTCTGGAACCTTTGCTCAGGCATTAAGGAGAAACGGATTTCAGACTCTCTCGTAACGCCCCAAGCCCAGTGACCACCCTGCTCACCAGGAGCACCCTCTGCTCTTGCCACTGCGACAGGGGGTGAAGATCAGATGGTTCCTTATCTCGGCTCCATGAGACCTACACTGCGATGATAGTCCAATGTAAAAACAGCCACTCTGGCAGAGATTGGAACAAGTCTCCTTTCTTCTAGGAAACATCCAGACAAGCCAAGTCAGCTTTCCTGGATGCTCCAGCTCTAGAAAAGAATTACCAAACAGATTTTTCCTCAGGTGCTTTTCCAGATTTCCCAAATTTTATCACATTATTTTATATGCTTGCTTTGGCATGGCTGGAATCTAAAATTTGGAATAAAAAGTGATCATGTGCTATAATGTAAACAAAGAACTACATCAAGAATTAAACTGCAAGTATCTTCCAAGACCTCTACCTCAATTTTTGTTTATCACTTTTTAATACATATCCGCAAGAATGCTAAAAAAATAGTTCTATGCCAAATATTTTACAGAAAAATCTGAACAGTATTGAACTAAAAATAGGTAAGTATTTGCCAAAAGATACTTGGAGGCAGAGCATGTGGGGAATTTACACTGAATCACTCTATCTGAAAATATTCTGTGGAGAACTGTATCAGCTCCTACAATGAAAGTGGAAATGAAAGAGGATAATTGGCCATCCTTACTACCACAGTGCAGACTGTACAACGGATTAAATGCGCTCATAATACTAAAACAATTCACCTATAAAGTGAATGACAAGGCCACAACATTTGAGAAAACTTGTTTGCTTTTAGAGACTAGAATTACCGTGGGAATAAGATATACTGTTCACAATGTCCAAAATGTTGGTAAAAGTTACTTCAAATATCTTTCCAACGTGCTTTGGAAAATAGGCTCATCTAAGTGCAAATGATGCACTTCGATCTAGTCGTACATCTTGATCTATAATAGTATCTAAAGGCACCTTGTTAAAAAGGACCCTTCCTTAGTCACTGATCCTGACTGGACTATAAAGTTATCCGCAGCTTAAAAGTTGCAGTGGTTTTATTTCATTTTCTCCACACCATCGGATTCACCCCGCCACAAGGCATGCCAATATCTGAGTATTCACCTGGGCAAAGCGCAGACGTATCTCAGGTAGTCTGATTCCCCCAGCGCTTGAGAGCCAACCACGCAGAGGATGGGGAGGCGAGGAGGAAGTAGCACCAGTTTGATGAGAGGCCTGGATAAACAGGGAGGAAAGAAACGAGGAAACAAGGATAGAAGACAAGGATTAAAAGGGCAGAGTCTCCATGGACATCTTCAAAACAGACTCATCTAGAAGTCTCAGTCATGACGATCTAAGCACCCTTGAAATAAGAATTAGTCCACCGGAACCCACCACTGCACTGTCATCTCTTCTTCAGCCAACCACTTTTCTTAGCTCTTTTCATGAGGATTGCAATTACTTTGTAAAGGTACATATTCAGTACATATTCAAGGTACTGTCTCTGGGGTATCATTGAGAGAGCTTGTCCATAAGTCCATTGCCTCCTTTTGCATTTTCATCCTTGTGTAACTCACCCCCTCATTATATAGATGCTTCCCACAGGAAACGTGGGGTCTCTTGGATCTAATTTACTGCACAACCCCGATTCGCTCTTTGCAGGTGATCACCTGCAAATGATCGTGTCATTTAGCAAGAATTCTGTGTGTGGCAGAAGGTGAGGGAGAGGGGTGCGATCACATTATCACATACTATCTCTGCAGCTGGATTAAAAATAAAAAGGGGAGGGAGAAGCATTTCATGTAATAATGAAATGTATTCAGAATTTATTCAGAGTAATGAGTTTTCACATGGTGGAGAATCCATGGCATTCAAGCCATTCTGAAGTTATTTTGCACAGGATGAGGTTTTGGACCTCGGTCTCCAAGGTCCCTAAGCTCTAACCCGGTCACTGTGCTATTAGCGATTCTGGAGCTATTCTGGAGAGGTAGCTCACAGAACCACAGAATCATAAAGGTTGGAAGGGACTTTTGGGGATCATCTCGTCCAACCCCGCTGCACATGCAGGGTCACCTAGGGCATGTAGAGCTGAGCTGAGCTGCTCCAGGCTGTATGAGCACGGAGAAGATGCTGTCTGGAGAGCTGGTGGCTGGAGACTCTCTTCAGGCAAATAGAAGGGGGCAATCGTAGCTTCCTGGCAGATGCTTTCACCCTGCCTTATTCACTACT
>JAUBNY010000042.1:1115344-1136474 GCA_032275445.1 Crypturellus soui | reverse complement strand
GTAATACTTCTTAGCTATAGATATAGCTTAATCTTCTCAGCTTTTTTCTTCCAGCTGTGGTGGCTACCACAGCTGATATCTAAAATTAGGAGAGGGTATGGTAACTTCCCCCCCATCAAATCTGAAGCTGTACCTAATAGCTGCAGCCGATTGGGGCAGTAATAGCTGAAGAACATCAGTTTCTTAAATCTTGTGGCAAAATGTAATCTGTTATTCTTAAAAAAAAAGCAATTGCTATTTTTCATCTCGATGCATTATATGTGCATGTGCATGCGTAGGTATGTGCATGTTCATAGGCATGCTTTTTTTTTTTTAATTTATTTAGGTGACAATTTGTGGACGTTCACTTTGGTGTGTATCTGCTTACGCTCTAAAATCATTTCCCATATTGGAGAAAACAGAATTCCCAATATCTTTCTGCATTTCATTTTTGAACATTTCATTATTCATATTGCTTTGTTTTAGATTCTCTGTTATGCTCCATTTGATTTAAAACCTTACAGCAAGGCTACAGACAAGAACAGAATCAGGTCAGCACATTACACTAGATTTATATATATATATATATATTTAAAATATCGTCGTGGTCAAATCTGGAGATATTACTTGTTCTTTACGAAGACATTAAGAAGGTCTTGCTCTTGCTACTGTAGTGATTTATTCTTTTCATATGCAGATGCGGTAATTCTTTACATGTTGGTTAAACATTCTAGCAAGATTTTAACAGAATAATTTTGATTTATCAACCTTATAAAAGCTTCTGTCCTCACCTTTCAGGAATCTGAGTTTACTATGGGATGTGCTAAATTAGCGTAACAATTCTTAAGATAAATTAGTTTTTAAAAGATCAATATCTGGCACCCCAAGATATACCTACAAATAGAGTCAATATTTTTATGTAAAAAGTAGCCAATTTTTTTTAAAGTTAACAAAAATAATCTGCAACATCAAAAATATCAAAAGCTAAGCTAGTATTGGAAATGATCTGGTGGAAAGAGATGCTTTTAAACAAACACCTGCTTCTGTTAGCAAACGCACTGTGCATAGCTGCAGCACACGCCTACACAATATTTCGTTAAAGAAAAGAGAATGGGAATAAAAATTAATAAAAAACATCTTCACTAAGCTGGGTCATTTTTAAAGTTTTTGTTGCTAAACTCGGCTATGAGGACTGAGTATTGGGGTGCAGGTGTGAAGTTTCGGAAGCATAAAAGACAGCACGAGAGCCCTCGAGGCTCCAAGAATCTGCAGCCTTGTGTGTTTTGCTGACTTGCTTCCTGCTGCATTTACGTGTTGTAGGGGGTCCCTGCTCACCCCAGCTGACTCACAGTCACTGGCAGGCTCAGTGAGTACCGAGCTCTCGCTCGTTCTCTGTTCCCCAGAGCAGGGATTACTTTGTCCTGTCTCATCTTCTCACCTGCAGAGGATGGGATCCGGCACCCCTCCGTTCTTACCAAGAACATAATCTTGGACTATGACACTGATCCTACAAATACTTGTGCTTAAGAGCGCTCACCTGAGTAGCCACAAGGGATTCAGTCACACCATAAAGACAAATATCAGGACGAATACTACGAGGCATGCTATAACACATAACAACCACTAGAAAAACCTGCAGAAATGCTCTTCTGTTATCCTGCCTGCCCTTTCCAGTACCCTTATTTCCCTTGATCCCTCCAATAAAAAAAATACTTTGATTCACTGGGACTATTAGATGTTATATATAGCACCAGTGGATATGAACCGTAAGATTCCCTTCAGGCAGAAAGCTGCAGGTTGTTTGTAAGACAGTTTTTAATATATATTTTTTTGTATCAAAAATAAACGACGCACAGAGATCTGGAGTAGTTACTCACCCAAACTTATCCAGGCAGATCCACAGGAGAATTAATATTTGTTCCCTTAATTGTTCATTAGAAAGTTATACACTTTCACAGAGAAAATATCACACTAGTAGACAAGCACACATATAGTCAGCCTTAACATCATGCTTGTTGAGATCAGAACACAAGCGCTCTGGTCCTGCAGAATAATACAACAAATTGTTCCTGCCACTGTTGCTGCTACCTAAACGTGCTCAGCAGCTTGCATGATTGGACACTAACCAAACTGGAACAGATTCTTACCAAGCTTGCTTTTTGCTTACATTTAAGAAAAAAAAAAATCCTGCTCTGTTCTACAACTACTTGAAATTACATAGCTCAACAACATATTTTCAATATCACTCCTATCAAAGTTGGTACTATGGTTATATCAAAGATGTGGTTACCTTGCCTGGAAAGTCCCTCAGGAAAACGCTTACCTTACCTTATGCGGAGGAGACAAATTGAAGTTTGCAGCTTGAGACTTTTTTCCCCTCTAAAGATGAATTTATCTCTTTTCAGTTCAGTACCTCTGTGCTCTCTTTGACCTAATTTTGTCTGTGATAAATGCCAGAGTTTCAGCGGAGTCACTTGAGCTCCTGTAAGAAAAGAACTGAAGTAAAAAATGAATGCACTCAACATTCCTGCTCTGACAGATTGCTTGTCAGGACACTAAAAGCCTTGCAAGGCTATAGGTGAGGAAAAGCCTCAGAACTGCCATTCTTTAGACAAAATTGCACTTCAGGTTTCTACTAATTACTCTGTACTGGCATAATGAAGTTAAAGCTCATTCAGACTAAACAGGTCTACAGTTCGTTCGGGCCTGATGGGCTGTTCTACGGGATACGTTCCCAGGGGTATTGCATGGCTAGGGGACATTCAAATTAAATCTCAGCCTTGGTTTAGACAGGAGAAAGACAACACGGGCATTCTACCGCGGAGCACTACAAAGCATAGCTTCCCATTTTAATGACCTTCGGTTCTCTCCCTCCCAAAGCAGTTAAAGCAGGAATGTTTTTTCACTCGCTGTGGGATGCAGCCTGACGGACGGACACGCTGCGGCACACGGGGGTGCAAGAGGGCTGCAGGGCGGCGGGCGAGCCTCCCTCCTCACCGTGCTGGACGGACCCCGAGACGCGGGGGAGCCTGGGTCCCGGCGCGGGAAGCGGGAGCGCTCGTCCCCTGCTCTAGGCAGCGCAATGGCAAAACAGCTGCAGTGGGTGAGACCACGGGCTCACCCAGCCCAGCATCCTGCCTCTGACACGAGCCCGTAATGAATTATGGACGAAATAAAGGGAAAGCATTTTGCGATATTTTTTTTTTCTTTTAACTCCAGGATGCGCTCCCAGCTTCTGACAGTCTGCAGCCTTGGGATTTACCGAACCAGGAGGTGTACTTCTCAAGGCTACCAGAAACATAAGCTCATTGCTCGCCTATGCTAAACCCATCCCAGATTTATAGGGCTCACTGAGCTCTACCTCAGCCACAGAAGAGAGTCTCTCATACAGCAAAGGATTTAGCTGGAGGGGAGGAAAATGAAGCAAGCAGAAGATCAGATAATCACACAGCCACACATCATAAAATATTCTAAAGGAGGAGACTCTCTCTCTAGGAGCTGTCCCACAGTGTGTGATACCTTATGAAACAGCCGGAGGGGTATTTACTAATAAAGTCAGCAATTAAACAATTCACAGCTACATGATACAAACTCTGAAGTCTCAGGATAACTCCAGAAGCCCTGCAATAAAAAAAAATTATCAAAGGATTATTTACAAGAGATGCTGCACCTAAGAATGCAATTTTACTACCACAATCATGTTCATTTATACACTCTTAACTATTCTGAAGTCTTTCTGAGCTCTCAATTGCCAAACATGTACAATTTTACAAAAAGGGTCTAAAGGACTAATTAGGACTGCCCAATTCCATGTCCTAACAGCAGAAGAAAAACATACTTTACCTGAAGCACAGCAGAGCAAAGGTTGGTTGTTTACACTGTTAGTAAACTTCAGTTTCAAAGGAGATGAGCAAGAAAATACTTTCAGTAAAAGAACAAATTCTTCATTAGAACCATTCCTTTCTTCATAGAAATGTCCCCTTTGTCCTCCAAAAATGCAAAAAAAGAATTAAAAGATTTTTTTAAAGGAACAGGATTATCAGTTTTCTGAAATAATATTAAAATATGGTATTGTATACATGTGAAGAGTACAGGGTTCCTCAAGCCTATATGAAAAAAAAAATTACAGTGTCTTAAAAGATTCCCTGAGACTCTGAAAGGTCAATACTTAAGAATACGTGTTAAGTCTTACTTTCAGATGCTCAAGTGACTTCTTAAAAAAGAAAATCAATATTTAAAACAATAAGCTGCAGCTCTTCTTCACTTCAATATTGCTGCGAAGATGGGTAAATTCACATGGTTACCATAAAACTGTGCAAACCCATTACTTAGGTACCATCGAAATTGGCAGATCTACTTCAGAAGAATACCTTTGTGGAAGATTTTATAGTTCCCACTCCTGTTTTGGAGGAAGAGCAGGCAGCTTTCATTGCTCTTGCCTAAATGTTTCTTCATCTTCTGAAACACGTTTTCCGAGAGGGTTTAACAGAAACTGGGTGCTGTCTCGGTGTCAGGGATACAAGGGAGTTGTTTAACTCAGTTGAGTCCCTTTGGAAAGCTCACCCTCAAATACAAATGAAATGCAAAGGGCACAGACATATCAGTATTCTTTCTTGCCTCATCCTCCCCATTCCTTTCACAGCATTTAAACACCCAAGCCACACAGAAATCACAGTGTGATTTACAAAAGCACCTTGATTACGTAGACTGTAATAGGACACAGCCAGCCTTAAAAGAGAAGGCACTTGCATGCCACTGAAATCTTATTCTAACTCACTCTTTCCGTTAATCACTTGGGTACCTCAGAGTCTTTTGCAGCAAGTCAGCAAGATTTAAAGGCCTCGGTACTTCATTCACTTCTGAAAACAGAATAATATTGCTTATTTTCTCATGCTATTTTCCTAAAATAAATCATACTATTACTTATGCAACAGGCAAAACAAAATAGCATCAGAACACGTTATGGGAAGCACAGCTGCAATACATTTGCATTATGCCGTTGCATTAATTTTGGTATCCCTTGTATAAACACGACAAGCACCTTGGCAAGGGAGTGAGCGTGGGGTGCCATATAGCAACATCACAGCCCGATGTGGAAGATTTTCCAAAGCAGCTGCACAAAAACCTGCTCTTCCTGTGAGCCTGCCGGGTTTGTGCAGCACCATCAGGAGGGCTCCAGACATTCAGCCCTGCTTCTTCTCAGCCTTGCAGGGATCACAGAGGAGGACCTGTGGAATTGCCTTGAGGCTTTTATGCCACTTACTCCCAAGAAGGGTCTGCACAAGGCTCTGCTCCACTGTGACCACGAGGAATGGAAAGCAGCAGATTCTGACACTAGTGATGACAGCACATAGTGGGTATTTTTTTTTTCTTCAGAGAAGGAAAGAAATTCAACTAAATAAAGACTAAAAGCAAAATCCGAGAAGCAGTTGCCTTAAATGATCATTTCAACAAGGCTGTTTTGCTCTGGTAGCCAAGTTGCTGCTGCTGTTTATGCAAACAGTGATCTATTGTAGCTACACAAGCGCCGTGTATGAAACAACTCTAACTTCACAGTTAGACCATTCACTTGGGACACAGAGGCTTCAACAGAGAAAAAGACCTATAAACTAGAAACTCAAATTTTAAGTTTAAAGTCCCAGTTTTGCCTTTCACATTTTCCAGAACCAATATCTTGGTTGCACTTCCATATAGCCCAGCAATACCAATAGCTGAATAATTTGCTAAGGAGCACACAGTTCAGTTCTTTTAACAATGGCATAATTGATTGAAACTGAATTTTAACTGTTGACTTTGATATTGCAGTTAATCTAGAATGAATGTTATCCCGCTTAAAGTTATCTATATAAGTAGAGACAAGAACACAGATTACACTCACAATATATGGTATGATATGATATTAGATAGCAAAGCTTACTCAACAGTATGAAATGTGTCTTTGTTCCACATAACATCCCAAAACTCATGTACTTGTATTTCTCTATTATTTATATAGATTTATCACAGTTTATTTTATATTTTCATATGCTTAGTTACATTTTGAAACCAATTTAACATATATTATTTAGCATCTCAAAAAATCAAAACAAATCAACAAAAATTTCGGACTGCATATTTACAAAGTTCTGGATGGTTTGGGTCAAAAATTTTGTTTATCAATCCGTATACAAGATTTAAAACCAGTCCTTAAAACAAGCCTGCTTATATGGCCACCTACAGCCATCCACATCTTCTTAAAATGTGAGCCTCAAGTTTTTTGTCTTTGCTGAACATACTATCGTATACACTATTTTCTCCTCTGTGAAGGAAGTGTCAGAATATACACAAATATATTTATGTGTGTGTGTGCATAAACATATACATATGTGATGGACTAGAAGTATGAGGAAAGATTTCCTTTATCAGGAAAGCCTGAGCGAGCTGGGCCTGTTGAGTATGGAGAAGAGAAGGCTGAGAGGAGATTTGATCAACACGTTCAAGTACCTGAGGGCTGATTGTAGGGAGGATGGAGTCAGGCTCTTCTCCGTGGTGACCGGTGACAGGACAAGGGGTAACGGGTGCAAGTTGAAGCACAGGCAGTTCCACCTCCATGTGAGAAAGAACTTCTTTACTGTGAGGGTGACAGAGCCCTGGCACAGGCTGCCCAGAGAGGCTGTGGAGTCTCCCTCTCTGGAGATCTTCCAGACCCGCCTGGATGCCACCCTGTGCCACGTGCTCTGGGTGTCCCTGCTGGAGCAGGGGGGTTGGACTGGATGATGCCCAGAGGTCCCTTCCAACCTCAGCCACTCTGTGATGCTGTGAAAAGCTACAGACAGCGTTTACACTGAATCGTAGATTCTGGGCAGCAACTCTGCTGTCAATAATATATAGGAGGAACAAACCAAGACTGAGTAGACAGCACATAATTGAACTTTGCTTTTTAACATATTTTAGACTTTCTTGAGGGAGCATTCAACCAGTTTCTCTGACAGTTTGCGATTCTACAAGTAAAATTCAAAATTCTGGCCAGAAACACTCTTCAAACACGTGACAATTTTCTTTTTTTCTTTCTTTCTGCTGAATTTCTGTTCCCTGTACTGAGGATATCCCTATATCTTTCTCTGCACTGTCTTTTAAAATCCTATCAATCATGTTCATTTTTTCCACTTTTGATTAGAGCATGCTACCACAGCAGAATTCCCCCTCCCAGTAGAGGTTTCAAAAATACACTCTAATGCAACTCGGTAATTGATGATGCAAACTCAGTAGTGCCTTTAAGACTAAAGCTGCAGCACAGGTGAGTGCCGGCTCCCACCAGTCCAAGGCTGTTGGTGCCCAGCGAGTCATGCCTATAAATCATGACCAACAGCGCATCCTTCTCTGAGCACCGAAGCACATTTCCAAGAGGTGCAAGCCCAACTTCAGCTCCTGCTCAAGCTTTATTTTGCATACTTTTATAATCCCTCGTTGCAACGTATGACATTAATTTTTCCCACATGTAACTATATGGGTTGTAACTGCATATTCCTCCCACTAAATGTTTCTATCAATCACAGCCTTAACTGTGCTGAATGAACCCCAGGCAGGAGACCTAGAAGTCTTAACACATGCGGTTGGGTTGGTACTGCACTGTGGCAGTTTTAATATATTAAACAGTGAGCCAGTAAGGAAGTCACCAAGCATAGCCTAGAGAGATCTTAACAACAGCAAATATAAAGCCCATAATGACAAATAAACAAACAAACAAAAAAACAATGGCCATTCAGTTTTCTAACAATGTGTACATCTAGTGATAATGTCAACTAAGGGAAAACACTCTTTGCAATTTACAAACAGCTCTGCTTTTCTTTCACTTCACCCACTGCTGCAACTACTGCATCAGCAAAAATACAGTATCTCCATATAGAATTCCATGGCTAGGTGTTGCTCATTCCCAGATAAAACCAGCAAACTAGCATAAAAAATAAACCTGACAAACCATCCCTTGGCATTTCACCAAGGGAAAAATAAAAAGTCAGTTTTTCGGAAGCATCTCAGTAAGATACAGGAGGGGAAGTGCTTAAAATCTGTTCAGCTTGAAAGCCTGAAACCAGATGTGTTTTACATACACTCCTAGCTACAGCTACTTGCTGAGAGCAGGTCAAGAACTGAGCACAAAAATACATGTAGTAAGACAACAGAATTTTACTATACACGTGCTAACTCCCTGAATTTTGGCAGATTTTCTCCCAAATAACAAACAGTGCCCAAAACAAAAGCAAACGAACAAAACCTTACTCCTAGGTAAGTTCTTCAGCAAAGCGTTTGGAAGTGGAACTGCCAGAAGAGCTCGACGTCGTGGTTTACGATAGAGCACGCTGGAAATAAGCGTGTCCTAAGGCCTCAATCTCTCCTTTTGCAAAGTGACAGAAATCTGTCCTCCCCAGACTGACACCACATGAAGTTGTCAGCAGTCTGCAAGGTAACCCAGATACCTGCTGCTCTGCATTACAAGGCAAGCAGGAAAAGCAGGAAACAAATCAGCAAGCACAAAAGCACGGCTACTTTAAAGAAAACCATCAAATAGCAGCTCCTCAGCTCCAACACCACAAATGGCTGAACGCTGCAGTCCAGATTCTGGCCAAGGATCCTACCAACAGTGGAAGGGTATTCATTTCTGCAGAAAAGAAAAAGGTCTTAAGGTGTCTTTTTTTTCTTATTAGATCTTTTCTTAATAGATCTTGTTGATAAATGAAAAACTCAGTATCAGACAGATCTTGTGCATTAAAACCTGCCTTCAATTTAATGGGGTCAGGTTTGAGTGAATAAACATGCATCTTCTTTCTTGTCTGTATGATTTCACACAGTGTGAAGTTGTGAAGGGGAAGAAAATTTCAGAACTCCAAAAGTGAGTGAGAAGAAATGCTTACAGAAACACTCCTGTGGAGATGTCGCTGCAGCCCCAAATTCCATCCATCCGTATGACTCTAATCGCCAGCACATCTAAGCATCTCAGGTTGTCTCCACTGTTGTCACATCTGCCTTGTAAGGTGCTATATCATAGACATGAAACTGAGCGAGCAAAATCCGAGTATAACTTAAATTCATGGAGAATGAAAAAGCTGCCAAAAAATGGTCCAATAATTGAAAATGACTGCTCTTACCTTCCAGCATGAGCAGCAAATAATTCTGCTTAATGCACCCTGTTTTGCAGTCTTCACCTGCACCAGAAACAACTTGGTCAGTCACTTAAATTCCTCTATAAACTTGCATCTCATGTGACTTGGGGTAGAAGGAACTGGTTATTGCATGAGAGACGCACAAAAATCGCAATATCCACAGAAAAAGGAACCCAGGAAAGAAAAGACAGCAGAGCCGAGGACTACCCCGTGCTTTCCCCTCACTGAGCAACCCTTGCCTTAGGGTTAGCTCGCAAGTGGAAAACTGGCCCCGTGCATGCGGACATCACAGCCTATTTAAAAAGTTAATAACTTCTAAAATCCAATTAAAGAGTCTAATTAGCTAAAATGATCTGTACAGTGAAGTAATCAAAAAAAAAAAAATCTGCCCACTAAATCTCAGACTAGACGAACACAGTAAAGATTAGTCTCTCCTTCATTTTTTGTCTAGGCACCACAAAGATGCCGGAGATCCTGCTGAGCACCCCTGTCTCCAGGCTGGCGATTCCCACGTCTCCGGGTTGGTGACGATTCCCATGTGCCCAGGCGGTCAGGACTCCTTGTCAGTGGGGCTTCCTCAGAGCACGGTCAGGCACAGCAGACAGCTCGCGCCGCAGACCCCGTGTCCTGCTGCGGCGCCGACACCTCAGTCCTGAGGGGTGGGCAAGGACACAGTCACACACGCCAGAGAAGAGACTAAATGGCCATTTTGGGGGCAGCTGTGTTGGCAAGGTAAGCAAGCTGCATCATCTGAGTTATCTCATTTGCTAGGAAGAGTGGCAATTAAAATATGGTGTTGCAATTCTAGCAATATCATTTCCTCGCTCAAGTACCTCCATGGAAGTCTTCTTTTACGACCTACCCCAGGTTATAGCAAAGCTATATAATTGGTACAAATCAAAACACGAATTTCGCAGGAAAAGAACCAATCACTATAAATACAGCACCACTCATTTTAAAGTCTGGAAGCTCTTTAGTATGAACAGTTACACAAATTGCAGCCATCAGAAAAAACACTGAGAGAAACTCTCTCACAAATAACAAATTAACCTAATCACTTAAGGATTTCTACATTAAAGAACCTGGTTAAATATCTGGGTCCAATACCTTACTGGACCTTGTGTTCAATCCAAGCTACTTTTGCTTAAAAAAAAAAAAACTTTTATGATTCACACAAAGACATTATCAGCAAAAAATGTAAAATTATTTTCCCCTGCTACAGCTAGGTACAAAATGTCATAATCAAAAGTAAACTCATGCCCATAGGACCTCTGATACACCTTCCTGCACAGGCATGGCAAACACAGGGTTAGCTACTGAAAACACAAAATTATTTTAAAATGTCTCTAGCTTTTTAATGACTTGGTGTTCATTCAAGAATTGGGCATTAGAAACATCTGTATGAGATTCACTATACATATACTGCTAATGGTTGAGCAGCAGTTACTTTTTCTGACTTTCCCTTTTCTGACCTTCCAAGAAGACCCAAGAAGACCCAAACGAAAAAGCTAAAAGAGATGGCTATCTATTTTACTTAGGATTTAGCTGGTGGAAAAAATGCTGCTTTCCTGGAGGAATAATTTTTATTCACCAGCAGAGGTCACTCCTGCTCCACAAAAACTCAGCTGGAAGCACTTTTTCCCTCGTGGGAAGAGATGTGAAGAAAATCTATGCTTCCACACAGGACACGACTCCACCTGGGTCCCAGATCCCATCGGGGTCGCGCACTGGGAGCTCTAGGAGCTCCCGGTTATGGGGCTCACATACACCACATGTGTTTGGAGGGCACGAGCAAGTTCTTCCAAATAGCCAGAAGACGGGAGCATCCGGCGTGCTGACACGACCGAGTTTGAAGCCCTTTGGACACTGGATTCGCCTCCCTGAGGTCGAAAACCTGCTGTAAGGGGCAGAGCTCAAGTGACCTTCCTAACCCGAAGTCTTTTATGGAGTTACGCTTTGAGCTGCTGCCACAACAAATCCTAAATTTCCAAACGGCAGACCTCAAGACTTTCTGTAAATCTACACAGATAGGAGAAGTTTGAAATAATTCACAGTCTTTTTATCTGGGAGGTTGAAATCTCCACAGCTTTCTCAGATAGATACATAATTGTCTGGGAAACAAGATTCCACCTTTTAGGGAAGCACTCCCATTTTTAATTTATATCTTTTAGGCCTTAACATTATTCCCTAAAACAACAGATCATCCGGGATTCCGATCACACGTATCACTAAGCTCTCCAGAAAAAAAAACATAAGGAGTATGATGGGAATAAAAACAAACCAAGCCAGCCCAGACAAAACCTATAAGCACTGTAAAATGTAGATTAATATAAAAGCCCTTTAATGTTTTCTCTACTCAAAAAGGAAAAGCCATTCAAATTAATGAATTCATTTTAAATGACTTCCTATGTAGGTTGGTTGAAATACTAAACAGGAAAGTACTAAAAAAAAAGTTACTTATAGAAAGTCATTGCAAGCTGTAGTCAAAACTTCCAGAGTTCTGGTTCCAGCTAGTTTCAGGAGGAAAACCAGTTAAGATGAGAGAGAAAAACCTTTCAAAGTCTGTAAGGCAGTAGATAAGAGTATGGTCAAAACTAAGGCAATAGAAACTTTCAGGCAGGTTAACTGCCCACCCTTCCTCCGCTTGCTGAGTTCTTGTCACATAAGACTTTTTTCCCCAAGCAAAGGTTTCATTTCACACATCCGTGTCACTGGCATTTGTAACAGCAGGCTGCTTATCTTTCCCAGGTGCAGAAGCCCAACTGGTAATGCAGAGATGTTACCGTTGTGGGATGCAACTGTGCTGGTGCAAGAGCACCTCCTGCAAAGGCCAATTGCACACGTTGGTACGGGGAGCTTTGTCACTACCAGAGGGCAGAGGCAAGAGGCGACCAGAAGAGCTAGCTCAGCCCAGTCCCATGGCTCCAACTCTGCCCGAAGCGGCTGTAGGGATGGAAGCTTATGTCTCATCCTGCAGAAGTTTTTGTTCAGCCATGAAATACGACTTCTTTTTGTGCTAGTGGAAGACATTTTCCAGTAGAAGCATTACTAGTGAAAAGGAGATGGGAGAAAGAAGACGGGTCCTGCAAAGTTTTCTTTATGGTGCATCTGCAACAGTGAAGAGAGAAGTAAAAGAAAAAAAAAATGACAAAGTTTTTAAAAGGTCACAAAATTCAGAACTTCTGAGATTAACCAAGGAGCGGATTCACGTAAGTGATAAAACTGAGTTTCATATAGGATTGCTTTTCAGGCTGGCTGTGGAGGAAGAGCGAGCACCACTTCACCTGTCCGACCAGGCTCGTGCCCTGGAGAGGACGGATCCAGAAAGGCCTCCACCTGGCGCAGGTGAAGGGGAGCTCCCGGCCGCGAGCCGCTCAGCGCGGCACCGAGGCCAGCGCTCGCGCAGGGAGCTCGTGGCGCTGCCGGCCGCGAGCCCAGCGCCCGCTCGCTGCCCCGTACGGACAGACTCTGTCAGGAGGGTCTGCTCCCACGTCCAGGAGCAGCGGGCCGGGCTCTCCTGTGGGAAATACGGTGTTTTCTTCCTCTACAGCAGGAGGGAGCCCCGTTCTTCCGCTTCGTATCTCAAACCTCAGCTTTGTCAACTGAGCTGAGAAGCCTTGAGCTGATGACGTGGAAGATGCAGGAACGCTCTCATTTCTCCCCCTCTGCAGAGATCCTGAAAGAAGAGCCAGGTCCTTTCGCCTGGCTTTAATGGAGTGCAAGCCCTCTAGTAATCTCCGCTGGCAGGAAAGTCCATGGTACTTCCACTCATTCTAGACCACAACATTTCGGGGCTCAACATTTGCTCTTGGTCTGGCACTTCTCTTTAGACATCCTTTGCAAAGCAGCCTTTACAGCAAACCTTGTAAACACCATATATAACAATTAGCATACCACCTAAAGCCAAATTATTCAGTCTTAATAGCAGAAATAAAACAAATTACATCAATTGAAAACCTGCCTATAGTACAGACTTCTCTTAAGTACAGGTCACCATTCTTTGTTAGGTACCTTAGTCTGATTTTTGTAGCCCTTTTTCCCAAAAGTGCTTTCTACCTAAAAAAAAGAGGAACATTATACCCTACCCTGAGTCTTCTATTTGATTTCACAAAACAGCTCACAAGACAGAGGTAACTGCCAAGT
The DNA here is from genome assembly GCA_032275445.1 of Crypturellus soui. NCBI lineage: Eukaryota > Metazoa > Chordata > Aves > Tinamiformes > Tinamidae > Crypturellus > Crypturellus soui. The sequence continues at coordinate 1,123,215 of JAUBNY010000042.1, read as the reverse complement.
TTTATAACTTCACTTTTGGTAGGCAATAGCTCTCTGAACTCATCATGCTCTTCACTGCTTATAAGCAAGAACTGACATGTAGTTATAAATCAAGTTCTTGAAAGCAAATATATATAAGACAAAATACTCATAAAACTACCACAGAGCAGCTTAAAATTCATCATAAATATTTCTGAGTTGGTATTTTCGGGTATATTCTATTCAGAATCTAAAACCAAAGAGAAGAGAATCTTCTATCACCTCTTGCTAAGAGATTATGGCCAGTTCTAACACTTGCTAAATCTTTCCTAGTGGCTTTTATTTTATTAGAAAAGGGATTCAACTTTCCAAATCTTGTGGGATGCTGTACTAATAGAGAAATTATTTAATTTTGTTACTAATTATAAAACGTAATTATGGTTCTCCTCTATCAACTACAGCTAGTATATAATTAGCTCCATCACTTTCCCTTTCAGATAAATTCACAGAACACAAAACACTAAAAAATCTTTAAAAAGATTTTAAAATCTTTTAAAATACCACATTATGTTACTGTGACCAGTGTGAGAGATATGAAGGATTGCAGACCAGTGCAGTACTAATTTCCTTGTTCAGTGCAAAGCATTTGAGTAATAGGATTAGTCTGGACCAAAAAATGGCGAGAATGAGGCCAATTCTTTAAACACAGCAGCGCAGAGTATTGTATGCAATGTGCAATGTACAAAAATAAGTATAAGGAGCTTGAGCATTAAGAAAACAAAGCCCAGAAAGTGAGAGAAAACCCAGGCATGGTTAAAACATTAAAATAACATTCGGGAAAATTCTCAACTGCCCTCCAAATAATGCAATGAAATTATCATGTTATTGTTGTGAACACCTTGCAGAAGTGAGCCATAATAAGAGCAAGATACCGAGCAGAAGTGTAATATCACACCACCTAAACCTCAATGGTAGGGAAAAACCACAAACAAACAGAAACACTCCCCCAAACAGACATTAAAAAAAAAAAAGGACCCTTTTCTACCAGGAGACAGCCTGTTCCCAGCAGACGTCTTTCCCCAGCAGGAGTCGGCGAGGGAACCTTCAGCCTCGGCCTCTGCCCCACGGCGCTGCCCTCGGCAGGAAGCACCAGCGATGCTGCCCCGGCGTCTGCACAGCGAGCAGCCGGGGAGCCGTCACTGCGGTGCTGCGGTCATCGCCCACGACCGTCGCGCGGGTCTCGGGCCTGGGGGGCAGCGTGAGACCAAAACCGGCCACTGGCCCCTTGCTGGCCAGATACAAGAATCTGAACAGACATCTCAGGGCTGTAACAGGAGGTAAAACTCAAGGTAGCCCTGTCCAGCGTATGTCAATCATCCATTTGGCATCCCTCTGTCTAACAGTTTGTCTTTAATGCCTCCAATTTTGGTAAGGCACACCCAGAAGGAAAACAGAGCCAGGAGAGAAACATTCTAGGAGCTGTATCTTGGTAGGAAAGACAGGCTTGATTTACACACAGGTGCTCTGCATCTTGGGCAGCAGAAAGGGAATTCAAATGGGCTTTACATGGCCCTGCGGCTCCCGCTGGCACCTGGTCTGCAGGGGAGAGCGCAGCAGGAGCTCCACCACGCTCGGGGTGGACATGAAATCCCCAAACCTACTGGTGCCATTTTAATTTCAAAACTGAAGGAGATGCTGAAGTGACAAACTGTGTCTAGCACCCGTCCCAGCACCTTTCAGCAACCAAGCAACTGAAGTCCCCAACTGTGCAACAACTATGCGCACCGAACGCAACGGCAGCTTTTAACCACAAGCTAGAAGGTTTTGAAGATACATTTCCCATGTAAAGTTTCCCTTGGAATTTTTAATATGCCAAAACATGGTGCAATTGTTAAAAACAGGCTTGAGCATGAAAGAGAGGAGATAGAAAACCTTGTGACCATCCAAACTCAGTTTTCTATAGAGTTTCTTTCTTTCGGGGCGAGGGGACAGGGAGATGGAGAAGGCAGGGAAGATGTTTGTTTCTTTAACTTTCTTCAGGAGATACAAAACTTAAGAGAATCGTTCCAAACAAAAGAGATTCATGAATAAATTATGAAAATAAATTACCTTGACCTGTTTAAAAAAAAAAAAAACACAATGAAAAAAGCTCCATAGATGAAGGTATCTGACAAATAACTAACCCTCCAACTTCTCCCATAAGAAAACATCATCTTTTTCAGAGAATATAAACACAGATAATAAAGAAGATACAACTTCAAATATAAAGTGATAGGAAAAAGCTGCATACGGAACATAGATATGGGCAGGGAATACACAGATAACAGATTAGACAGCAGCACAGCAAGGCAAGGTAGCTTTTTGTCAATGTTTATGTTTGACTGCTATTTTAATAACACCAGATGAAGTGTGAGGATTGGGTCAGATGAAGTGGTGAAGATCATTCAACATTAGCAGCAGCTTCTGTAGCCTTCGCAAACCAGATAGTGCTGAGATTGATTCTGCAGCACTATTTTCATCACCCCTTGAACTTCTAGAATGCTCATTCAGCTTAGAGAGCACTAAATTAATTTAGACATCCGCAAAATAATCTGAAATTCTTTTTTAAAAAACACGTGGAGAGGTAGTACAGAGAAAATGCAGCATGAGCTTAGTAAGGATCCTTGCCCTTCCTCATTGAGCTTCTCCAATGCTCAGCTACCAGACCCCAGAGTGGCCTCTGGCATTTCACCCCGCAATCCTGCACGTACACACGCAAAAAGCGGACGCAGAAGTACTCAGGTGCTTTTGGAGACGGGAACTGAGCTTCCTGCTACGAAGACGGCAGTGGGAGCAACCTGGGTTCTGCATCACTGGCTATACCCAAGAGGGAACACATGGTGCTAAAACCAGCTGATGGTAAAGCTGAAGCAGCTGGTGCTAGAGCACAAACCAACCAAACAAGGCCTGCAAAAATGGTACTCCAAGTAAGATGTTAAGGACAGGTGAATGGTGATCGTTAACGTTAATAATCATGATGAATCCAACCAGTGACCAACATCCTAGAATAAGCCTTTCCCCAGCCTGTAAGAAAGAGTTTTGAGATGCTCCTGACCATGCCAACATGCCCCTTGGAAGCGCTGCCTCAAGGAAATGTGTCTTCCAAGTTCAAATTTCTTCCTGCTACTTAATGTGAAAACTTGAGATTCACTTGAGAAAAATGTTCCTAGCCAAGACCAAGACTTTAGAGAAATGACAGTAAAGTTGGAGTACGCACGTGTTCAGGAGCAACGGCAGAAGCTGCAGAAGTTTTGTGGCTTGGCTCTCTCAAGAAATAAAAGAGCTGAACAAAGCAGAAATAATCTGCTGATGGAAACTCAATTACGTGAATGCTGATAGCTTTGGTTTGCCTACAAAGAAAGAAGCTCCTAAGGAATCAAGACTGTTTTTGGTTAAAAGCTTATCCATCAGGTCTAGGGTTTCAGAAGATCTTCAAGGACGCAATGCATAAATGAAAACTGAACATCAATCACACAGAAAATAAATCTATTTCATTGGAAGCAATCATTCCCCATTTGAATTCTACCTAGTGCATTTTGCTAAAAGACCTCTTTGGATAAGAGCTTTTTCTTTCATTCTTTTTTTTTAAAATCTATATTAATCTCCACTCCAAGAAGAACTAACGGACAGCTGCAACCACTTTCCTCTCATTGCCATGACTGATGCCCATTTTTCCTGCACCCTTCTAGATATAAAGGCAGAGTATATTTTAAAACTATTAATGTTGGAAAACACTGCATAGATGATTTATGATATTCTTTGAGTGGTGCACTTTTTCATCGACAATCTTAACTCTTGTTTATATAAAGCCTTCACAGACATTTAGACTCATTGGATTTTGAGAAAAGGTAACTCAACACAAAACGAAGAATATAAACCACAGCCACTCTGCTTCTCCATGCACTTTCACATTTGCTGGACAGCATCAAACCCTTTCACATGTGTTTCTTTTTATATGTTACCTTTCTGGAGCAGCAGTTTTCAGATGCATGGCAATAAATTAAATATAAACTGGAAGATATTTGGGTATAATACAGACATTAGCAGACATAATGCTGGAATGTGAGGCATATGCTTTAGATATATATTCTCTTACTTCATGTTTTCTAGTACAAATCTGTTCCTTGCATCAATCATTCAGTGCTTATAGGGTACAGATTTTCCATACAGCAAAGGTAACTCAATAATTAAGTTCTAGTCTACCCGTAGAAACTTCTGAATTTAGCAAGATTTCACGATGACCATTCCTAAGAAGTATAATTAACTCCAATCCTTCCCATTTGGTCAAACTAATCCTGCTGCTGATCACAGTCTTCTGCTAGACTGGAACTAACAGAATCGCTACTGACCAAAAACATGAATCAGTGAAATTGCAACAATATGATCAGTCTACTCTAAATGTGACAATATGACACAGGAAGGCAAACAAACAAACAAATAACAACAACAAAAAAACATAGTGTTTTTTATGAAGCAAAATCTGGAAAAAAGAGCCTTACAAATATTTTTAAAAACCTACTCTGCTGTACAGAGCAAAATTCATGTCATTGCAAATGAGCACAGATTTACTTCAGTACTATGAACTTAACAATTATTTTCATATTTTAAAAAGTGAATAAATCCTGAAACTAGAAGAACAAATACTCTTGTCCTTGCATGCGTCCTTATAATCTAAATATCTTAGATATTCTTCCCCAAAACAATATTTTCTTCCTGTTTTTACCTCAGAAAGCTTTTTGGTTGTTGTTTTGCCACAGAAGATTACAAAAGGGGAAGCTTTTCTTTAATTTTTTTTCTTCAAAAATTTTTTTAATTCATTTGAATTCATTCAAATGTTTGTAAACCTTTGAATTCAAAAACCTGTTAACAATAAAAAAGTCCTCTTTTCATTGCCTTTGGTATTACTGAAGAGGCAAAGGAGAAATTTAAACTATTCAAACCTTGTTTAAAAGCAGTCAGTTAAGTGTATTACTCAGTTTCAAATGAAACATGCAATGGATACAAGGCATGGAATTCTTTAAAATGCATCTCTACCCTCTTCACAGTAAACATTTCTTTCTTCCTGAGAGGGTGAAATTTCAAACATCAATAGCTTGAAACAGAAAAACAAACAAAAAACAAACAAACAAACCAAAACTGAAACACAAAAACTCACTCCTGCTGAGCAGTACTGCAGCTGTGACAGTTTCAGGTATTTTTAAGTGTTAATTAAACGTATGGATTGACAAAATATGGCAGGCTGGAACACTGAAAACAGAAGAGAAAAATACCCTTTAAGAAATTCTAAAGCTAAGCCCGCACTCTACTTATTACATATTATAATCCCTACATCTCAAAAGTGAAAACTTTCAAGACTACTACATGCTAAGGTTGAGCTCAGCCTCTTCTTGCATGTGAGAGGCCTGCAAATATGCCCATTACGTTTATTGCTGGTCGTTACCTTAATCAACCCTTCTCTCCTTCTGTGCTATTTCTTTTAGAAAACACCCTCTTGAAAGTCTGCAATAAAAAGTGCCGCTCCAATAAAAACATACAAACAAATATTCACATATTTTACTGCTCTAAAACAAAATGATCTCTACAAAGAATAGGAATAGAAATGGTGTTAGGCAACAGGATTACCTAAAGACGTATATTTTTTTCCCATAAAATAAGATTTTTCATTAAAACCAGACAGTATTTCAGTGCTGCAGAACAAGCTCTATGGATCTTTTCTTTCACTTCTCTCAGAAATTCTATTAGGGCAGATATAAGATTTCACAGATCTTTTGTTGCAACAACAGCAACCCATTTCAAATCAGGAATTAGTGGAAGGCTTTATTTCTGGTCATTTACATGACTAAAATAGCCATTAAAAATTATGAACGGTAAGTTTTACAAAGCCCACTTTTTCATAGCTCTCATTTTCTCTACTCAAATAATAAGTGCAGTAATCCTGCTGAGAGACTCTATATAACATAATCTGACTGAAAATAGTTTTAATTGTTTCTTAAAAAGGTTTTCTCTAAGAATAGAAGGAAGGTGCCATCATTACCTAGCTTCAGAAACCAGTCCCTGCCATCAGAATAACTTGCCATGGCCACGCAGACACAAGTGTTGAGCTGCAGTCATACATATCCGTAAAGAATATACAAAACCCATGACAGTTTTTCAATGAATTCACATACAGTAATCTCCAACTACCTGTAGCTAAACTGGCCATAAATCTTAAAGAACCTTGTCTATAAATGGAGTAACCCATCAGTAAACTATATCTCTTCTAAAAATACCCGTATTTTACACTATACAAGATATCTGCTTGCAAACACAGGAGTAGCCATAAATAAAATTTTATTCTTTCATTTCATTTACAAGCTACCAAGTACCATGTATTTACACAGCACTGGACACTTAAAGTAGTTGCAGTCACAAAATGATCCAGACAGCTGTTGATAAAGTAAAGGATCTTAAGATAAAAGCAAAGTAATACTGTAACAGATAAGTGGCAAAAAAGCAGTTTTGCCATAATAATCAGACCTGCAATGTTGCATCAATTCTGGTTGAAACGACTGAGCCCCATGCGATTCTCAGCTTTAATTGTTTGCAGTCTGGCTAAAGTTTGTACAGTCATTTCTCTTTTGCCGTTATTAAAATAAAAAAGTTAAAAACTATAGCAGCAACAAGCAAACCCTGTGACAGGAAGGCAAGGTTTAAGAACTAAAAAAGTTTATACAATGTGCTTAGGAAGGTCGCAGGATTTATCTCCCGTCGGCTGGAGTTCGACTGAGTGACAACATGATTCGGGCGTATCTTTCACACAGTTCATGTGTAGAGAAGGAAGGTAACTTTGGCGGATCGTTGAAACCTTTAATCTCTGTAGAGCAATCCAGCAGTTTTGGCAGGAAATCTGTCAGCTTTTCTTGCAAGTTAGCTGCAAATCAAAAAACAGAGCCGAACATTAATGGTTATGTCTGCACGTGGAATTCCTTTTTTCTGCTTACACTCATGCTTTTTTTTTAAGGAGATTCACTTGGAATAACTACTTTTTTCAGTTTTAAAAGCATCAGCTAGACATGGTGGCTCCTAGAAAGATGTCAATATAAATGCCCTTCCAAATAGACTATCAGGATGAATATTCTCCCCTTCCAAAAATATACAAACAAACAAGAAAGCTAACCAAAAAAACCCTACCACCCCAAAATTAGTTCCTTTAAGGCCTGATATGTTATTGCAGGGCACAGAAAATTGCTGTCCATTTAAATGGCCCTCAAGTATCGCAAAATACATTACCGTGAACAAATGACCCAGGCTGAATTCCAGACATCCAAAAACACTACCTAAGGTGCATAAGAGCCTTTTAGCTCAATGAATAAATAACTTACGTTCCATTTCTTGTCCAAGATAGGAACACCAACGGTTTCTCATATCTTCCACAGCAACGATATCTTTCTCTTCCATTTCATCCACCAGTAGTAATGGCAAGCATGGGACAATGAGCTCATTCATAATGATCAGGCCGTTATTTACTTCCTGATCATCTCCTGATTCAAACAGTGCTGCAGCATGTTCATTTAGTTTCTTCACATACCACCACAAAAAAGGAAAGCCTTTAAGTACATAGCATTTCACGTTTTACCATGCATCAGCTTTGGTTTGGTTCAAAGCAGAGCATCCCTGCAATAATGCCTGCTAATTTGTAACAGTCACATTCGAGTTTTAGCATTTAGGGTAATTATCAATACACTGTCCTAAATGATTGGAAGTTGCTCAAGCCTCTTGAGCCAACCTCTGTCAACTGTCAACTCAACCTTTGTAGCTGTCTCTCTTGAAGATTGTGCCCTACCACCCACTCTTGCCTCTTCTTTCTATGACTAGAAAAGTGCCACAATCAAGAA
>JAUBNY010000042.1:1094266-1105147 GCA_032275445.1 Crypturellus soui | reverse complement strand
TTTCAATTTGTACCCATTACCCCTTGTCCTGTCACTGGCCACCACAGAGAAGAGTTTGGTCCCATCCTCCCTACATTCTCGCCCCAGGTATTTATACATGATGATATGATCCCCTCTCAATGTTATCTTCTCCATCAGAAATGTTTGCTAACTTTACCAGCCCATTAGCTTTTTAACGAACAGCATCTGTACGTTAATTAGATTTTAGACGCTAAAACTATGTAGCACGAACGATAGCAATAACAAGAAAAACAACTAGAAAAATGGTAACAAATCTTAATATGTTCCATGATTTATCTCTCAAAATACAGAAGAGATCAGATTGTTTGCTAATAACAAATGTCAGTTTGAAATAAATGATTTAACACAGTAGCTTCACAAATTAATACTGAGAAAACTATTACAGAAGTTTCAGTGCAACACAGAGACTAAATAAAGCTCCACAGCAGGCAGAAAAATATCCTGTTCAATATTCCACATTCCTTTATGTTGAAATACCTGCAAGTGACACACTTCATAAGGTTTCACTGAGAATTTCAAGTTCCCATCCCTCTCCCAACATACATTATTTTTTAAAGCACTGGACACATGGGTAGAGTGCTATTCATACATATTTAAATGGAGAGAATGTGGAGAAATTGAAATCTTAGAGACCATTCTGTCTTAGTATCTGGAAGGTATTATTCAGAGGCATTATTATTAAACAGGAAGTTTGGGAGAACTGGTTATAAATGTCGGACGCCATGGGTAACAGTTTGTATTGTCTTATATCATAAGAAACTCTGCTGTCATAAAGCCAACACAGATAACTATACAATTAAACCCCACTCATCGCAGCAGGCTGGAAACAAAAAATAGTTGCTATTACTCATTTCAGAGAACACTCGAAGAATATTATTCATTTCAGAGAACTACTTAAAACAGGAAAAAAATATCCCAACACAGAACCTACTTATTTGAAACAAACTAAAATGGTATGAATTTAGAAATCTGCAGTGAAAAACAGCATTGTTTCTCTAAACAGCAAATAGAAAAGGGGCAATGGATAAAAAGTAATTGAAAAAAGTTAAAAATGCTATATAAAGGTCTTAAGGCAAACTGAATTCTGCAAGGAACTGGCTATAAAGTTTAGAGAAGGATGGCTCTTAAGATGTCATCTTAAGCAGGTTGGGTTAGGTATGCCTCAAACTGGTGATCTGAAGGGGGAGCCAAACCTTGGTAGAAACACTGACCCAGGCTGAATAGGTTTTGCCTGGAGCATACTAACGAAAAAACACAGAAAAAATATGAGCATTTAAAAATATGTGTTTTAGTGAAAAAGTCTAACAATATTGAGAAATGCCACAGAAGTTTTTCAGTATGCTTAGGAAGTAACATGAAACTTTACGTGAATCATTTTTAATTATGAAACCCACTACTGAATAGAGATACTTTATTTGCACACATTCATTCTAATCTATTCCTTAAAAACTGCAGCATGTTCTACCTGTCCAAATTTACTACAAACACAATTCAACATAAAATGAGTAGAGACATTTTTCTATCCTTCACCAATTTAGTATCAGAATTATCTTCTCAAAGAAATCTCCTCCCCTCACCATGCAGTGTAGCTATTTAAGTGTTAAATCAAAGCAATATAAAACAAAACATGTAATGCAACAATGCTTTGATAAATCCAAAGCATTTGTCCTAAGTTTATTTTGAACTGAATTTTTGTTTGTTTTAAAAAAATAAGAACACCTTTCATTGAAAGAAAAAAAACGTTCAGTGGAATTTGAAAACACTGAAAACCTTAAACAAAACCCTCTGTTTCCTGGGGGCAGGCACAGCTAACAAACAGCCTTGGAAAAAAATGCTATGCTCCTAATGCTTCTTAAAGCATCTACTTAAGCTAGCAAGCAAACAAACAAAAACTTGAGCTTCAACTTCCTGACCAAGTTGTTAAAGACATCATTGTACCGGACAGGCTTTCTTAGTGTAAATACACCATAACAATTAAGATGAAAACAGAATGCTACACAAAGCCAAACAAGAAGCTTCTTCCTCTTCTTGCAAAAAAAAAAAATCACATTTGAGAAGATTTTACATCATGTCAAATTAATCCCCTTGCAAGTATTCTGAAAATTCAGAAGGTTTTATGAGGTAAAAAATGCTTGGAATTTTGTGTATTTAAAGAAAACTAACACTTTCTTTAAAAAAAAAATCTGATCTTATTCTGAAGAGTTTTAATGAAAAAAAGCCCTAATTCTCAATAATAAAACACACTGCATAAACAAAAAGCATTGACATCAATGTGGGTAAACAAAGAAAACAATTTATAATTACTAAAAATCTTATAAGGAGGACAAAACAAGAACAACGTTTCTTTGAAATAACAAACAGAACAGTGACATCCCGGGTGAGAACACTGACGCCCCACCACATTCTAGCGAAGGTACAGAAAGGGAAAAATACATATGCCCATCAACCCCCCATCTAAGTTTCAAGCTACTTGCCATTGCTGTTAGAAAGGCAATATGCAGAAAGGTCCTTAAGCTACTGATAACAAACAAAACAATGTACTGCTAAATGAACAGGGAAATAGCTATTTATCTCCCTAGAGAGAAATATCTAGATGGAGGACAGATGTCACAGGAGAGTATTTATAAATGCTGGAAAAAAAAAATCTTAAAATGCATCAAAGGATAGAGCGAGAAGGTAAATCTAACAAGAAAAGTCAGAGGAAAAAAAAGGTTGAAAATGTTAGTTGTACCTTAAAGAACCCTGCTTCTGGCCCACACCTGTCATAAACATTCCTGGCTTTACCTATAGCCATGATAATACCTTGCATGTTCGGGGTCAGCATGACCTGCCATAGGGGATTTAAGGTAAAAGTTTTGAATGATTAATATTTTAATGATTAAATTCAATATGCTTTTAGTCTCATGCAAGATAAAAAGCAACTTAATGCATGCATACATTGAAATGACACATTTCAATACAAGATTTGATGTGTGTATTCTGCAAATCAACCACAACACGTGTACATATCTGTTTTATAACATATGATTTCAAAGGAAGCTTACAAAAAAACTGAAGAATTGCATAAAATGCACTTGAAAAGTCAAAATTTTCCACGTGAGCAACATGCATCATTCAACATTAGTATTCATTCAAAGCTGCATACTGAAGAAGTAATATTTGAAAAACCCATGGCCAACAGTAAAACAAACTTTTTCAAATACAAAGATCTAAACTAAACTACAAAGCCCAGTAAACTACACTAACTATATTTTACATGTTTCAACATCAAAATAGGGGACCCACTGCTGTAAAAGACAATTGGTCCACAAAGCATTTGCAGCCAAGTTCTTAAAAATAAAAGCAATAAATCTGACAAACAAAGCCAAACATAACGTAAAGTCCTCACAGCTGCATACATTAGCTCCATACACAGAGCCTGATATTTCGGGGTTACTCAAAAAGGCCTTGTTTCCTGTGAGCAAAGATGAATGTGCTCTGCCACACTGCCCAAGGTCTACAAGGTCTAGCTGGAACAGCAACAGAAACCAGCCTTCTAATAGAAGCAGAAGATTAAAAACCATGGGAGCACACATAAGAGCAGCATTTAAAATAAAAATAAAAAAATTAAAATTAAAATAATAAAGAAAATTAGCCAATACCTTTTACAAAAGAGACAAACAAAAAGGAAAAAAATGTAGAAGAAAGCTAGCATCCTCTGGGAAGAATGGCATGGGGACAGCAACATCAACATAAAAAAGTAGGTCATGAGAGCAGGCTAAATGCTCACATTTAGGTGAAAAGGTGAGAGGTGGAAATTTTACATCTGCGAGAAGCCAAACTCCGTGCGGCTCTGCCAAGTTGTGGCCCCCATCCATCCCGTGCGGCCGGCCACGACGATGGTTCCCATTTACAGGTTCCCATTTACGGGCCGGCGTGACGCGACGCCCCGATCGCGCAGGGAGGCGCAAATCGCCCCAGCCCAGTGCAGCCCTGAGCACAGCCCGCGCCGGGCCTGTTCCCGTGCAGCCACCAGGGCACCGGGCGCCGAGCGGAGTGTGAGCTGAACGGAGAGGGCTTCCTCCTGCTGCCAAGAAGTGCTGCGTCTGAAAACACTGCCTCTTCGGACGACACGCCTCTCTCATATGCGCCTCAAGTACCACTAGTTCAATGCACCACCTCGGTTCTGACTGGGGAAAAAGCTGTTTTTCTAATTATTTTTATTTTTTTTAAGGAAAGGGTTTTTATGAAGTAGCATTATACAAAAAGGCTGTTATGAACACTATGGCTGAAAGGAAAGGCCAGGAAAACACCTTCCATTCAGTTCTATGAGCCCTATCAGTTTTAGGTTATTTCTTTGGACAAATTAACCCTCGCGAGTCTAAAAAGCTTAACCTCGGCGAATGCAGCATCACACTCGAACACCAGCTTTACTGGACTGACAGGAAGACACGGACATTCAGAGCATCGCTCCCTGGCCTGGCGTTTCGTCAGAGAGCTCGGAAGGAACCCGCCACCTACTCGCAGCGTGGCCATGCCTACCTGGCCTGACACAGACATTCAGCTTCCATAGCCGTAGAGACAGGTACCCTCAGTGTAAACTACACCATGCAAAGCGTGCCCCATCAGAGTAGCCAGTGCCTTCGTTTCATATTTCATTGCAACATAAAAGATCGTTAGGGCTACAAAACCACTGAGCATTTAGTTATGCAGAAATCCGTTAGGTGTCACGATGTGCCAACATGCACAAAACTCTCATCAGGCAGCATGAGAAAGCACCGAATACGAGCGGTGCACACACTCGCAATCAAATGTACCTCATCGTCATAACCCCCCTCCTCTGACTCAATCACAAAAGTCCCTACATCGGGAATCGCCACCTCTACCACTCGCTGGGTAGGAGCTGGTTGAGCTGGGGCATTATCAGAGCTCTGCAGAAGAAAATCGTTATCAGTATGTGGAGCTGAGGGGGATCAGAAATAGAGAAAAAAAACACACACACACAAACTGACAGCCTAATCAAGTATAACCACGTGCACTGATGAAGTTTAATTAAGCCACAATTGTGGAATTGGTGCTGTTTCCCCTTTATGCACTAATCACACCTGCAGAGGGTAGTATGCCATTGCTGCAGACTTTGCAGCTCTTAAAGGTTGAGGCTCTGAACCACCACTCTTTTTCATGTATTCCATGAGGGAATTAGTAAATACATCTGAAGTTATCTGAGGAATTCTTACTAAGGAATAGTGACAAGCCAAAGACCACTGTTTGCTGATATCCTGGAAGAAATTCAAAAATTCCTCTAGTAGTTAAGATACTTGGAAGAATATCTAAGGCTTCTTTTTTTTTCATGTAACTACACAGTTATTTGATAGTCAGTCTGCAGAAGTTAAACTTTGACTTTAACCTATGCAATCACAGTGCGGAAAGCAAGCCACATTGCTGTTCTGCCACTATTAAAACTGTCTCATTTTTTAACACAGATTCTGGAAACACATATAAAGACTGGTATATATTCACCTAGCGTTGTACAAATACAAAGGAAGACTGTGCAATCAGGAGAAGGGGGGAAAGAAAAAGAAAAAACACGGACAGAAAATAGACACAAATGTTCATGTAGCGAGAAGCCCACAATCCTGTTACATGTTCTAGTGAACTGTTGTCCTTCTTTCAAAATGGATAAAAAATAAGCTGAGAAAAGAGATACATGCTTACATGTCAGAATGCATGTGGAAGTAGAATCACCAAAAAGAGGGAGGTTGAACTGAACTCCCTTCTCAGTGTAAGTTACCTTTGCATATACGGACAGTAGCTCTTAAACATCCGTACCTTTACACTAGTTTGGAACTGATTTTATAGGGTAGTAGCTGAAAGATATTTATTTTGAATAAAAGAGCATGTTCTGTCCCCTTTTTTTTTGGTGGGGAAGAGGGGGAAGACATGCATTTTGTTGCAGAACAAGACAGTGAAAATACTGGAATAAGGAGACTTACTTCTGCCTTCTTAAGGCTGTCATGGTGTTTTATCCTTCGAGTGTTTTTTACTGCTAAATAAAACGTATCCTTCAGTTCAAAGCCCATAATCTTGTAAAACTATAAGGCTGACGCTGTGGGTCACTAACCTAAAGATTCCCGGAATCAAGCCTTTAAGGTTCCCACCTGGATGGATGCCGAGAACCTCTATCAAGAGGACAGCATTAGCCAAGACATATAATGGTGACTTGGGAACTGTCAGTTGGGTCTCTGGAGAGAGCTCATTCAACAAGATCCCCCTCTGTGATGCTCAGCGGATTCCCACTCAAAAAGCCGGATATGCGGTAGCCTAAGCATTAGTGGCAGAGCACCATTTCATCCAGGGTTGGCTTTACTGCAATTTAGTAGAGACTCTGCTCTCCTGAGACCACAGTAGACAGAGATGCAATAACCTTCAGGCTGTAGTACCAGTAAGCAAGTTGCTGTATCATTTTAAAGGGGTTTAATGGACTCTTGGTCACAAAGATATCTGTTGCTAGACTAGTTTCATTTAATGAGAATTTACACCCATTCTTACCAAATCATAAACCCTAATTTTCAGAAACTTGTGAATTTGCATTAAGACCTTCAAAAATGTAAAACTACCTCCTACAGACATAATGTTCAAAAAAGCTTTTCATCTTTAAAAGCTATTTTAGCTTCTGTGGCCCTTTCAAGAAAACTTAAGTTATAATTATATATTACTTAGATAAAAACTTAAGTTTCAAAGTAGTATTTTTCAAGTGTTTTATCTGGAATATCAATAGTCACTCCTAAAATGTTACATGACTCCATTCACTTAGGAAAAGCTTGTTGATGGGGGGCACAATTGCTTGGGTGTTATTTGAACAACATACTAGACTCAAGACAAATACTATAATCACATACAAGACATCTACCTTAATACTTATATTACACTGTGCTCATTAATATCCACTGTTTTCGGGTGGATTTTTAGTGTTAGGCAGATAATCTTCTGTTCAAGATTTTTTTCTCCCCCGTTTTTGTCAGTTTTCATTCTTTCACTGGCAAAATTAAAAGGAAAAACGTATTTTAGGCTTCAAAATATACTTACCGTATCCATAATGGCTTCTGGACCTCTATCTTCTTGTTCAGCTAAAGCTTTATTGATTGCTTGTACAGAATCTTCTTTTAAGTGCTTTGAAAGATCAGTTCTTGATGGTTGCTCTAAATATTCTGGTTCTCCTGCTTGAACTTAGTGACAGAAATAAAATAACAAATCCATATGTTAAAATAAGCACAAATTTTGAATTGGATAGTTTTATTTGGATCAGCATCTCACAGATAAAGTAAACTGTAGAGAAGATGCACAGTAGATCTTATCATCCACAAATCCAACATTACATTACTTTTCTGTGCCTTAGCGCTTAAGAATTTATATAAATGGACTCATAATCTTACATTAAGAACAGCTGACCCATCCTGTCTGCAGAGTCATCAAAGCTCTCAAACAAGAGGTGTTTATCAGTGATAAGACAGAGGACTCGGAACAAAGATGTGATTCTGCTAAGACTTTTAGTAGGACACATAGCCAATATAAGGAACGATCAGTCACTAGAGCTCCAAAAACATGGAACGATCAGCTACTATAGGTCCAAGTATATTTAATTCTTCCAAAATAATCTATACATTACAGTCTTCTGACTTAAGAGAAATCTCAATGTCTCCCTCACTCAGGGGAAATAAAACTGATTGGCATAAAAGTGTTTTATGTTCCACCTACGAAGAAAAGAAAATTACATACATTCACTTAATATTTTTCATTAGTAATAAAAACTACAACTAGTCTCAAGGTGATTATGAAATCAAAACACAGACAAGTCACACTCCACAGAGTTTGTAAGACGAAAAATACCATTAAATCACCACAATTTACTTTCTATATTCAGTTTGTAGTGACAGATTGTCAAATCAAATGTATGTGCTGTCTTAATGACTCAAGCACAACAATGAGAACATCTGGATAGCAGCCTCAATATACAAACCATTAGGTCATCTTTGATATGATGCATGACCAGCCTTTTGCAACAGAGCAAAAGGTGGATGTAACCTAAAGCCTGGCAAGTTATTTTGCATTAAAGAAGGCATATTCTCTACACTGTTTGCCAGTAGTCTTCAATAGTCAAGGTTCTAACAGCACTGGCTTTCACCATTGTTGTTCAGAGCCATTTGCATGGTTTTAACATCCTTTTTTTAACATAATCATTAATTAATTAAGTTGCTCCCTGTATTACACACCACATCAAGTTATCCTTCTCTTTAGATCTAAATTCCGTTCTGGATGAAGTGAAGAGCTACGTTTTCTACTTAGTCATTCCAAAGAAAGGAACACACACTACTGAAAGATTAACAAATTCTCAAAACTGACAAGGGAGAACTGTTAATTTTCTGTTGAAGAGGCCATAATTTCATTGTTAAAAGAAAAAAAAAAGTATTTTAATTTAGTACCAGCTGAACACAGCTGGGAGTAGTAATGAAGAATCACCAACTTCTTTAAGTAAAAATTCAAATGCAATAAAAACCAATGGGTTAAGATTCAAGTGCAGTTACCTTGACCAAATAAATTGTAATTCAAGATTACAAAAATTATTTCTTTCTTTTTTTCTTAAGATGTGAAACAATGTATATACAAACCAATTATTTTTGGTTCACCTCCTTTCACAAAAAAAAGTAGAAAACAACTAACCTGGAGCAGGGGAAGGTGCTGGTGCCCTGGGTATCTGAGATAGCAACTTTTCCTGCTGTGCTTTCTGCGCAAGTTCAGCATCCCATTCTTCAAGTTCCTTTTCAAAACGCTTATTGTCTTCCTTGACATAATCCCTCAAATCAGAAGGCAGTGTGTCCATGCCAACAAGCATCTGTCCTGTTTCTTTGTTAAACTCCTCTGTGGTAGCATAGGTAGCATTTCAGAAGAAGAGAGAATAGGTAAAAATAAATACATATTGAAATAAAAGTGCTCAAATGAATTACTGAAAGCATGCAGTACAACAAGTGTCAAGAGCGGTATTACATTTACTGTTTTTATTATCTGTTAGAAACTTTTCTGCTATGGGGATGTATTCACTGTTCTTTCAAACTAGAGATTATACCTACTTGGGCACCATCAGATCATTATTGTTTTGAAAGATAAGCTTTTTTGGTCAGCAACATCGTATAGTTCTGAACACTTGCAACAAAGGAAAAAAGACCCTGTAAGTTTGAACCATATTACTGCATTACAGAATTGGGAACTTCATCAATTTTCCAGAAGGGAAGAGGAAGGAGAGCGGTCCTTTGTGCATTTGCAAAGGCAAACGATAGGAATGCCAGTTACATGAAATAACCTTCATTCTTCCTTTGTGGATAGTCTCAGCAATAGTATCCTAGATCCTGCGGGCCGAATCAGCTGTAATTGGCCCCAACAGCAAGTATCAAATGTAATTAGAGTGGCAGGGAAATCCTGCAGGGCTCATAAGCCCTATGGTTGCAAGTCTAGCAACCTAGAAACGCCAAGGTTAATAAAACGTCACATTTAAAACCAGACAAATGAGATTTCTAGCTTTTTGCTGTATGAAGAGACAGGCATATGAAGATTTTCACTCAAAGTTCAAAACTTGTTGCTGAATCGCGGGTCACTTACAGAGTCATCCTCCTAGTCACCCTTACTAGGGCTCATGAATCTCACACTAAAAGGCCTTCCCCTCACTCCAAACATTTCCTCAAAAGCATCCTAGTTACCTACAACTTAATGATACGAAAACAGCTTTCAACTGTTTCAAATTGTTTCACCTATTTCTTTGGCTGAAGATGTGCTTGATAAGGCTAAACTGTTTATGTTTCAATTCTGCAAAAAGTGCTGTGTTTCCACACTCCTGTGAAGTTTATTAGAGTTGTGAAGTTTGGGTCATAGGTTGATTTGAGACTATTTTAATTTTGAGAGAGTCATTTTGACTTTTCCATAGATCACTTTTATTCTTCAGGGAAGTTTTTTCTTTCGGTATTTAGAAATTACCTACCTAAATGTTTCAAAACGGCAAACAATTTTTGCTCTCTTTTGCTCTCTGGAAATCATACTGAAAGAAGCTCTATCAATACATTTAGCTAATCTCCTTCATGCTGAAAACACAACCATTACATTACCTTGCATCAAGTATTGTTCCTTATCATTGATGTACATTAAACAATATGCACTAGCATTCCTGTAACCACCAAAGGAGTCACGTTCCAACTCTTCCCATGTTGATTTTGTCACAGAAATATCATTGTACTTCATCCATCTGTTCTGGTGGTGATCATAAATATACGCCCAGTAGTGTCCCGCATTTGCTTGACCTTCATGTACCAGCACAGCATGCAATCTATAAGGAACCTAAAAAACACAGTAAAACAAAAGGTCAAACTCTCCTTGCATTCAGCATTCAGTTCCTAAAAAGTATCATAAGTATCAAAATAAAGTTAAGAGAATCAAAACATGACGCAGAGGAGAGAAAAACAAACATAGCATAAATCTCTCTTGTCTTTCCTGGTAGTTACCCTCTTTTTGTCTTTTCTTAATTTTGTGTTATTCCTACTTTTCTTGCATCTAAATAAAAACTAAAAACAAATAAAGAAAAATGTGTGTCAGCCTTTAGTGTTGGTGATTTGTTCCAGTCCTGAAATGGTAAATTTATCTTGAAGTTTGGAAAGGTTTATGTAAATTCAAGGTAATAAACTCAGTGTTTTTTTACATCTATGGCCATTAAGTGATTTTATTTAGGGAGAATCTGAGAATTAAATGCTTCTATTTTAAAAAAGGAAAATCCTTAGAGTGCTAATGAAACTGTAAGTGTTTCAGAACAGGAATATAACTGTTCACCATCATTCAGTAAAT
>JAUBNY010000042.1:1047612-1078932 GCA_032275445.1 Crypturellus soui | reverse complement strand
AGTTCTTTTTTTGTCTTCCAGAAGAGAGAAGAAAGAAATACTTCCTGCCTACATAATGAAAAGCAAATAAGCTGAAGCACAGGCAGTCAGCATCAGAGATTAAACCACGTTAGAACTGCTGTAAAGACAGAGCATCCCTTTTACTCCTGAGCACAGAGTTGCCACACACTTGGCAACATATGGCCATGCAATACATACCTGTATTTAGAACAATAAAATATCATTTACATGCAGCACAGATGTCAGGTGCTGGTCAAACCGGTATTACTTGGTGACAAACTATTGCACATGCTGATTAAAGCATTGACTTCAGTCTGTCTTAAAGAATTATATAGAATATGCACATGTACTTTCTTTATACAATATTTGTTTTACTTTGGGTTTTAAAAGCATCTTTAGTGAAATGGGACATGTTCTGCATAATACCTAAAATCTACTTCTACTCACGTAAATTCCCAAAAAAATTTACTTGCTCTTCTAATCCATCTTGCAAAACACCTACCAGTTATAACCTATGTTCACAAAATCCAAAACAGCTGAAGACTTAATCTAATTTCATCTTAATTCAGCATTAAATCAAGACCAATATTAGCTTTCTATTTACATCCTTCAAGCAACTTTAAACAATAAAATGAGGAAACAAATTGCAAAAGTGTTTTTTATTATTTCCATTAAGCTCACTTAATGGAAATAATGCAAGAGTGTTTTTTCTTATTATTTCTATTAAGTGACCTAGCGGAGATTAACGGTTTCAAGTTTTAAATGTAAGTGATTCCATACACGTGATTACCTATTTATGTGCACAATACACATGTTCATCCACAGAACACTCTAGATTATTCTCCTTTTCTTGAAATCTGAAGTATGCAGTAAGTGATCATTATTGCACTACTTATACAAACTTATAATACTAATATGGCTAAGTTTTAGGCACATTTTTAGCTTTAGGATGAACAACTGGTCACTGATTTCAGTAGGATTGCTCAGAACAAACATCTCTATAAACTCGGTAAAAGTTCTCTTCATCTAAAAAATAAACTTTGTGGCGTTTTTATCTATTTTTAAGAAAATTCTATTTACTGCATTAGTTACGAGAGTCTATAAGCACTACCACAGTCTAAAAAAGTTTAAAAGTCTAAAGAGTTAAAATAGACATTAGTTAGTCCACAAGAAAATATCCTCTAGTGACAGAAGTCACTAGAGGATGTGCACATTAGAATGAGGAATTAGCAAAGGTAACTGCAGTTCTCAGTTTTAAAGCTCACTGTATGTACAACAAACAGTTAAAAAGTCAATCTGGAAATAAAAAGTGTTTTATTCATTCTAAACTGTTCTATATTTTATTACTTATCCTGCCTGCATAAACAATCTCTCACTGATGTAGGAATAATTATCATTAACAGATGCTTCTTAAGCAACCTACATGTTTGGTGCATAGCAAACATTCATTATCGGTTGCCATCCCAGAACAGGGGCACAGCAGTCACGCTGAAACAGAGGGAAGGTTGTGCTAACCTGCAGCCTTCCATCCACTTCCTGTGGCAGTAACAGGATTATCTTTTCTTGAAGATATTGTCTGAAATAAATACCTTGTCCAGCAAAACAGACCTGGTCATATGACACCATGAGGTAAGAGAATTCCAGGTCACTTGCTCCCAGTAAAGGAGCTGCACAACTGGGAAGTCTCACTTGTTCTAGACAGTATATAACCTTAGGGGAGCAAACAGGCTGCCACAACTACAGAAACCACCTTTTGTTCTCCAGAAGAAAGCTGGAGGAGAAACTAGGGAAGGAACATGAGTCTCAAGGTGGGAATTGGGGCGGGGGGAAGGTGTGAGACTGCAAAATATAGTTTGAATTCAAGACTAGCAAAGTTCAATTAGATGAGACAAATAGGCTTTTAAGAAGTCAAAATTTATGCCAATGACTTTCAGACGAGATTTTTTATATTCTAAATTCACCAAATTGAATATATTGATTGGAAAGACCAAAAAGACTGTATCATGTATCACTTGACTCCCTCAAGTACAACCGCATGCTTTATTTCCACATTGAGAGACTGTCATAATCCTAGCACCAATTCTGCTTTCCATCGAATGAAAGAAGAAATGGATATAAATCAGGAATCTGAAAATCTGAGGTTATAAAAAGCAGGTCTTTATTAGCACATAACAAATCTGATCATAGCACATCAGTAGCATCCTGCATTTAATACTGGTTTAAAATGGATGGAGGTAAATTCTAGGACTTTTTCTGGGCGGCGGGTCAACTGGCAATGTATATCACAACTTTACATTAATTTGTCCCTAGTGATCTTTACTCCATAAAGAAATAAAAGCACCGTATTTGGGAGTGTTCATATTTATTTGTTGAATTTGACAAAATTCTAAGTAGTGAGGCATTCTCTTTTTCTGAATTCTCCACAAAATGTATTTCAACATAAATCTAGGCTTTTTAGTGAGTTCACAGGTTAACATGTCATTCTGTTCTGAAATTTAACATTAGATACAAAGTTAACATTATCTACTGTTAATCTAATATCTAACAACAGAGGTTACAAACTACTGCAGAAAATTCTTCATAGCAGACTTGTAGAAAACAAGGTTCCTACCCAAATCCGTATAAGCTTGGACCATGTCACACTATTTCAAACAGCCTCAATGCTGTCTGCCACGGCCAGAATTTCTAAGAAACAGTACTTTGGAGCTGCAAAAGGCAGGAGGCTGCCAGCGCCAATGCCTGGGCAAGGAATTTTACAAAGACACCTTGATGCTTTTTATTTTGTACCACATCACATGTGATCCCCTCCACACACCCAATCGTACATGAATATCAGAACAAATGTGGGGAAAATTTTTGCTTACAATTCCCTCATGAGGCAGCCAAAAGAAAGCTAGTAACAGAAAACTTAATCTGACATCATGAGCTGCAAGTAATTAACGTCTTTCCCAAAAGCAGAGAAGTGGCCAAGCCAACACAAACAGTATTGTTGGCAGAGCAACACTGATCAGAAATACGTGGGGTAGCAGAAGAACATGCCTGTAACTACACAGTGTGAGGAGACAAGAATAAAACATGGTTGCTTATATGAATTACATTCATATTAGAAATGCTTTCCCACTAAAGTCAGTGCTGCTACAGCTATGTTAGCAAACCCATTCCATTGGCCCTGGTCTAAGCAGCAGAACTGTGATCAAACTTGGGATGACTTAACACCTTCCCTGTACTCTACTGTGAGAGTAAAATATGTTTTATACCCAGAAAGCGATACGAAGCTCGCTTAACGAGCGATGTTGTCATAACATTATACGATATTGTTACGATAACATGGATGTTATCGTAACATTAACGAAATGTTAACTGGCACCTGTAAAACTTGTGTTACTTTGAAAAAGAGAGCAATGCAAAATTCCATTACAATACAGAAAAGCCCTTAACTACCAGAGGAGTTAGTTTCTAATTTTACCTTTTGGTTTCGGGGCAAATCTTGAGCATTTGCAGGAGCATTGAAATTCAAAACTAATCTTCGAAACTCCAGCAGGTTAAATAATGACTGGAAAGAAGAAGAAAAAATGTTTAAACACTTTGTTAAGAAAAAAAAACTTTCCAAATTCACCTTAATAAAATAAATGTAAACATAAGCAATGCTGAAGTTTCATTTAGAAGCTACATTATTTCATTTAAATTTGCTTAATGTATTTTCAATAGAGGACAATTATTTTTTGTCAAGAAAATGGCATAACTAAAAAATAACTTAAGTTTAGTAATCCCATAAATGAAACACTGTAGACAAGGAGACTAAATCACATTTTATAAGAATGCCATTAACTCTGTAACTGTCAGTTTTCAAAACAAACTGAAATTAGAGCCTGTTTAGCCCTTTAGGATTAATCTCATGGGCCCTATAGCACCTAACTTCCCAAAGAAGATGATGTATCTTTGCACATTCAGCTGAAAACAACTCACATTTATCTCCTTTTTCGCCTTCTGTCCTTTCTTCCCATTATTATAGGAGTGAATACCTTCCAACAGTGTAAGGAAACTGGCTTAAACATTTTTGTGAGTAAATAAACGCTGTTTCAGACACTAAGGCAGGAACACAGGCACACCTTTGAGGAACACCATAGCACCATTCAGCGAACTACCCAAGCCAAGAACCTACAAGAACAAGAAGCTAAACAGCAAAAACTAACGTCCAAAGGAGCAGCTCGGAAATAAAGTCTTTCACTGCCACCTACACAGCTGATCCACTGCTCTTCCCTAAGAGCAAGAACTACCCGTTAAGCTGAAGATCTAGCAGTCCTTAGAGGTACACTTACAACCTCCACTTTATTCCTGCAGATTAGCAATTCGACAAGGAAAGGATCACAGAGACAGGTACATTAAAGGAGCTCATCATCACAGAAGCACATGACAGATATGCCCTTCTTTCCATTCAATTTCATTTTATCATCTATGATTTTATAATCTGTGATTTATAAATAACTTTCTCCGACCACATATTATCTATTTATTTTGGAAAGGGAGAGTTTGTCTACCCTAGCAATATGCTTTGATCCTACAAATTGTCCCAATGCACATAAAGATTCAAGACTTCACATGCAACGCATTTAATAGGGTTTCAACTCCATATTGCCAAGAAAGTGAATCTCAAATTGTGACAGGTCATTAGGTTTATTCTAAGAATATAAAACACTTTAAAAAAGTGTATATATATAAAAAAAGATCCATTTGTTAAAAGTTGCAGCATTCACAACTCCCCTCAGAAAAGAGCCTTTTCTGAGTTTGATCTCTTCCCATATCGCAAAGAAAAACCCAGACAACCAAAGCTATATTTTCTAACATTTTTGCACTTAAAAAGAACACACTTACTAAAACACTGACCAGAAAAGGCCTTTCTGACCTCCTTAAATCAACACAGACAGTCAAGCAGGAAAGTTTTCTTTCTGCTTTGCTGTTCAAACTGCAGGTTCTCCTTTACCCTACCTTGCAAAGAAGAAGGATCAAAACACTGAGATCTTTGTTTACTTACTTAAGGAGGAGAAAATGTTAACATTTAATTCACATGTTATTCCAGAAGTTCCAACTAATTTAACTAAGTTATGTCTCATGACGTAACAGCATTCCACCAATGGGCTTTTCATCAAGTCCAGCATAGCAATGTCTAACACACAAAATAAACCAGCTGATGATATATAACGTCCAAAGATTGGCTCCTCTCCAGGAATAATCCAAGCTCCATCAGTGCCAAGTCACTGAGCTGGCCAATTTCATAATATATACAAATTAAATATAGAAAAATGTCCAGAAGTTTATGAAGATTACCCAGCACTCAGTCCAGATATTTTTCAGAACAGCCACATTTCTTTAATCTATAATTTTAAACTGCGAACATGGAACTAAGCTAAAATTCTGCTTTTTCTGCCACAAAGAATAATTAAGAGGATTATTTAATACTCTCAACACCTTCATTCTGCTCAAAATTTCTTAATCAATATTTTGCACATTAACCTTTTCAAAAGCTAAATCTAGTTTCACAGTGTATTTGTAGACCACAGAAATAGTATTTTACTATATACAGAGTCATATTCAGAGTCAAGCACTGCCAGCAATACCACCAGGACAGGACCCTGTTGTAGCTCCAGTCTGCTCAGCCCCACCAACTTTATGAAATTTTTCTCTTTATGAGAAAAGAAGTATGTGCAAAGAGAGGATGTCGCAGATTATTGGAAATCAGACACCACCAGGTAAATAAGCATCCAACAAGTGTGTGTACAAGGCCAATCACTTTTTTTGTTGTTGTTGTTCAGACAATAAAGGAGAGAAAGAAAAAGGAAGTATCACGGCCCAACCATGGGATGATTCACCTCTGAAGGGACCTCAGGACTTCATCCAGTCTGACCTCCTGCAGCTACCAGAGCAGACCCGCCTCATCAGGGCTTCCTTCACTCATGTCTTGAAGACCTCCAAGGACAGGGGTGCAACCAACTTGGGAAGAAACCTGCCCCACTACTCAACTGTCCTCAGCATAAAAAGTTTCCCTCAGAGACACTATGAGCCTCCTTTATCTCAGCTCACACCCCCCCGTCTCGCATCCCCTCATCATGTACAGCTGGGGAAAGCCTGGCTCCATCCTCTCTGACTGGCCTGTAGGTAGGGGCAGGGGGCTGTTGGGTCCCCTGCAAAGACTTCTGTCCTGCAGCATGAACAATCCCTGGCCCTCACAAACTCCGCAGGGCTCCAGTTCTGACCATCTTCATGGCCCTCCATGGAACTCACTCCACTTGCTCAGTGTCTTTCTTGAAGCAGGTGGCCCAAGAGTCCCCTCAAGCCACCATCCGTGCCGCAGTGACCCAGCCCAGGACACTGCTGCCTGTCTTGGTGAGCAGGGCCCGCTGCTGCCTGACGCTCAGCTTGCTGTCACGGTCGGCCCCGACCCCCCAGGCCTTCCCAGCAGAGCTGCTCCCCAGCCGCTCAGTTCCCTGCCAGTGCCACCGCAAGGGGGTCTCCCTTCCCAGGGACAAGATTTCACTCTTATCTTTGTTAATGCTCATAAAGGTCCTGTCATTCCATCCCCCAGCTTGTCCACTTTCCACTCAGTGGCAGCTCATATCTCTGAGTTCTCCATGCTGCTCCAGGCAGCACTGGGTACCTCACCCTTGAGTCCGCTGTTTCTAAATCACCTGCTCTATTCAACCACCCAATGTTCTCCTTGCTTAGCCTTTATATTACTGCTAGAGGAGCAAAACTTCTTGTTGTCCTTGATGCCTCTTGCAAGTCTGAACTCCAGTTGAGCTCATGCTTTCCTAACACCATCCGTTCATGCCTGGACAGAGTTTCTGAATCGCTCCTCAGTAGCCCATTTCTGTGTTTCTACAACCTGCACACGGTCTGCCTTGTTTAAGCTCGTTAAACTGATAAAAAATTCATCATTTTTGCTGTTTTTTTCCTGCTAGTTTAACAACGATTTGCCAAGCAGACAGATAAGCACCACAATCATACAATGGGTGGAATCGCAGCAGTACCAACTTATATCAATGCAAATTATCATGAAAAGCAACAATTTTTCAGGATACTTGCTTCTCACTATATTTTTTTTTTTTAAAAAAAAGAAGGCAACCCACACATGCCAGTATAAGTTTCAGGAGTTCAAACTAACAGTGCTGAAGAACAACAGATATACTGTGGCTTTCATCTGCTATAGAAGGAGAAGACATAAACATTTTTTCTACATCACTGCAGGAACAAGGCAGAATGTTAATTTCAAACAGAAGATAGGAAAAACAATGACTTTGCTGAGTAATGTCTGTCCTCATTATATTTTGTAAAATATGTGAAATACGATCCTCATCACTGGTCCAGTATTTCACATCTCTCAAGAGACAAAATACAGCTTCAGCATACAGGCAGCCTCAATTTTACTTAAGACACCTTACCTGTCCTTTCCCCTCTCAAATATAAAGACCTTAGTAGAATTTAGGATGTCTGTATCATAGGATTACTTCTTAACACTAATGGACTATGATTTTGTATTAATGCAAAAAGTATAAATATTAGCATATTAATTCCATTAATTAAACTCAAAGAAGTTTACATAACAGATCATTAATAATGTTAATAAATAATGGTTAACATTAATCATTTAATATTTTGCTAACAAAATATTAAAATACTAAATGACCTGACGCTAACAATAATTTTAGAGTAGGAATACCCTTCTGTGCCCAGATAAGAGATGATCTATCAAGGTGTTCCCTTATGACTTTAGCCAGGCACTCCTGAGAGATTCTTCTAAGTTCTGTAAATACAGGACACTAAAAACAGTTTTTTCAGTGACAAATGTATAAATGAAATTTATTTGACAAGCAATTTTCTACATGTTTCCATCTTCAGAGAACAAAAAATATCCTTTTGAGTAAGAATTGGTGAATTTTCAACTCTGATTACCTTTCTAAAAGGTTTCATGAAAAAGACAATTTGATAAGGAGCACTGCACCTCTCCATTTAATTTGTAAACACTAAGCTCAGAAGGCAGAAGTGATTTCAAAGTTGTTGTATTGTTGAGAGCTGTATTGTTGTATTGTAGAGATGTTGTATTGTTGAGAGTTGTATTAACGCCATTTTGACTACTAGCTCTAAACCAATCAGCAAGATGTCAAAAACATTCTCATTTGGTAAGAAATTATCTATGCTGCTTAGGTATAATGAATGCATTCAAAGAATGTTATAATTGCTACAAAAAACTCAATCCGCTAAGGTGATAAATAAGAAAAAATATCATGTTTACAAATGAAGCTTAGCACTCAAAATAGTACATACATGCTAGGACAGCTGGCACAACACTGGCACAATGTGCAATGCTGCCATCATTCAGGATTCTTTTCCTTTTTCAAAAGAGCTTCCAGCCCCAAGAAAATCTACATAATTTCCATCCTTGTGGCATGCTAATTTGTAGGGTACCTTTACCGAGAAGAGAACTGCATGAACAACGGACACGGATGCCATTGCTAGTGTGGATGAGCGTGACAGTACCAATGTGTCAGCAGCAAAAAAGACAAGGAGTCTGTCCAGTCTGGTGCCAAGGTTTGAGATTTAACAGAAGAAAAACACGAAGACTCACTTGAATGTGAGTCTTGGCAAGAACAATTTAGTGAGGACTTAATTTGGCTAGAAACCTGAATCTAAGGATACATTTATAGCACAGCTTGAAAGCAACCTTAGGAAGGGGGGAAGCAAAACATGTATAAGCAGAGCTCTTAAATGTACTTCAGGTACTGACATTAAACTAACACATGATCCTATACAAGCAGAAAGCTTATACATGCATTAAAGCATTGCAACATCCATATTTACTTAAGCCATCATGGGCCTTCCATGCAAGTCCAGTCTTACAATTATGCTGATTTTGAAGCACCAAAGCAGAGACCATATCTGCTTCATTTTGTAGAGCAATCACAGAGCAATCTTAAAAAGTGAATACATTATTATTGTTCTAAAAATAAATGAGCAGAAATAGAATATTGCCCGTTTCATTAAGTGTACTACTTGGAACAGATTGCCTCTGCTAATATGACAAATTAGACTCACATTCTTACTTTGCTTTAGCAACAAGATCAACATTTTACTGTATACAGAGCTAGTTTTAGTTAACAGCCGTTATCAGGGTTCTTTATTCATTCTACTAGTCTTAACTAAAGGAAACAAAGAATGGCACAGACTGTATGCTAAACTCTTCACACATTAGCAGTATAAATTTTGAATTTATTGTTTACCAACAATAGCATTACTAAGGATTCAAAAATAAAGTAGTCCAAACTACTGGACTTAAGTTTATTAGTGACTTAACACATCTGCAACCTCACGCTGAGTATCAGTGTCCAAAAGAGCAGAGAACTGCAAAAAATAAGCAATCTCATTTGCAAATAAGTCTGCTTCTGTCCATCCCTCAAGTCTTTTTGACTTGTTATGATTAATTCTCCCCCTCTTGACTCTCTTGTCATTAAGACCTTCCCCACCTTTTCGTTTCAATGGTTTATTTTATCCTTTGGTTCATATTCCTGTACCTGCTCTTCTGACACTAAAAGCCCATGAAGTGGCTATGAGATGCCTCTCTACTCATGCACTGTGCTCCTTTCCACCTCACATCCACTTGGGCACATCTTATTCATGGCAAGTAGTAAATCCTGTTTACAGAATACAGAAGTAATAACTGGCATTAAATACAGTCATCAGACCTATATTTAAAGCTACGCATACATCACACAGCCTTATACTTTACAGGAAATATACTACTATATGAATTCTTCCTATATAACTTTAAAGGCAGACAAACGAAAGGAAAATTGACCTCTACACTTGTCTGCATTGTTATTCTTTATAAGATTAAATATATTTTGCATAAAATATAGCGTATAAACATGACTAAAGAAAATTCTAGGTATATTTTGAACACGCACTACATATTGTTTTTCATCTTTTAGCGAAAAGTACCTTTGGAAAACAAGGAAATCACCCAAAACATATTCCTACCCTCCCCAGCCCTCGGAAAATCTGGCACATTCAAAACATTTACTGAAACTCTTCACACTCTAATTTAGAAAGTTGTGTAGAAACACAAGGGAAAGGAAGAGGGAGCAGCAACTTAAAACCTGAGACTTGAGCAAGTTCTTGCTCAAACTTACTTATGAAAGTATATAGGAGGGAGATTTTTTCTTTTCTCCCCCTTCCTCTCTAAAGCAAAGCTCCTAGAGGCTGTGATGGTACATCGTATGGCTCATGTTAGAACTGCTACAGAATGACCCCAGGTGTACAGTGATAAAGGTCAGGAAAATGTTTAGTATTTTCCAAAGTCACAGAGTGAGATTCAACTGCAGTTCTAAAAAGCACATTTTTATTAATGAACAAGTCAACAGTTCAGCATTCCACACTGGTGAAAAATGAAGTATAAAATGCAGTTTAAAGCTGTCATGTTTTGTTTTTCCAAAAGGTTTAGGTGTAACATGGAAGAAGATGGAAAACAGCTTTCATACTGTTTGATCGAGAAAGTCAAACTGACTTAGCTTAAGTCAACAGTTTTAAATAAACAGTTTATGATGGTATTACCAGTCGACTTTAAGGGAACACTTACTGGTTTATAGCAACAAACTTGGAACTTTACTGTAATGCAGAAGGCAGATAAGCATGATCTGAGATGCTTCCAAAGGAATTCATTTTAGACTTGTGTCTTGGCATATACTAACATATGCCAGCCAAGTACTCTTCTATTGTATGCTCAAGACTGGGGATAAATAAATAAATAAATAAATAATAAAAAGCATGTTAGGACATAAAATAGCCATCAAGTCATTTCCTTACATGGCTAAAGTTCACAAGGTTTTGGCTAAATTCAGGAGACTTATGAAAGAAATTTGCAGTTTAATGTTAAACAGGATGCCTAAACAAATTAATGCTCTTATGCTCTATTAAACCTAAAAATCAAAACTGCACACTTACATTCTGTTTCTTTTATTTTAATTAAATGAGCTACCATATTAGTAGTAAAAGGCATCATCTGTTAAAGCTTTCTAACCTTTCAAAACAGTTTCTCAAGATTATGTCCAACTAAGATAATGGTTTGAAAAATTAGGGGAGCAACCAGAGGAAACAAGAAGCTATAGGGGAGAACACAAAGAAGGAGGAGGAATATCCCAATATCCCATCAAGAGAGATTAGATGACAAAACTGGCAGAATTAACAGGTAGATCTCTACTCAACATGGAGATGGGAGAAATGAGAACCTAATTTTTCAGCTTCAGTATCCACTTTCTGTGAAACTATATAGATTCGTTTATATCATATCCAACCTCTCCTCGGGCTGTTTCACAAAGAAAGTAGAAGGAAAATACTCTAGCAGAGACCCTATTACTCAACCAGCAATTGCATTGTGGAATATCTTCACCATCCAGTCTTCCTTGCCCAGGGAAGCCAGGGAATCATGTACAATCTACGTACATGCATCATCCATCATGATTCCTTTAAGTCAAAATGACAAAGAGGTAAAAACAAACAAGGCAGAAGTTAAATCCTTGTCATAAATTGCTTCAAAGGCAGCAAGAACAATAGCTGAGCAACTAATACAGGAGGAAATACTCACTTGATCCTCATATGACAAGCTGACTTTCTTCCTCTCCAAACTAACATCTTAAGATCAAATCAGATCTTAATCCCCACCAGGAAAGCAGGAAAGTTGTCCCAAACACAAAGCAATAGAGTCAAATGCCACAGTCGGTGTCAGGGTTTCCAAAAAGAAAAGTTAAAGAACAGCCATGCAGAATTATGCTCTGAAAGATTTTTAATACTTTGTTTTGTATGCCATGAAATTAAAAAAGAGAAAAAAAAAACAATAAAAAGTCTCTTTTTTTAGTGACTAACCAGAGTCTGTCAGACTTGTAGAGAAAATGGCATGTAAATGTCTTGTCCTCTTGGGATAGCTCATTTGGCAAAGTGGGGAGCTAAAAACCAGACAAGCTCCTACAAAGTTGTAAGACGCAACAGAAAGCTGCAAGTAGTTCTTTGGTACGTGATGGGGTAGAGAAGAAAAGAGCAACTGCCTTGACCCTATTTGCTAAACAACCAACTATTCAGTATTCGCCTCCATAAGTTTTTCAAGGTACTGGCACTACTTCTTGTATTTTGAGAAAATACTACTTGGAACTCAGAAGGCTGAAATCACTGCAGTATCTTAAGTAAAACATCTCGGAGACAATTTGCAGAAGTAGCAGGCCTAGGAATGCACCAGGAGACACCCATTAGCGCATCTGTGTCCTGTGAATTACAGTTCTGCCTCAGGAATGAGGTGCAAACACCTCAGTCAGTTTGTCATGGAAAGCTGCTTGATAAGCCCCCAAAACTATTATTATTTAGAAAGCATTTTCAGATTATAAACTCTGTAAACCAGAGAAAAACGTAAAGTTATCTTTCACAAAGAAGCCCCCAAAATACACAGGTAGTATATTCTTGTTTTGATTCTTTTAAAGATTTGATAACTTAAGTTCTATTTAATGAGAATTAGAAGAAAAAATATTCTGGAAATATTCAAGTATCTCAAGTTTTAGGGATCACTTTATAAAGTTATTTATATAAGGGTATATACATATACTTTATATACTACGTAAAGTAATTTATATAAGCAGTTGCAAAATATGTGTGAATGATACTCTTTCAAAAGTGTGGTTTCTTAAAGGATCTAGAGAAGGGAAACAAATCCTTGAAGGACTTGATTCTTTTCTTGGCAGATCACCAAGGAGCAAACATGCTATATCAATGCTTTGTTTGCGCATATTTGCTTGGGGACTCAGTTTTTAGCTCATTTTATTATTAAGTCAAAAGCCTTCAAGAGTGAGAAAGATTTTTAAAAGTCACATTGAGGAATTTTAACTGTTGATGCTAATGATGCCACATATAACTTGTAAAAAAAATTGAGGTATCTAAAGAAAGGAGACCCTTCCCCACAAAAGTAGATGTTTTCCATGTGTGCAGTTCTGTAGCACAAAAATACAGATAAAAGGATAGCATTTCAGGAAATGGTTGCATCTTGTTAGCATTTGCAGTCACTTACAGCAAAACGTATTTTTAGGAATTGCATGCTCTTAACATGTCAAATGCTACTTGACATAAGTAATTAGTGGCATTAGAAAAAAATAACATGCACTGCATAGGAAAACTGTTAACATGTTGAAAGCATGCATTTTTAAACAGGTACTCCCTAACATATATTTAAGACTTCCTTTACAGTTTTGCTTTCTTTATAATACACCAAACATTATGGTGACTGACAGAGGTCAACAATATCTAAATGTTAACTGAGGCGATACGAAATGTTTCAAGGAAAGCTTGCAGGCAGTGCAACCCAAGGAGTCAATCTGCCCTGTGGATAAATAAGTATGGTATTAGCTAATGTTCTAAATTAACATGCATTAAATTTCCTGGGATGGTTGTTTGGAATATAATTCTTCCTGGCTGGCAGACAATATTAATAGCCTAAATTTTCAACCAACTAAAGCTATTAATCTTTAAACGGTTTACTTAAATTACATTTTATAGACTTAAATAGAAAAGTTAAATTATCTTTTTTGATAAAAGCATTGTAATTCGAAGTGTCACAGATTTTCACATAATATGGGTGATGATCATAAGAACTGGCTCATCCTCCTCATAATCCACCTTCAAGGTATAAAGTTGCACACTGGGTATAAATAACAGGAGATCATAGCTTGCATAGATTTTTATATTCCCTAGCCTGTTCTTTATGGTCAATAAATTAAATTCAAGTTCCCTAGAAAATATTTCTTGAAACATTTGCATTTTTCTATCAATAAATAATTTTGTTTACAGAAATGCACACATAACATCTATCTTCCAGAGATTCTGGAAGGACTTTGGAATGGAAAACCTGATTACAGAACAACAGAAAAGGTAAAACACTGAAGTTGAAATAGCTCTAACAAAGTCATGCCTTCACAGAAATAAGATCTGTCTCTATACTAGCAGCGAGACAATATGTCTGCTACTGGAGAAAGGTATGCATACAAGGGAATTAGGAAAGAAAGAGAAGTGAACAAGAAAAATATTCTCAGATCTGAAGAAAAAAAGATCTCAAAAAACTTAAAATTCAAGCATCTGTGTAATCTGATAGCTTGCTAGACATTGAAAGGAAAGAAACCTAGGAATGCGAAACCTTATATGGGAAGGCAGGTGGCAGGGAGAACAAATACAGAAGTAAAAGTCTTTCTGTTTCATTATCTGAAGTGCTACCTGTACCTACAGGTAGCTAAATCTTTCCTTAAGAAAAGCATGGAGTCCTTTGAAGAAGTCAAAAAAAAAAAAAGATACCAGTAACCCAAACTATATCATCTACTTAGATTTCAATTTGACATCTGAAGAAGTCATTCAGCATAGGGTTCTCACTGAACTGAGTATGAAATAAGATAGAGGTGTTCACATCAGTAAAAAGCTAAGCAAAAATAAATAATAAAATAAAAAAAAGGCAAGAGCACAAGAGTAAAAGGTCTTTCCCTGTCTGAACATATGTTACTGCAAATTTGCTAAGTATGTGCTGGAGACTGTGTTGGTGAGCATATTCATAAGTATCTGGAAAAGAGAGCCAGTGGAAAGAGAGAAGACCAAGTCTGGTCAGTTAAGAAATTCAAAATAATAAAGGCAAAAGTCAATGAAGAACTGACACAAGAATCATATAGTACTGCCTGTACCATATACAAAATAAATTTGTACCATGTACAAAATAAAATAAAACTCAACACAAGTTAAGTACAAAGTGATGCACGTAGTGGAAAACAGTCCTAAAGTTGCATAGGAGAGGATGGGCTGGCTCCAAGCTATTTATTGTTACTCAAATAGGATGGTTTTATGACAGAGAGCTCCAAAAAGTACCCATTCAGTGCTTGCCTGCAGTCAAAAGGCAAACTGAACACGGAAGGAAGGAAGGAAGGAAGAATGAAAGAGAAAATAACACAGCCCAACTATGGGATCTCAGGACTTCACCCAGTCCAACCTTCTGCAACTACCAGAGTAGACCTGCCTCATCAGGGCTTTGTCCACTCATGTCTTGAAGACCTTCAAGGACAGAGGTGCAACCGTCTTCTGAAGAAACCTGCTTTCCCCTCAGAGACACTATGAGACACTAAATCTCAGCTCACACCCCCAGTCTCGCATCATCCAGCACGAACAATCCCTGGCCCTCAGCTTCCTCTTACAGCTCCAGTGCTCCAGCTCCGGCCATCTTCACGGCCCTCCATGGAGCTCACTCCACTTCATCAGCAGGTGACCCAAAACCGGATGCATCACTTACTAGAGGTCTTAGCTACTCCCCTCAAGCCACCATCCGTGCCCGCAGTGACCCAGCCCAGGACACTGCTGCCTGTCTTGGTGAGCAGGGCCCGCTGCTGCCTGACGCTCAGCTTGCTGTCACGGTCGGCCCCGACCCCCCAGGCCTTCCCAGCAGAGCTGCTCCCCAGCCGCTCAGTTCCCTGCCAGTGCCACCGCAAGGGGGTCTCCCTTCCCAGGGACAAGACTCCGCACTCATGGCAAGTTCTCTCAAGGAATCTCTTTCTCAATCCTCATCTACTGTTCCTACTTGAATCCTGTCTCTGCTTACAAGAGTATGGGTGATCTTGCTGAAAAAAACTGAACCAAGGAAGGCATTGAGTACCTCAGCCTTGAGTCTCCTCTCACTAAATCATTTGTTCTATTCAGTAACAGACCCATGTTCTCCTTGCTCAGCATTTTATTACCAGTAGAGCTGCAAAGGCTCTACTTGTTGTCCTTGATGCCCCTTACAAACCTCAATACCAGTTGGGCTCGTGCTTTCTTTCATGGTCAGGCAATGTTTTTAAATTGCTCCTCAGCAGCCCATGCCAGTGCTTCCATATCCTGCACTGACTGCCTGCACTGGCGCTTTGCCATAAGTTCCCCGCTTGGCCAAGTCGGTGTCCTGATACATCTACTTGTTCTCCTGAGTACTGGGATGGACTGTTCTTGCACGTGGGGGATGCTGCCACCCTGAGCTCCTCTGCCCTTCAGAACTGTCTCCCACATGATGCTACCTCCCAGCTTCCTGAGGGAGTCAGTGCCTGCTCTCCTGAAGCCCAGGGTGCACTCTGCTAGTCTCCTTTTCTCCCTCCCATCATGTTCGTGGACTGCACTCTTTCACGGTCACTCCAGTCAGGGTTAGCTATATTACTGCAACCCCCCAAACAGTTCTGTCTTCTCAGTGAACAGCAGACCCAGCCGTACACCACTCCTGGAGGATCCACTCAGTACCTGTACCAGCAAGTTACCTCTGGTACTCTTCAGAAGCCTCCTGCTGCGTTGCCCTTCAAGTAGATGTCAGGGTGGTTATGACAGTCCCTGACTTGCCTTGAGTTCCTCAGAGAAAGCTTTGTCCAATTTCTCACTCAGATTAGATGGTCCATAACAGCCTTGTCAGGGCATCATTTTTACCAGCTTCTCCTCTGATCCTGACCACAAATTCTCATTTTCCCCCATGCAGGTACTGCACACATTTGAGCTGCATCCTTGCATAAAGGGCAACCACTTTCCTTGTCTTTCCTGAAGAGCCTCATATGTGTCTATTCCCTGAATTCATAACCCACTCACATTTTCAGTACTTTACTAGTCCCTCAGCTTGGAAGAGAAATTATGAAAATTTTCGGTGTATTTCAAGCCTTTAGATGATATCCACAGAAGCCTATAGATTTAAAAAACACTCCTTTAAAAAAAGTTCTCTCAAGGGAAACATTCATAAAGTTTATGTACAAATAATGTTTGATATTCTGACACCAGATTTCACCAGACAAGTTGCCATATCAGCACTCATTTTCCCATTATACATATTCCTTAAAGAAATGGCTTCTTCTACTTAAGTGAAATAAAAATCCTTTATAGATAGTTGAACTAAGCTGTTCTTACAAGGTAGCAGTCAGCTCTATATACACATAGCCTAGAACTGGTTGTAATAACAGGTAAAGTAACCCCTAAACAGATACAAGTGCATCCACATCAGCCCTTCACTTCCCCTATCTCAGGTTCTCTTCTCTATTACTCATTACTTTTCTTTTTCACCATACTTTGCCAAATATCTCCTTGTAGCTATTTTGGTAAGTATTCCATGACTGAGGGAATTCCATTTCCTTTCCTGGCACTGTCAGCCACCTTCTCTCAACCATTTGCATGTTGTTATTTTTTATATTAAAAGCTTGTTACACATCCATAATCAATTTTCACAGGTTTTTAGGCATCCACAATTGTCGCTGAAACCATGATCAGTTGCAGTCATTCAGGATGTTCACAGACTCAACTCTTTGTCTTCAACATGATAGATACGCAATAAATAAGTAATACTCAAACATGCCTTGTTCAGTGGCCTAAACTTCCCAGGAAAACAATGCTGAGATGCTACCTACTTAGGATAACTCATCTAACAGTAAATCCAAGCAAGAGTACGCACAGTTAATCAAGGAGGTTCTTACCTGAATGACAGCACTAAACCAGCACGTGTTGCCAACATTCTTCAATCCTACTGGACAGTTGTCTTGCCGCTTTCGATCGTAAGGGTTTGGAGAGTCACTCCACACCTCTGGATGTGTCCTCTTTAAACTTGCTTTATTTTCTGCAATACTGGCTTCTAGAACTCTTCAGAAGAGAAGGGAGGGAAAATGTGAGAAAAAAAAGCAAAAAGACATTTTAAAA
Organism: Crypturellus soui; assembly: GCA_032275445.1. Lineage (NCBI taxonomy): Eukaryota > Metazoa > Chordata > Aves > Tinamiformes > Tinamidae > Crypturellus > Crypturellus soui. The sequence continues at coordinate 1,061,187 of JAUBNY010000042.1, read as the reverse complement.
CACCTTTGGGTAGAGATGATGCAGACATTTGATTTCTTTTTGCTGCTGAGCTTGTTTTTAAAGCAGATATATGTACAATAATATTTATTTAGAAATAAGATTTCTTTACTTGCAGATAATTATAAATTGCTATCTTTTCAACAAGAGTGAGTGAGATTCTTCTCTTAAGAGTACTAGATACAAAAACTATGTCTATGAAAAGTCAATTATTGAAGAATCATTTTCAAATAGGATGGACAACAAGATATTTGAGGCAACATTTACAGTATGTCACACAGTGCTTTCACCTACAGATAGATACTCTAAGTGCCATGTAAAGCACAAAGTAATTGGTATTTATTTTGGTGATAGGAGACCAAAGTCAACTAGGTAACTTCCAGAAAAAAAAGGAACCTAGCCCTTCATTTCCATTTCTGTATCTTACGACACTGTACTAATTGCTTTACGTGGCAAGTAATTACTTTATGAACCATGGATACACCCCCCCTCCTGATTACTAAAATTGTCACCCTACAATTTAATTGCATACCACACTGCTTGCAGGGAAACTCTTCCTACATGACTTACACAGAAAGTTTGCATTTCACATGCTAATAAGATCCAGTAGGTGCTATAGTCCCAAATTCCAGTTCCACTCAACACAGTACCGCTCCCCCAGTGCACATCATTAGTCTGGTGACAAGGACACCTTAGTGGTAATTTGCAGTAGCTACGTATTCCAAATAAGAAGATACACATGAGTAGTACATTAAAGCCGGAGAACGAATGCTCTGACTGGTAAGCAAATCTGTCTGGCTTGGGCACAATTGACAAGGTGACTGCCCCAAACCATCCAGACTATTGCACAACTGGTTGAGCTGCTACCGGGCCACGGAGTTCCCCCACAGAGGAATTTTGGAGTTCCATGGCAAGCATTTGTCTGCACAGTCTGAAGTGATAGATGGTATGTCACATATCACTGTTTCCCAACTGCATATTTTTGTTTCAGACTGTCCTGTCAAATTAACAAAGGCGTTTTACAAGACTTACAAGAACTATGCAGATCAACTGCTTTAAGGAACATACTGATTTGCTCTTATTATGTACTTTAAAAAACAAGAACATTCAGAATTTGAGAGACATTCAGCATGAATATGTTTGTTACAATAACTCTTGGAAGAACCTGAAACTTGGAATTACCCTTGGATTACTCAGTTTCAAACATTTGATTTTTGATTTTTTGTAAACAGCACATCCTTTCCCAAAAAGTACTGACATTGCATACATAATCTTTGTAGACTTTGTGCTCTCTTATTGTCCTTCAGTAGTGATCCCTGACATCTTCAAACTATGAGTAGTGATGTAACCTGACTCTTTAGTGGTAAACAAAGACTTACACATTGGTCATTTAAAACTTGGGAAGGTAGCATTATCATTGCTAATTTAACTGCTTTAAGATTACAAGTTAGCTGATGATGACATTAAAAATGAATTCAAAACAAACGCCATGCATATTTAAAATAATTTCTCATGCAGAAAGAATGATCTAAACTCTATAGTAAATTGAAGGGAACTTTAAAACTGAAAGCCTCTGAGAGACTAGAACACACTTAGAATAATACTGAAAAGAATTACTGCACGTACACCAGGCTGCTTTTGCAGTAGAGGAAGAAATGGCTAGGCTAGGCCAATGCATTTTTCCAGAAAGCTTTTTTTCCAGCAAAGTTCTGCTAAATCCCATCTGCAAATCAAAGCTGGGAGCCTCAAGAGAAAAAAAAAAGTCCCCAAGTTACCTAACTAAGGGAGACTGGTTTCCTGTGCGAAAAAAACACTGCAGGCTCTTGTACTTCACACAGAAGTAGACCCCAAGAGTAGTGGCATTTATCAATTTATTTACGTATCAAAATTTCTCTCTTGTGTTTCTTATTTCTGCAGCAGGAGAGGGATTTCCTCCTCCTTGATGACTCTCTCTTAATTCTGCTTTCATGTTTTAATAAAGTATCTAGTTCTTGTAGATTCATGAGATTCTTTCTCAGCACTAAAGAAACAGTTCCTGCAAAAAGGTTTCCTCTCACACTACCTGTTCTCAGCAAGCATGTGCCCTACCTGTACATCTTACAAGGCAAATTCATTTTCAGTTCGTTCATTCAACTTCTCCTTGGGAATCCTGCTAAGAGCATAGCTTGCAGCTGAAGGTTAGGTGCTAATGCCACCCTTGCCTTGGGATCAGGGTTTTCTTTTCCTCAATAACAAGCTGGGCAGAGCCAAGTAGCTTTCCAGAGCTCCGCGCACGGGGTTAGCCAGACAATGTAATAAACCAAGGGGCAAAATCAGTCCATAGCACTAAAGTTCAGCCAAACTCCTTTGAGGAAGCCCAGCATCCTGAAGAGAAGCCTCTTCGCCAGGCTACTTGGCAAAAACAAAAGTCCAAGGAAAAAATCAGCATATCGTGGCTGTCCTCTAGGTGGACATCCAGAAGTCCCGCCGAGCCTATCCCTCCTTCTTCAGTCCCACCTTCTTCATGCACAGATGATGCATCCCACAGCGCAGAGTCCCCAGCAGTTTTGGTGACCGTATAAAGAAAATGCCCCGTGGTTGTGCACATCTGCCCACACCACGTGCTCAAGCACGGACACTGCTGTGGACACAACGCATACCCTCAGTTGTCCTCTCACCGGTCTCCCCAGGGAACCCCTGTCTGGCCTCCTTGAAACCCTGAACAGCGTTAACAGTAAGAAAAAAACTTTTTTCGCATTAGTAAATGCAGTGGGTAAACATACCATTGGGAGATCAAAAGAGGGAATGCTAAAAGTTTCAAAAATGCCATGCACAAGATACTCCATCTGGACCCTCTTGGGCATTTCAGCTGCACTCCTCAGCACTTATGCAGTAATCAGGTCTGTTCCCGCCAAGCAGCACAAAGCAATTATACTCAGGAAGAAAAATTCTGCATGCATGCAACATGAGTTACACATGTCAGAAAATGTCAATAATGTTCCCTGAGAAACTTTAACAAAATCAACATAAATCAGGTTCTAAACCCCTACATGTAACTTTGGGAAAACAAAAACTCTCTTCCGTTCCAGAAATTATTTAAATATGCACACATCCTAATCTATGAAACACATTCCCATGCTTGAATTGACTTGCTTTTGAGCTACTTGATTTGTTTCTGCTTATTATTTAACTTGGAGAAAACAAAAGCAAACATTTGTCTGACTTGACAAGCTTGATTTGTTTACAACCACTGTTTTACTTTTGGATTGTAGAAGTCTAATATGCATACTGTCTTTTTTATTGGCATGCCAGCATTCTTCTGTGGGGTGTTAACCAGAAAGTAATTTAACATGAAAAAAAGAAATCTGAAGCCAAATCCTTAAGAAAATCGACCGAATGGTTCAGGTCAGGAATTCTGAATTTCCTGTATTTGTACCATTCAAAAATAATTTGCTATCACAGGCAAAAAACTAAAGCCTCAAGGCTCATGTGAAGTTATCATAACAGAATCGGTCAAAGGCTGGGGAGCAAAAAAAGAGGAAAAGTTTTCCTAGTGCAGAAGTAGGTCTGTCTCCCCGAGCTGCCAACAAAATCACAGTGCTGCAATTAGAGGATTCTGGTGCTCCTAGAGAAGGCACAAGAGCTGAACTTCCAAGCCTAAATCAGTCTTTTTAAAATGTCTTTTACATTCTACAGCCACAGCCCCCTGACCATCCCCAATCTCCCGCCAAATTCAAAACACCTACCACACAGCCCCATATCCAGGTTTAGCTGCAAGCTGCAAGTATTTCATTGGCATATTTACATTTATACATAAACACACAATGTAAAAAGTTACTGTAAGTTATTGTCAGATCTGATCAAAAGTTAACTTGCAAAGCGAAAAAGTTAAGTCTACAAAGTCTTAAGCTAAAATCTTAAGCTAAAATGATAAAAAAAAACTTAATACAAAAACTTATATAACCCATCTGATAAACAGACTAATAACATAGATTATCAGTTAAAACACAGAAGCTGCTCTTAGTACACTAAAGTCATAGTAGTACTATCCCCTCCCTCGATCTCAGTTTTAGGCAAGAAAGCGTTATTGTAAAATGAACAATGTAAAAAGGGGATAAAGAGCTTATTAGTTTCTTAATTGTGTTTTGTTATTATTACTTTTTACCGAATACACAACAAAATTTTCAGTTTTAGGTCCTATTTAAATATGATCATATATTCTCCATCTCCATCCATTTCCTCAGTATTGAAAAGAATACAAGGGTGTGAAACATACTTTTAACTCCTCACCCAAAGATAATAAACTATTTCCAATGTAGAACATACAGTATATTAAAGCAACATCCTGAAGCCAGGCATATCAGTAGCATAAGTGAAAACAAACAAGTTATTCTTTGTTAAATTAAAACCATTAAAAAAGCAATACAGGCCAATCTCCAACTCTTTAATTTTAATTTCTGCTTTATATAAGTTGTTTTGTTTACCTGCTAATGGCTTGTTCCTCATCTGTTATTCCAGTCTCCCTGAATGCCCTGTTTGATTCCTCCAAACTCAAGGCAATTGCCCTCTGAAGATCATCTTTATCATCTCCAGTGAGATCAATCACATCTGAAAAGCAAAACTATCTTTCTCAAAATTAAAAGTGAAACAGAATGAAAGGTAAGTCTTACTGTAGAGGACACAGAACCCATGGGGATTGCTAAACTATGTTCATGTCCATCCTTCTGGCGGCCTGCTTTCTTCTAAAGTCTAGCTGTGCAAATTGTTCCCTTCTACCTCAAGGCTAAATAAGAATCTCAGCAGCTTGCCCTCACTAAGATATGACTGGAAACAGCCTTTCTCCTATGTTTCATAAAGCTATGGACCAAATTCATAAAACAGTTTTTAAAAGTCCTTTTAAAGCAATGCATTTTAACGTATTACTTCAGCTACCATAATTGGGTGCTTCCAGGATATACACGATGAAAACAACTTTCTCATAAAAAAGTATCTTCATTGAGCATAGTTATTCTTCCTCTGCATGGAGGAATGTGCGCTGAATTTGCCCAAAATACAGACAGAACCCCCAAATCCTATAAATATTCCTGTATATTAGTAGGCCAAATACTTTTTCGCAGTTTTGTAACATGTGGGAGAGCTCCTGAGGTAATCTATTCTATTTACATATTCATTTTCTGAACATATTTAAATATACATTTAAATCCAATTTGTCTACTGGAAATACCCCATCTAAACAGTAGAATTAAGAAAACAAAGTCAAAATAGGGATGTATGCTTTGGTAAGTGAGGAATGCTGGATGGGCTCCTAGTGTGGAAACAAGACCATTTCTTACTTTTTCTCCAACAGTAATCTAAAGAATCGGATGCTATGATACCCCAGAAGCCTCCCTTTTTCCTGGACACTGCAACAACGTTGCCCCTTCTCAGTAAACAGGAACTTCATTTTTCACTTCGCACTGCTGTAATCATTCCTCAGTCAGGCTCGGCCACACTTTCCAAAGAGGTCATCGCTTTGCCAGCGGAATGCCTGGCAGCTGCAAGAGGCTTTCAAAAGAGCCAGGGACTTTGGCTATCATGACTTCTAGGGCCAAAAATCTCCCTTTGCAGGTCAGCCAGACAGAAAGACAAGGGAAAGTGTATAACTGACCTGTGTGCGCCGTGTTACAGAGAAGGACACGCACGCACACCGTGTGCTGCTACCCTGCCATTTTTACTCTGTCTCCTCCAAGGGCAAAGTTTACCCAAAGAACTAAGAGAAGGATAATTCTCCAGGCTGGGGTTTGAACATTAGAAGTTAGAAGACTGCAGAAGAAAGAGAAACAGATTTACAACTGGTGGCTGCTCAAAAACAGAAAAAGAAAAAAAGAGAGATGAGCAGCATGCTTGCATTTCTCCTCCCACAGGCCAGCTCAATAACTCATCCCCAAAGAGCTTCTCTTTTTAGCTTCTGACTTTTCTCCTGCACAGTCTGACTCACTGCAGAGCCAGCTCTCATTATTTCCCTGGACTTACTTGGCTGTGATATTTCTCATTGGATCAAAATAAAATACTGAACATATGATACAACTAGAATTTCCATAGCTACGTAGTAACAGTAAACAGGACCACTTCTACTCACACAGACTGAAAGTGAAGAGAAGTTACAAAAGAAACTTTTCTGTTAACACCAGAATCTTGAGGCATTACTTTCTTCCCTTCCTCTCACAGAATAATCATGTTCTGTTGAATTTCAGTTTAATTTAGGGAGCCTTTAGGCACAACAACTTACCTGTAAAGTAAGCTGCACAAACTGAAGTGATCTGGAAGTATGAAACAACACTACGGCCAGAGAAGCAGTGGCACTATGAATTTTATTCTTTTTCTTCCCTATAGTTAGTTCAGATTTCTCAGCATGTCAGAATGATACGTCAACCCAGATGCCTGAAATTCTCCTCCAAAAGAACCGAAGGAATTATGTGAAAGACCAGCAGAAGTCACACCCACAGAAACTTTGATATATGAGTTGTCATGTGTTGAGAACTGCACAGGGTCAGGCTAAAATACCACCACAACCCTCGTCATATGGAAATATGGCTTTGCTCTGCTACGTGACAGCAGAAGCAAGGTAGAAAGACCAAGAGCAATGACGGTGTTGTGTGGCTTCACATGCCATATATTAGGCTTTAAAAAATAATGATTATAGTTTATGTCTTATTTTCTACCCACTTGCAAGCATTCACACATAAGTGCTGCATCTCCACTGCAGCCTTCCTGTTTTTTCTAAAAACAGTAAGAGCAGTCACAACTGAGGATGGAATTCAATTTAACTTCAATTTAACAGCCACACACATTGGTGATGGAACTATGGGATCACTTATAAGTCCCTTATATAGAGAGTATTCTGCAAAAAAAAAAAAATCCTCATGAACTAGCTGAAAATTTGGCTGTTAACAAGACATTCCCACTGCTATACAAACCAGTACGCAGATACACACACGCACACACACAGAACCCCTATCAAGCTCAAATCCAACTAGCACTTTCATTAAATTACACAATTTCTTTGCACTACCCTATCTTCCTAATCTTTACTAATCTGTATTACCACCCTACGTGTTCACAACTTCAAAATCATTCATATTATCAGCATTTACATTATTTTACAATTAAAAAACAAAATCCTTGACTTCAGCTTTCTTTCAGAAGCCAAGTCAAAAGAACAGATTCTCCACTACGCCAGGACTTTGGAGCAGATGTTACAGGATTCTCTTTATAAATGTTATCTTCACATATCATTTGTCCATGATCGGCATAAGAAAGGAAAAAGAAAAAAAAAAAAAAAAGAAAAGAAATTGGGAAGACCTACTACCACATGGGCTTAGTGTAATTAGTTCGCGTCAAGGAGGTTCACCTACCATAACTTCTCTCACAAGAAAAAATATATAAGTATCAGATGATCCATGGTAACTGACTGAGCTCTTACTTTGTAACAAAGCTGAAATAAAATATTTTGGATATTTAAGATAACAGGGTAACAGGATTTTAGATCTTTTTGGTTGTACTTGTTGGCTGATGCAAGTTTTTTTTCAGCATCACTGCTGGTACAGTAACTCCTTAAGCTGCAACAGCTTACCTATGTCTTGAACCCTAAGCAGAACAAGACTCTAAAAGAACTCATAAGAGAAGCATCACAGTCTCTTTCCTAGCATTTGTTTAAGAATTAGCCATGTACTTCTAATATCTGAAATTCAGGTAGTGATTTTTTTAATCTCAAGTTTTGTAAAAATCTCATAGGAAAAATGATTTTTAACTGAAAAGAAAGATGTCTTGTTTTCAAGCAGTTGCTTGAAAACTATATATATATACATATATATATACACACTAAACAGTATAATGATTTTGCCTTCTCTAAAGATGGACAACAAATTCAATCCTAGACTATATTTTTTAAATACGTACTCCACTGAGAGTGTATAGTGCCCATGCCAGTGTTTATTTTACATCAATCAGTAGCGGAATTCATCCACGAAACTCATCTGCTGAAGTTTCTCATTTGACCAACTAATTTCTGTGTTCTAGTTCTGAACATGTCGGGGCAGGAGGGAGGCTTTCTACTGGAATTATTGATAAATAATTAGACATACCTATGACGTGAGAGTAGATTTTTTGTTTTGCTTTATAAACAGACACATCATTTCTTGTCCACTAAGGTTCCTGGAATTGGCTGAAGGACGCCACTCACAAAAGTATTAAGCACAATGCCACACTTCCAAATTTATTTTTATTTTATTTTAATTTATGCATATTGATTTAGTTGCATGTCTCTCATTTAGGCTGAAGAAACCTGTACTGCCCAACATCTTATTCTCATAAAGATACCTCTTATTGCAAATCAGACAGTTAAAATGTTTGCCTTTTTTATACTAAGCCATAACTATAGAAGAAACAAAAAATCCGTTTCTGACAAAAATTTTTATGAACTGATAAAGAAATTTCTCAAAACAGTCTGACTAGCCACGTTCAGGATGCTTATTCAACTAAAATTAATAGGCAAAGTTAATAAGCTGTTATTGCCGCTAACAGCAATATTTTTGTCTTACCACATATTAAACTGCAATGTGTGTTTCTGGTACATAATATTCAGAGAGTTTATTACCCTTTGTAATTATAGAAAAGCAAGTTATACATTGAAACTTGTGATAAATGAACAGGTAGATATAACACACGTATACACATGTGTGTTTTCTTCTTTTCTTAAAAACCTTATTCAGTGTGCTTATCCAGGAGGTTTGTATCATTTAAATAAGTAATTCTTTCTTGGCAATTGCCTTTGTTATTAAAATAATTACAGTGTTATCAACTCGCTGCTTGTACAAGGAGGAGTGGAGGGTAAGGACTTCAGACATAAGTAGGCTGGGAAGCTCAGCATAAAGGGTTAGATCTGAAGCAGCAACTGAACACCAGGACGGGCAATAAACAACCACAGTGATGCAACTGCTGGCACAGGCGAAGGAAAATGAAGGGGCAAGCCTGATGGGTTCAGTGGATACCTGCCAAGCCTGGAATGCCAACAGCAAGACTATAATTTCAACACAGCAACATTATGGGAAGGGGGAGGAAGGAAGGGGAAAAATAATTGTTAAGATTACATCACTTTTATTTATTTCTCGCAGAGCTAAGCAAGATCCTACATCCCGTGGTCTACTCTGTGATGTTAAACCTCACGGTGGAATTGAGCTCCTGGTCTAGATTTAAAAGAATACTACTTATGTCCATTTGGGTAAAAGCTGAAAAGGGTGAGAAAGGATACAGCACATCTCCCCAGGGTCTCAGCTCTGACGAAACCTTTCTATCAATGAAACAGCCAACAAACGTTAAACTTGCTGTTAAAGGATGCTCCTCATCTCAGTTGCACTTAATTCTTACACTGTTCTAGGATGGTAACATACTAGAACTGACTGTTCTCATGCTGAGAGGAATGGAAAGGTGAGGGATAGTCATGGAACAGAGGAGCAAGGGAACCAGCAAGACCAAAGGAGGACAACAAGGCACAGGACTCCTGAGGCTTTGCAGCAGAGACCCTGCCATAGCAGCTGGAGAGAGTCCCAGGGACCAGGATGGCAGAGGACACCAATCATCCCTGAAACAGAAGGGAGGGTTATGAAGACACATTGGGTATATAAATTGGTTACGGTGGCAGACGAAACTATAGAACGAGGCCTGACTAGGACTTGTGCCCAAAAGGATCCGGGAGCTACAACTGACTCATGTTCGACCTGCCATTCTCATCATTATACCATTAAAGTAAATAGTGTTATTCTGTTGATACACAGTGTATCACACACACGTTTAGAGGGATTCGTTCATTCTTTCTAACATTGTTAAGACTCAGCTGGGTCTTTGTTCTTGTTTTGAGTGCTGCAATTCAAGGAGGGGACAGAACGCTTCATGAGGATCCAGAATTGGGTCCATATGTCATGATTTAAGGACTATCACATACACAAATTTGGCTAAGAAATGAACAGGAAGGAAGGGGAAAGGTAACAGAGCAAACAAAGTGGGAATAGGTATAGAAAATGGAGCCAAAATCACTGAAAAAAATCAGGTTGCTTAGTCTAAAGTTGAGAAAATGGGGGGAAGTCCTGACAAACCGTCGTTATCACACAACACTTGGCGAGAAGGCATGAAGTGCACACTCCAGTGACATGGGGTCAAACAGACCGCAGTGCTCAGCCCGCAGTGATGGGGTAAGACATTAGGAGAAGCCTTCTCAGAATAAGGACAGGGCATAAGTATCAAAGCAAACTGCTTTATAAGCCTCTTTTTTCCCAGAAACTCCAGAAGGCAAGTTGGTTTTTTTGCTTTGTTTTGTTTTAAATTAGTTTACACAAACATCAGTTAGGAAGGATTAGGTGTAGTAAAGTCTGGCCTTGTGGGAGAGTGGGTGACTACATGACTTTTCAAAACCTACACAGAAGACTCAAATTCTAGGAAGAGGAACACATAAAAAGCCAGGCCCCAAGAAGCAATGAAGTCTACGATCCTCTAGCTGGTGTGTGGAACTCTATAGTTACATTATACTGTGCCCTTAGCAAAAGGCTTTAAATCTTTTGTCTTTGCGGTGGGATATGCAATTACAGGGGCTCATTTAGTGTTTATGAAAAACAATTTTGACATTTTTTGAGTTTTAAAAACAAGAGTGGGAGGATATTTGTCTTGATGGCTGTTTCATTCAAAGATAGGACTTTTTTTAATGTACATCTTCCTTCTGCCGCTGCTTTTTGCTCCTACAACTGAGTTCTGCAAGACTCTCAAGTAAAGAGAGGGAAACTGATACATGTTTAGCAAGGCAACAGTTCTGTTGAGCAGCCACAGATGAAAATACATCGAATTGAATACAAATGAAAAAAAAAGGTTTTTAGGGAAACAACTGCCTAAGTGCAAATACCGAAGAGTACCACTAAACTTTCTTCTCTTGTTTTACTTCGAATGCTGTGCCTAGGACTTATACAACTAGCAGCATTAAGGTGATCTTGGTTTAAAAAGTGCGTCCCTGTACGCTGAAACTTTGCAAAGAGATCAAATAACCTATGCGCTACTCTGAACATGAAAAAGTTGTCCTTGCAGGTGCTTGCGCATGCTGCTTTGAACTGGCAAAAAGGCAGCTCTCAAGAGCAACATGGACTGCGCAAGTTAAACTTGGATTTTAAGAGAAGACTACATCTTTATGCAAAGTCTATTAATAGTTTTTGCAACCACAGAGGTATTGCATTTGCTACTAATTGCTAGAAATCAGGTAAAGACCCTGCTTCTGTTCAGTAACTTGGACTTCTTCCATGCTGAACGCAACTTTAGTGCTCAAGCAGCTAACTGGCCATTTCCAGCTTTTGAAGATACAGCGCACAATACAGGCTAAGAGCTGGGTTTTAAGGTATGTCATGCTTCTAGACATGCATTTATTTTATCCTTTAGCCAATTAGCCATCTTTCAAAGAAATAATTAGGTCCACAGAATATATTAAATTAACTCTTATGCAGAGCATATTTTCAAAAACCTCTCTAAGCAGTGTGATTTTTTCTGTTTTAAAAAATAGTTCTGTTATTTATCTGCTAAACTTACTCCCAGTTTGGCTCGTTTAAAACTTGGTAGGACTGCAAACCTATGTTACTCATAACATGATAACTTGCAAATGCACATGTATGGTTAAGCAGTAAGGAAAGGTAACTGTAAGGTAAAATGATCTCCATATAACTGTATGTGAAGTAGTAAAAGAAATTCAAATAAATTTGGAAGGTGAGATACTGTCAGCAGTTCAGAGTTACTGATAAATGGAAAGAGCTTTTTTTTTTTTTGCAGAGGAAATGATGATTGAAATTATCATTGCTGAATATTTTATTTCCATATACGCCCACTCTTCCATTTTCTTGTCCCAAATCATGCAGTGTTTTTCATTTCATTCCTTTACGTGACAGTGCTTACAGCTGTACTGCCATGTCGTTTGTCCACTCTAAATGCACCACATTTGAGAATTTGTGAACAAAATAATCATTATCAAGCAGATCAAAGCAAGAACTTCAAAAGCTTCCTGCAGAATGCATGAAGCAGCTCTGCATTTCAGATTAGGGGTCCCTATGACCAGAGCTTGGTAAAGTAGGCTCTGTGTGGGTGTTTAGTTCTTTTCTCATATCCCCTCCAAAATGAAGAAGCAGAGTGAGTCAAGGCACCTGGGTCTCATACGCTGTCTTTGGTCTATATCCTAAACCTCGGCTGGCAAAGGGCCCCTCTCTGGTGCCAATGAGGACGTGGTGCCCTGACTGGAGAGCGCATGCAAGGGATGCCTGTCTGCTGCCTCCACATGAGCTCGTACTTCTTAACTACTGACTTGCAAAACACTGCACAATTGTAAAGAGCTTAGGTCTGTCTGCAACACCTTAAAAAATAAAAATAGAAAGTCTGAAATTCAACTTGGAATCTGCAACTCTAAATTAACTCTGCAGGCTAAACTTGATTCTCTCTTGTATCTCTTGCAAACTCTTATCTTCAACAAGGTTGCACAGTCTATTAAGTGACAGCAAAAAGTAAACGCTTTTATTAATGGGATTGATAAGAAATCTAATTAAGTATAGACTGCACCAGAACCCAGCTAATTATTCCACTGTCATACTAGATCTTCAATACTGGAAACTAAGACAAGTTAGTAACTAATTAGTAAGTTAATAAGTAACTCAGATTGTTGTAAATAGTTTCCGTTTACTCAACGACAATTTTTTTGGCATTTAAAATTAACTATATCTGGGGGGGGCAGAGGGGGTTGTCTTTATACAGACAGAAACAAACAAACTAAATCTTACTTGGGGAACGCACAACTTCCCATAATGAATTAAGTGCACTTCATACAGGGTGTGAATAATACTAAGGCATAAAAAGCAACTTCTTCTGATCAGAGAATGCTGAAATTCATCCTTTAAAAAAAGTCTAAGCTTTAAAGATGTTCATTTCAAGGTGCTAGAGACAGAAAAGGTAAAATGGAAAGTGAGTTCTAAGTCAACTTCCTTATAATATAACTTCACTATAATCACCTCTATGTTACTGAAACAAAAAAAAAATCACTTTGCATAAAGTGAAATATATTTACACTTTTCAGTAAAGCTGCACACATGAACACCATATACATTCAAATAGTAAATAAATATTGAATTAAAAATACTGTGTAACTATGTGTAGAATACTGGAATGTAAATACAGTATGAAGAAACTAAGATGTTACAGAAATCAATCCAGCCACATAACTTCCCTTCACCTCTTGGTTCATCCTATCTCTATTATTCATTTGTGGAATGCACTTAACATGCAGGACCAAAAAAAGCAAGACTGTTTTCTTCACTTTCCAAACAATCATTTTATTAAAATGTACAATTGTTTTTAATATTTCTTCTCCTATGTTCTCATAAAAAGAACTGTGCACTTAGTCGTAGGAGTTGAACTTGGAAACAGAGCAATACGGTTGTGGAATCTCCTGTATCAGACCAAAAAGTAGAACTTTTCTAATATTACTCTCACATATAAAATACTGACTTTTTTACTAAATAATAATAATAATAATAATAATAATAATAATAA
>JAUBNY010000042.1:1023717-1034729 GCA_032275445.1 Crypturellus soui | reverse complement strand
CTTTCACCTGTGAGGCTGAGCCAAGGAACATTAGCACAACACTGCACGAGACACGTTTGTACTTAGCACAGCATTAAAAAAGCCCAAGATATGCTTTCCATAATATGAAATATCGTGGTATACTGCCTGAATATGGCAATAATGAAAGTGCCAACAAGAGCATCAGCTGAGACTACCTGTCGGCCCAAGGCAAGGCAGGGGCAAGGGGCATTTCCTTTGACTCAGCACAAAGCCCGTTCCGTCCCACTACCCTGCTCAGCAGCAGGGCAGGAGCCCGCTCTCCGGCTCCGTGCAAGGGCCACCTCATCACCCTTACTTCAGCCTCACAGCTTGAAATCACTCAGGCTTCACATTTTTACTTTTTACAAAACAGTCTACAAAGGTCAAAAAAGAAAAGTTTGGGAGCCTTCCAGAAGAGTTTCAGCATCGCCCATAGTTTACACATCACCAAGCACGGTGATTTTTAGTGCTAGTTTTTCACTGCTAGTTATACTTCACCACTAATTAACCAGAGCTTTGCACGTATTATAAATCTTCAAATTCCAAATTGTGGAACAAATTACCACCCTATCTATTTTGCACTTAGCTCTCTGGCAAAAGGTCCACACGAGTTGTATTAGTTTCACTGAACTTCATTAAGCCAACTTTCACTCCATGCAAGCACTCGATACTCTTGGCAGATACGGACTATTTTTATAGCTCCTAAACCGAAAAGGGGTAATGATCAACTAACAGAAGCAGCATTTTTTTTTCTAACTGGAAAAAGAGTGAAGTTTATCCTGAATTTATACAACCGCTTTGAAATATGTTGTCACAACATACTCCAATATTCTGGCTTGTTATTTGCTTCATGATGCTCCTGTACTAACCTTAGGCACAGTTGAGCACAGCCCCTGGTCAGAAACTGAATACTCTCAAATTACAGACATGCAGTTGCTGACTAAAGATCAACGCACTATTAACTTGGTTATTAATTTTCAATGCTGAGGTTTAATCCATTTAAAAATACACATATATATTTTCTACTTTGATTTCACATCATCATGTAGGTAAAATGCGCTAGTCAGCACTGGAGAACTAGAAAGTGAAACTGCTCAGGATACTTTCGTTTCCCAGAAAAGAGAAGTTGCTCTCGCACATACTTCTTTCCCACTTAACAAAACAGCCTCATACCAGCCCAGGCAAAACACATGTCCTTCAACTCCACTAGCTCTGCTCTGTAGGGAAATTTAAAGATGCTCTTCCTGTGTGAAGATACCGTTCTTAAGCTTGCTGTTTACTTTTTCCTGCTAAGGAATATTAGGAATGTCATGTTTGGCTCTTGGCTTTCACCAGAGAACTGTCTGGGAGCCACAAATCAACATCCTCACTCAAGCGAGTAAATAGCAAGAATAAGGAGGGAATCATGGAAACTGCCACTCTGGGTGCCCGGATGATTCCCCATTCCCGGCACTGCCAAGAGCAGCAGTAACAGCAACTTCTGGAGCCCCTCGACCAATCCCCAGCACCGGAGAGGGGGGAAAGATCGGACAGCTCCCAGTTCTTGGGGAAAAATGCTCGCAGCCTCAAACGCAGTTGGGAGCTGATAGCTCAACAACTGCACTGGGCCCCACTATAACGACCTGAATGCAAGACCCTGCCCTCGACGCGGCCACTCACACTGCCCAAGCCAGGCTCTCACAAGGTTTTCACCGCACGCATAGACTCTTGAAAGAAAATACGTATATGTATTCCTTGCTCATCACTGGAACATGGCAAGCAAGCTCATCACACGTTTAGCTGAAGAAGTCTAGGAAAGCCAACCAGTTTGACAAGCTTAGAGAGATGCGACTTCCTGCCTGGACAGACCTTTTCAGATGGAAGAGGGCAAGAAAAGCAACCGTTCAATTATCCTCCCACTTACCCTTACAAAGCACTTTTTAAACTGCAAAGCATTTTGCTATTTAGAGATAAAAGTAATTTGCTTTTTGATCTTTTCGTAGAAGGTGAGATTTCTGTCTTCTTTTTTTGCCTTTTTCCTAATAGCTGTAGATACAGGACTATCCTAAACATGTTTTTCACCCAGCAGGGAAGATACTTAAAAAAAAGTTTAAAAAAAAAGTAAGAAAAAAAAAGAAAAAATGTGTAAATCTGATATTTTCCTATTCTCAAGATGGCATTTTTTCCTTCAAGGTGTGATCCAGACAACATTTAAATACATTACCTGAAGAAGATGCCAGTAATTGCACCACAGCTACAAACTCCTTCTATGACAATCCAAGTTATTGCTCTATTTTTGTGAATGGTTTTCTGAGAACATGTGTTTTAAACTACTATTAACTGTTTCAGCAAGGTGCCAACTCATAACACGTTATGCTAATTATTTTTTTAAAAAAATTCCTCTTTTCATAAGGATTGAAGAACAAAATAACCCCCGCAGAGACATTAAATGCCTTCAGAACAAGGATCAGAGGATGTTACTGTTATTATACCGCTTGCTGCTCGCACGCAGGAGCGGGTCTCCCTGCACGGCGACAGTGGGAGATGGGACCTCCTGGGCTTTCCGCGCGTCCCAAGTCCTAGGGAGACACACTCCAAGATCACCTTCTGTCACCAAGAGCTGCACGGACACTTGCACTGCCAGAGACACAAAAACGCATCGCTTTTCCATACGGGATGAAGTTAAAAGGTGCCAGCCCCTGGCTAGCGCCACGCGTTGCTCAGGTGGGCAGTGTCCTTAACCAAAGGTCTGTGCTCCTTCAGCAAGAGCGGTGCCCGCCGCGCTCAGTGCGCTGCCGAAGCACCACGCTGGGACTCAGCACTGCGGCGGCCGGGCAAAACCCAAGAGCTCACTACACAGCCTCGTAGCCCATGCATCGCCCCGTGCCCAGCCTTCCCCTGCACAGAAGTAACCGGTAAGTCACGCTCACCAGAGGCTGGCTGAGCAGCATCCTCTAAACACCTGTCTGCTGCTGCTCCGAGATGATCAACACCAGCAACGGGAGATGAAGTAACCTGGAACCAACACCCTGCTCGAACACACGGGACCTCTCTGCATCCTCATTTTTAGCCACTGGAAAATTACCATTTTTCCCAGTTCACTGTACCCATGGCCTGAGGGACACTGACCTGCAGAGGAGGGCAAGGCCCTCCAAAGCAAGAGCGACAGTCTTTAGATTTGTTCCTCTGACAGGAAAATTTACAGACGCCTTCACCAACATTAACAGACCCAGGGCAGCAATTTGGGGCTGCAAGAAGTAGAGGGAATCAAGCAACACAGATTCTCCAGCCTTCAGCAGCCAGAAGCCTCACTAAAACACTCTACCAGACAGAAACACTGAGAGAAGAAAACTAGGCGAAAGCAGAAGCTACCCATAAAAATTACAGGCCGATTCATCTCTATTCAAATACTTTAGTCTTAATATGAACATTATAGAAAACTCATGAACACCTGTGTTATCACTAAAGGAAAAAAATACCAAAAAGAAAATGATTATCACGATTGGCCATTTGCTTCAAGAGATAAATTACCAGTTTTAGCTGGTATGGTCAAAACGGCCAACAGCTTGAAAGAAAGGTTCACTTTTGAACTGATCCAGGCTCTTTAACCATGCAGCAAACTACACGCAGCTTCAGCAGGAAACGAGCTGTCTGCACTTAGAGCATTTATTCATAAAAACAACCTGCATCTCACAGTACTGCTGAAGCCTGACACATACTTCCTGTGTGACAGCAAGAATACACCCCATGAACCACGCTGGGCATCACGGCTCTGAATAGGGCATGCTGATGGCAGACATCTCTTGGGAAACCCAATATACTTCTGTTTGCATGTGGCTCCTTCATGCTAAAACAAAACAATCACGGCAAACTTTGAGGCCTCCAGAACAAACTCTCCCTATTTACAGGGCATGGGACTCTCTCCTTTGCGGGGAAGAAGGAGAGGTAGTAGAATGTCCGACTTTCAGCCAAGCATCAGTCCAAAGGAGTCCCATAATTTTTCATCTTCAATGAAAGCATGCTAAATAACATGTTGGAAGTTTGTCATCCCATTAGCTATTCATTACTCTCACTGAGCAATGGGAGACTCGCTCGGCAGTCAAGTAACTTTTCCGAAATAGTCTCAAGATTGTCTCCCCCCACAGCATGCATGTAAGTAGATTACAATGAATGTTAGATAATGCAATAATGAGATGATTCAGTAGGAATAAGAAAAATCTCTGTCATGGAAAGCGCTTGCTCTTCTACTCAGTTTCTGCAGATATTCAGACAACTAATCATCATCCAGGGAGAGATTTTACTTTAAAATTCTTGCTAATTTAAACTCTCTATTCGAGTGTGGATTACTAGCTGACGTACAAGACTCAATCCCTCACCACCCTTCAAGCTTATTCTTGATTTGAAATTACAGTCATGCTGAACCACGGAGCTGCTAGCAGCGGTTTTACTGGGAACTGTAACTCACCTTTTTCAGCATTACTGTCAGGGCTGTTTGTTTGCGTTTTCTGTCAAGTGTTTACCAGAGATTATGTAACAGAGTATTCAATGCAATCATTAAGGGATATTTAAGTAAAGCGTCAACCCTAGGCTTTGTAAAAGAGCGTATTACTCCGGAAAGATGTCAGACCCACAGCTGCAGCAAGTGAAGTTCGCAAGCACGGATGTCGTTTAGCACTGAAGTGGGCAGCAAAGGGCTGCTGTGCCGCTCTGTTAGCACTCCTCACCTTAAATCAGTATCGACCAGGGGATGAAGAGACAAATTTAGTCCATTTACCTCCACGCCGAGGCTGCCAAAACAGCCTCCCGCGGTGGCAGCGGTCTGGGGAGGCAAGCGCCTCTCCCTCCACGAGGGCAGCTTTAATGCAAGCTCGTACCAGCGAAACCAGCCACGCTGCAGGCACCGCGTTGCCCCCGTCCCTTCCGCCACGGGCACCCGCCTGCTCGCTCGGTGACTATTCCAAAGCAAACAGACCTTTATCCCCTGCCGAGAGCCTCGTGTGCCACACCAAGGGGATGGGGGAAGGAGGCCGCCACACCTCCCCCCGGCGTGCGGACGTGCGTGAGCGAGCAACAGTTACCTTGAAAACAGCAAACGTAAAAACTGACAGCTAATTTTAGGCTTTTTTTTTTTTCCTTCCCCTCTCTCTCTCTCTCTTATCATTTCACTTCAAAAGAAGAAGGGAAAAAAAACAGCTGTGGAAGGCATCCATTTTTGACAAAGAGAGATTCTCCCGCAGCCCCCGGCCCAGGCGAAGCCCCCGAGCCCCCTTCCCACGGCGGCTCCTCGAGGACGCCCCGTGTCTCCCTGCTCCCTTCCTCCCGGGCCCGGCAGCGTCACCGCTCGCCCTGTGTCATGCGCCCAAAATAGCCGTCACCTTCGGCCGGGGCTGGGGGCAGCGGCCACGCTCCGCGCGCAGCATCTCCCAGCCCGCGCCCGCCCGCCCGCGACCCGCACCGCAACACCGTCATTATTAACATTATCGTTATCGTTATCGTTATCGTTACTGCTGGGGGAGCGGGAGGGGGGCGGGTCTCGCCGCTCGGGCGAGGAGCCCCGAGCCCGCCGCGGTCACCACGGACGAGCCCATGTCCGTGCCCCGTCCCCGCCGCCGGCCCGGCCATTGTCCCGCAGCCGCCCCGGGCGCGGAGCCCGGGACCCCCGTCTTCCTCTTTCCTTTTTTTTTAATTTTTTTTTTTGTTCCCATTTTTCCGCTTAAAGAGGATATTTAAGGCAGATTTGGATGGTGCGCGCTTGATGGACACGCGCGGTTCTAAATTGCCATGGGAGAAGAGGCAGCTTGCTGGAGAGGCTGGGTGGGCTTGCATTGTGCAGAGTTTTTTGTTTGTTTGTTTTCTTTTTAAGGAAAACAAATCTCCATGTATTCTTTTATTTTTTTTTCTTTTTCTTTTTTTTTATTTTTTTTTAAGCAGCTAAAGCCTTCTAGGTTTATCTCGGGAGGAAAAGAAACGTTTCTCTCTCCCTCTTCCCTATTTATAATTAACAACACGGTGGCGGTGGTAGTCTCAGGCACTTAAGCGGAGTGTTCTTAAAACAAAAGTGTGTATGTGCGCGTGTATGTGCGGAGCGGGGGGAGCGCGGGGCTGCTTTGGGAAGTGTGAGTCTATTTAGGAAGGAACGTAAGTTGAACTTTAACAGAAATGGCAGACAGTCCAGTTGAACGGGTTCCTGCAACATCAAAAAGGTTTTATATCGCCCCTGGCTTTGCCTCGAAACTATAAATTTACTATCCTTTTAAAAGGCACTGCATGCATTTTACCTTTTACATTAGGGTGAAAATCTGGGATATGCGTGTATACCTTTTTAAATTATTTTTATTTTTATTCATTTTCCTGTGGGGCAGGAGGAACAGTGTTCGGTATTAAATAGCGCACAACTTTGCCCGGATCCAAGCATTTATTTTGTCACTGTAAATAAGTACGATCTGTAACATTCAGCAAAAGGGCTACGCTGTAAATAGTTATAGTATAATGGTTGCCCATTTCTTCTTCCTTCTTAAGAAGAAAAAAAGGGATTTTTTTTCCTCATTATTTGTTAAAAAGGGAAAAAAAAAGCAGCTATAAGAACAAAAGCACCAAAGGCAATCAATTTCTCGTATTTGGAATGTATAATTAAATGCAAAAGAAGGAAATACGGTTTTCTGCTGCTGCTGCTGCTTCGCCTCTAGCACTGCTCCATCTCCCTTCCTTGCTCCCGATCCGCGGTGTCTAGTTTACACATCTTCCTCCGCTTGAGTTAATTGAAGTTATGCCTCTTCCTTGCTAAACTTTTTCCCCCACCTCTCCCTCTCCCCAAACTCAGCCTCTGCCAGCCCCCCTTGTCTGATTACATCTAGTAATTCTCCACTGAATGAACGTCATTTACAATAGTAGGGGAGCTCTCGAGCTGGCTGCCAGCTTCACGCTCCATTTGGTCCTGCATTCTCCCTTTAAAGTAGTCGTGTAATATTAATAGTCATGAATATCAATTATTATGAGGCGGTGTAGGGAAGGAAAGGGAGGAAGGGGTAGCGGAGCAGTCTGAGCCTAGCCTTGGGTTGAAGAGGATTGTATCTGGGAGCTCAAAGCAAAAAAAAAAAAAAAGCAAAAAAAAAAGAAAAACAAAAAGAAAAAGAAAAAAAAAAGAACAACAAAGAGGGAGGAGTAAATCATATATGTAGATTTAGGTTTCCAGGCTCGGCTTTGGGGGCACTGGTCTTTTTTTTTTCTTTTTTTTTTCTTTTTTTTTTTTGATGGATAGACTTCGAAATATCTCAAGCTGTTCTCCTGTGTCCAACACGTCCCTTTGCAGATCTCCTTGATATTTTTTCCCCCCTCCAATTATTAGCATTATCGCCACTATTTTATTTTTAGCTATTACAAGACTTTTTTTATTTCCAGATGTTAGTCCACACCTATTCCGCCATGGTGAGTTTGGATCCATGTTGTACTAGAATTGCATGTTCTCTCTCTCTCTCTCTCTCGATCTGTTGTCTCTCTCTCCCTCTCCCTCTCTTTTTAAACGCCTTTGGCTTGGTAATTTAGCACAATAATTGGAGGAGGCTTGCAGCTGCTTCTCCCTTTTTGCATTGTGTATTCTCGATTCGAGCTAGGGGAGTTTGGCGGGGGGGAGAACAGGGGAGGAAAAAACTTTTTTTTTTTTTTTAAACCATGTGTGCCATTGCTTGTGGGGAGATACACTTTGTGGAATAGATATTTTCGTGTTTACTTTAGCCTCGCAGCTCCAACTCGGTGCAGTTTTGCACAACTCCTCTCTCACCTTTTCTCACAGATTCCCCCCCCACCCCCAACCTAGTTTCGCATCCCCCCCACCTCCCCTCACCCCAAAGAGTTTTTATTACATTGAACCCCCCCCTCACTCCCACCCTGTGCTCCGGAATATAATATCGGAAAAGGAGACAAAAGACACTGGAAGTTGCTGCAGAAATCATAGCGACTGGATTTGTGCAATACAGATATTTCATTTTGGTTTTGTTTGATTTTTTTTTTCTTTCCTGGGGGTACACCTTCCTTATGCAAAAAGGCCCCCTCCTTTTTTTTTTTTTGATTTTTTTTTTTGTCATTGTTGTTGTTGTTTTTACTACTTTTTACCTCGGAGCACTCCGAGAAGTGCAACTTTCCTTCTGGTCTTTTCCACGTGAAGATGGGTTAGTGATTTCGAGTTGCAGGACTTCAGCAGAGGGAATAAATAGATGTTTGGAAACTTTAGGCAGGACAAGGGGTGGGTTGTTTGGAGGGCTGGCTTCTTTTGGGGGGGGTTCCTTTTGATCCTTTTTTTTTTTTTTTTTTTTTTTTTTGACCATTGGATTTATTTGGGAGACTGGCGGAGAGGGAATCGTGTTACTGGACTGAAGTCACGCAACTTACACGCATATGAAACACCAGTCCTACATTTTTAATTACGACATTTAGCAGCGCGCCCTCCCGCCACCTTCTCCTGCTAGTTATTGGGAATAGACATGATCTGGGTGAGAAACGCTGGAATATTTCTAATTCGCGGCGAGGGAGGGAGGGATATTTGAACACCGGATTCCTTATTTATTTATTTATTTATTTGCTCCTTGAGTTTTATTTTGGGGTGGGCGACTTTCTGCCGGGTTTTGCTTTTTTTTTAAGTTTTTTTTTTTTTTTGCATTATTTTATTTTATTTCACATTTGCTTTTAGGACCGGCATGATGGAGTGCCCAGCCACAGCTCCCGGCTGTCCCAGCTGGGATCCGTCTCGCAGGGACCCTATTCCAGCGCTCCTCCACTCTCTCACACCCCGTCCTCGGATTTCCAGCCGCCTTACTTCCCACCCCCCTACCAGCCTCTTCCTTACCACCAAAGCCAGGACCCTTACTCCCATGTCAATGACCCCTACTCCCTGAACCCCCTGCACCAGCCCCAGCAGCACCCCTGGGGCCAGAGGCAGCGGCAGGAGGTGGGATCGGACACGGGCTCGCTGCTGCCGCAGCCCCGGGCCGCCCTGCCGCAGCTCTCGGGACTGGACCCGCGGCGGGACTACCACTCGGTGAGGAGGCCAGACGTGCTCCTGCACTCCGCGCACCATGGCCTCGACTCCGGCATGGGCGACAGCCTTTCCCTGCACGGCATCGGACACCCGGGCATGGAGGAGGTCCAGGTAAGGCACCGCGGGCCCTTCTGCCTCCCCCTCCCCGGGCCTCGCTCACGGACCATCCCTGGGGGCTTCGAGCAGCTCTGTGGTCGCCCTCCATCCTTCACTCGCGGTACAGACTATGATTTTAATACTCCCCCTCCTTTTTTTTTCTTTTTTTCTTCTTCTTCTTTTTTTTTTTCTTTTCAAAGGAGAATGTCATCACGCACAGGCTCTCTTTGGTAAACCCTCCCCTAAATGGAGAGCTAGCAGAACCCAGTAGGAAGACAGGCAGGCAGACACACTGCTCCAAATATTCCACGTGTTTCGAGAGCTGGCAGAGTTCAAGCCGGCCTTTCAAATTCCAGGTATTTTTTTCCCCAGGAAATAGCAGCTCTCGCTAACCAATTTCCTGCACCTTAGGGATTTTGATGAAACTGGCAAGGTCCTCTAGTCTTCATCCGCGAGGGACGGGAAAATAATTAACGATAATAACACCAATAACAAAGACAACAACAACAAAATTAATAAAAACAATAACAGCAATAATAATAATAATAATAAGCATCAACTCGCCGCTAAGAACAAGGCAGTCCCTCTTTTTAAATACAGCTCTTAGGAGTAGCATTGATTTTAAATGTGGTCTAGTGGCTCCTCGGGACAACAAAGGCATTTCACGAGGCTCGGTTTTCCCAATATTTCCCATTTTTCCCCATCCCACACGAAACTCGGCATCACGTGCTAGTTGTTTAAAACGGAGAGGCCTTTAGCAGCTTTGGTGCTTAGTCCCCTCCATGCTTCGGGGGCTGCTTCCACCTTGCTGGAGGTGGGTCAGACCTGGAGGCAGGAGCCTTCAGGGGACACTTTTTGTTTTAGGCTCTAAAAGTCGGGATTTGGGTCCGCTTTTATTCCGCTTTTTTCTTTTCCTTTTTTTTTTTTTTTTCCGGAATATATAATGAAGATACATGCATATATATATATACATGGAATGTGTATATGCATTCAGAATTCCAATAAACAAAAATCTGGAGTACTGGAGAATACACGGACTCCAAAGTCACTCTGCAGAAAGGAGGAAAAGGAAGTAGAAAAGAGCAGGCTGAGAAGGAAAAAAAAATAGCCGTGAAAAGGGATCTTGCTGAACATGATAATAAAATAATCAGTGGAAGAGGAGCAGAGGGATTTTGAAGTACTGGCATTTTTTATTATTGTTTGTTTGTTTTTGAGTTTCCCGGGTAAATCTCAGAACTTTGCTGGAGAGGAGGACTGATGTGAAAGCTTTAGGAAGGGAAAGGGTTTTCTGCATAGATTTCCCTCCTGTCTCAACTCAGTGGCCATAGTGCTGTTGGGGTTTCCAAGTTTATTTGTGAGCCTTGGGAGTTTTCCCCGGCCTCCTTGGTCAGGATTCACATCTCATCCCGCTTTCCTTAGGTGAAAACTCGCCAACAGGTCCGGACAAGTTTTGGGCTTCTTCCCTCCCTCTCTCTCCCTTTCTCTCCATAATTGAAAGGCGTAACTAGTGCTTTGATAATTCCACCTTCTCCAAGGAAAGTCTGTAAGTTCTCTTGTCCTTGAACTGTTGTGGAGAGAGGAGTGAGAGAGAAAGAAAAGGACAGAAGGAAAGAGAAAGAAAGGGGAAAAGAAAGGAGAAAGAGGTAGGAGAGAGAGAGAAGGAGAGGAAAGAAGGAAGGAAGAGAAGAAGGGAGAGAGCAAGGGAGGAAGGAAGAGAGGAAGAGAGGGAGGAAGGAACAAAGAGAGAAGGGGAGGAAAGAAGGGAGGAGGAAGGAAGGAATAGAGAGAGGGAGGAAAGGGGAAGGGAGAGAGTGAGGGAGAGAGGGAAAGAAGGACGGAAGGAAGGACGGAAGGAAGGAAGGAAGGAAGGAAGGAAGGAAGGAAGGAAGGAAGGAAGGAAGGAAGG
>JAUBNY010000042.1:945918-973457 GCA_032275445.1 Crypturellus soui | reverse complement strand
CCAAGCATTAAAAGCAAGTATCTCATCACTTCTGGTGTTTTCCTGTCTTCATGGGTGCCAGATCAAACATTAGATCAGTAAGAAATCCCTCTGCTCCCTTTCCCTGGCCAGAACTGAATCATGCACCGTCAGCACACGTCTGCCTGACACCCGAGAGCTAGGGACAAAACAGCCAACTTATTATTTTCTTCTATCAATGACTTCTGCTAAGGTCACTTTCAAAGATCAAACATCAAAATCCATCGTCCAGTACCCAAAATATCTCAAAAGAATTTTAGAATCTAGACCAGTACTTATAAATTATTGATCGGTTCAGAAATGCGGGTAGTCCAGCTACTCAGTTCTTTGAAGATCCCTAGACAGCAAATGTTGACTACAGAAAAACCATTTGGCAAGCAGTTAATCCCTAACATGGGCACCTCCCACAGGGGCTAGGGAAAATCACTGTAATTGGACACGGTAAAAACGGTAAATATAGCATAAATCGCAGTTAGCTTTCCTAAAGACATGTGTTTTCTGTTTCTTTTCCCCAGGTTTCCTTTCTTTTACTTGCATTTTTAAGAAGAATAAGTAAACATTACTTAGCATTTATATACTAAATAAAAAGCATTGTGGCTAAAACCTCTAGATAAATACATGTTATAGGAATAAGCTTTTATGGAGGAGAAATTCCAATATATAAAATGGTATTTCCTCCAAAGTTATAGTTAGTGTGTGTCTTTCATATGATTGCTTAACCCTGATTTTTTTTCCCCATAAAGTTAATATTTTATTCCATTTTACCTCCCATAAATTCTTAAGAAGCACACCATAAATAAGTGACAAGACGTATCTGATTTTCTAGTAAGAAGTCAGAGCAATCTTTGCAGGTCTATTGAATTAGCTCCCAAGCACTGATTTTCTAATCATACTTGGAAGCATATCCTCATTCTCTTCATTAGTGTGAGTAATTAGCAATTAATAGAAATATGCAGCCTCTAAGAAGGAGGTGGAGAGGACTAGTCTTTCCCAGCCTTTTGACTGTCTGGAGAGCCCCTCCATGCAAATAAAAATACTGATTAATGCAGTCTCCCTTCTGGTTCTTCCCGGCCTCTTTTCCACAAGCGCTTTTCACGTGACGGGCTCCGAACGGACAGCCTCGCCACCCAGTCACAGCCGTGCCTGTTCCGCGAGAAGGAGCTGCTCGCACCGCGTGTGCATCAATCTCCTCACAGTGGTCGTGTGGGAGCCGCTGCTGGCAGCCCCACGCGCGGCGTGGCCCCGAGCCTTCCCTGCTCCCAGCCGTTCCCAAGGCTCGGAGTCGGTGGAGCCCCGGGCCGCGCTGTGACACAGAGCGTTGCCACCGTCGCGTCTGCGCTTCGCGAGGGAGGCTGCCCAGGGGGATGCTGCTGGCTCCCCAGCACCGCGAGCTCTTAGTCACAACACACAGGTCCATTCTCCTCTAAAATATGAATGTAGGAAACAATGTTAAGTACCATGCAATAAGCTGAAAACAGCATTTGTTTCTTCTATCTTTTTCTCCCTTTTTTTTTCTCTTCTTTTTTTTTTTTTAATATCTCACCAAGGTCTCCCTATTTCATCTCTGTTACCATGCTCTTTTATCTCTGTCATTTCTCCTGCAAAGATTCCCATTTCATATGAAATTCCCACGTATCAAGTGCCGGTCCATAAAAATTATTCAGGTGAGCTAGCACTTCATCTATGGGTCACTTGCCAGGGAACTATGACTGTGTAACATGATCCACTAGGAGTCAATTTACCAGTAGCAGAAGGAGACTGGCACCTGTTAAAGAAAGCCTGAGAAGCCATTTTAGAGAGCTGAAGAAGAGATAATAACAAGGTGAGGGTCTGGGTGAGAGGAGAGACCATATTCTGGAAGAGGTGTCATGCGCAAGAAGGGGAAAAAAGAAAGGGAGAATCCTGGAAAATTTGGCCTCAGACCAAGGAGTTCTCCAGAAAGGGGGGGAATGGAGGCATGGGAATACAGAGAACCTATGTTATCCCATCTGAATTTATTCTCAATCTCTGTGAGACTAAAGGGAAGAACAATCAGTCAAGAATCTCCTCTGAAAGGACTTTTTATTATGAGCTTCAACTGCTATGTATCCATAGAGTGACTGATGGAAGCTCAGAATGCTCTGGGGATGAGACCAGAGCTGAGGCTGGAGACAAGGCTCCATTCACGCGGGGGAACCACCACCACGAATCTGCACTTTGGAGAAGGTAATGAGTTGTAGTCTACACTGAGAGTCAGTGCAAGTTCAGAATGCCTTAGATACCAATAACCAGTAGCTTCTTGGCCCTCGTGTGGATGTGTGGATGGAAATCAGCAGCAAAAGTCAGGACCTTCCCAATACTCAGCAGCCCACAAATGGTGGTGCAAAACTAAAACTTACTATGGACTAATTGAGCATTTTGAACAAGGGTCTAGGTAGTAACTGTTCAACCCTTTAAACAGCCTATAAAGAGATACTGCAAAAAACTTTGCTCCCCCCGCCCATTGTTCTTCTCATTTCTCCTCTAGTAAATTGTTTTCCAAGCAACTGCATCCATAAAAATCTGGTTTCTTGCTGATATGTTTCCAGCTGTGCATTTCGGACTTTCCAAATCTAGTTTAAATATTTGCTGATCTAATGCCCTTGTCTCGTTAGAATGAATGCAAGGTTGAGGTACCAACCTTACAGAGTCCCCGCTGAAGTTAGATCCTCTCAGATGTATAGGTTAGAAATCCAAATTCTTTAATGCCAAGAATAGCCTTTCCCTAATTAAAAGGCTGTTGACTTTTTCTTCATTACCAATAGGCCAAGTTCATCTAGCTGATTGAGTCTGGCAATGTGTCTGCTCAGTATCTTTATGACTATTGTTATTTACCACTTAATGTTCCTTCTGCCAGATTTGTCTCTCCATGTCATCAAACTTCATGCCAACATGAAATATTTTGTTAGGAATTCACGAGTACTGCAGCCAATACACTCCTAAATCCACATATACTACTTTCATAATTCTTGTCTAGTCTTTCTGCATCTTATATCTCAATTACTGAAACAATATCTCCTTCAACCTTGACAAATGTGATTTTGTCTTACTGGTTTTCATTTGCAGTGCTGCTGTTCATCCTAGCTTACCACTTTAACCCTGTCACCACTTCTCCCAGTGTTTCTACCCCCGTGCTTTTTTTTTTTTGTTAAAAACAAACAAACAAAAACCCAGATATTTGTCCCTATTCTCAAAAGTTCTTCTCTACCTACTACTTCTCCTTAGTACTAAAACACTGGTGGGACCCCCTCATCCCCTAAAACACACCTTCCCTCTTCAACCCACCTTATTTGGTGCATTTACGGACCTGAACATTTTTTATTTTTACAACTGCCTCTTGTATTTGAGATAAGTGTCTCATAAACACATCTCTGAAGACACTTAGTCTCTAAGCTTCTTCTTGTCATTACTGTTACCTTGAACTTCATTACATTATTAATCTGTTATGACCATTGCCTAGCAAGATTTTTCATTCTCTCCAGAGTCTGCATATTATCTGTTGTCAGACACTTGCCATAAGCCATTTGCATCACGGAGTAACTTTTCACCTGTTGGTGTGGCATATAAACCTAGGAAAATCCTGTCTTTTAATTATGTAAATATCAAAATCAGCTACAACATTTGTACCTATTCTGTCCTTTGGTTAAAAAGTAGTAGCTAAAATTGGTCAATATGATTTGTTCTGTGCTATCTTGGTGACTGGTGGAAACTCAAGTGCAGAAGTTCAAAGCCTTAGCAACATTTGACAGCAATTATTGAACACTAAGGATTTTCCTATTTGGAACAGCAAGCCAGATTTTCTCTACCCTCTTATGTATCATCTTTCAAAATGAAATAAACCTTATTGCTTTGCATTTGGCCAACAATTTCTGAGACATCTTTTTTTATTCATTGGTCATCACTTTATTTTCACTCTGACAATACTTATTTTTCATCCCTGGAACATAGCCATTCTGAAAATTTAATATACAAATTCATTTTCACCTCTTCAAAATATTTTAATTCTTAAACACTTTGTGTCTTTGTAGTCTTCAAGGTACATAATAAACCTGATTCTCAATTATGTTAAGGTTTTTCCAGCACTCTTCTATCCAAAAATATCTTAAAATTCATGGAAACAGTTCCCTGAGGATAGCTCCTGCACAGCAAGCCCTATAAGCAGCACAAGAGCTCTAACTTTTTGGCACTGCTGTCAGGGAGAAAGTACGAAGACAAGAATTTGTTGTGCTGTACAAGTTCTTTGCTTTGCATGACTGTTAGTAGGTCATGGGAATCAGAGCCCTTGGGTGCCTCATATTTATGGCACAAGAGTATTCACTTGCATGCAGAAAGTACAAATGTCTCACATTCAGAAACATGCACATGTTGCTGTCAGGTCCCAAGTCAGCTGCCACAGTTTTCTTCTTGTTATTATTTTTTTTTTCTGGAAAAGCTGTCATTTGTAGGATGATTTTCATAAACCAAAAACCGTCAGCACAGAGGTATTCTCTTATTTGTGTTCTGAAAACACAGTAATGTCTGCATTCATTCCTCAGATTTGTGTTCTATTCAGAACACCACTATTTTCTAGTGAGCAATTATATTCCTTAAAGTTTAATAAGAAATGGAGGACTACTGGCTTCAGGTACACCCAAGTTTGTTTCTGTGACTGCACCTGTCCTAAGGATTTGAACATGACCTACATTTAATTTCTATTGATTTCAAACTCTTTGATTTGGAAGCAGTTTTGTCAGGCTTTAAAATTCCTATTGGCTGTCATGCATTTTGCCAGCATGCCTGGCTTAACAGACATTACCCTATCAAAAAAATCTAAAAATATAACACATTTAAACCAGAGAAATTTGTTTTGGCTGCTCCATCATATTCCCTCTGGAGCTATTTGGATTCTGTGCTTGCTGAGAATAGTAGTGATGCATCCAAATACCATGAAGATAGGTGCATACAAATCTTTTAAATGAAAACAGCCAATACATGTAGACAGTGCAGAAGAATACTGAGTAATGATGATATGCATTGTTCACAGGGATCACAGGGAAAATTCCATTGAAATGTTATAAATTTTCTAAGACCAAAGGAAAAGGTATAGGGAGTTAATGCTTGGGAGTGGGGAAGAGAGGAGGATGCATTTTAAAAATTGCCTAAAGAATGGAAATTGCAACTTACTGAAGGCAGAGCTTACAAGTTAGTATGTCTGAGACTGAAAACTTTTGTTTCACATCAGTGGAATGTTTCAAGCACGTATTATTCTACCCCACAGGAAGGTAATTAAAATATTATATATTAAAAAACCAAACTAAAATTCAAAACTTGGTTGTTTTAGTGTTCCCCAAAACACTTTTGAACCACACTTGAAGATTAAGAGATCATAGCATTACTATTTCCCAAGCATATTCTATTTTGAGCTGTAAGCAACCTTGTTTAGGTGATTTTGCTGTCAGAAGAAAAGATCAACAATTTCAGACAGCTTTTTTCAAACAGTACTAGAATGCATATGTACTAGGGAGGCAAGCTGTGATTACATAGGCAATCTTGATTGTGTCATTTTCCAACTTTTGAGTACTTGACTTTGCAGCTTCAATTTTAATTATACTTAAATCATATAATTTGAGTGTGTTATTTCTTAGCAATTTTTAAAGGTAAGGTTAAAATAAATTTTAATTTGTGTATAATGTACACGTGCAAGAAAAGGAAGTAGGTTAAATAAAACAGGTTTTGCTCAGCTGTAGCAGAAGAAAATTTTGCAGAAAAGACACTTCTGAAGCTTGAGGGCATTTCTTCTGCGGTATATCAAAGACTTGTGGCAAACAGTAAAACACTGAGAGATTCTTAACATAAAAATCACAAGGCTCTTCTATCATATCATGGGCAGTGTCAACTAACATGACCTAAATACTAGGGAGGATACCAGTTTTCCTATAGTAGTCCTCTGAAGAAAGGACTGGTACAAATATTACACATTATCAACCTGGTACAAATATTACACATAAGAAAAAGTTATGGAGCTTCTGAAAGTCGGTGTATCAATTTTGTTGAGCGAAAAGCTCTGAGAGTCCTTGTAGGCCTTATCAGGCCTACATTTTATTCCATGAAAGGGAAGCATTTTATTCCGTGAAATGGATATCAGATTTTTAACCTGCTGGATCAGCAGGTGATGCAGATTTAAGCCAGTTCATAAATCAGTACATGGTATAGCCAAACTAGTAGGAGCTTGCAGTGGTGATTTTCTGCCAGCACGTGTCACTGGTATCCTAGACAGCTCTCTGCTTGCCTGCCCTCTGCATACCAGGGCACCAGCCCTGCTGCACAGCAGGAATATTTTGGGGCAGTTCTCTTAGACAGGGCCAGCTTTCTATTTCCAAGGTCAACTGTTGACCCAGGAAACAGCTTCA
The DNA here is from genome assembly GCA_032275445.1 of Crypturellus soui. NCBI lineage: Eukaryota > Metazoa > Chordata > Aves > Tinamiformes > Tinamidae > Crypturellus > Crypturellus soui. Next base: position 967,032 of record JAUBNY010000042.1, on the reverse strand, counting down.
TAAAAAAATACCATACCACTGTCAGGCCAAACTGTCCCAGGAATCTTGGCACTACAAGCCTCGTGCACTATTTTTGCCTCTCTCTTGAACAACAGAAATAACAGCAGCAGTGTGTATCCGTGCCTGGCAGGACTGGGCAAATGATGCAGCTGTATTGAGATTCCCCGGGCTGGGCAGGAGGTTTCTGCTCACTCCGGGCCATGTAGAGGTGGATAGGGGGTAAGGTGCACAGAACGGGAGGCATCAACCAACAAAACAGAGCAAAGTAAACAGCTGGCATTTGTAAGAATCCTCCATGACAATGAAGTCAAATGTAAATATTAAAGCTGCAGAACCCATGCATATAAGTGTCCGATATGGCTCTTTCTGACCTGAGGCTCGGTTCTGATTAGGCAGCAACGGCATCTGCTATAACCACTGCATGTGGAGCAAGTGGGAAAGTCTAGTGCCAAGGTCCACTAAGAAGAAATGCCACAGGGCCCTGAGCCTGTTTTGAAAGGAAGGCAACAACTCCAGGTGAAAAGGCAACGAGGTTATAGGGCAGCAAAGGCTGGTGATCTTGTTCTGTGAGCTTACTGATGAACAAGTAAGTGTGCCAGCGTCCTCTGAGCGCATCTGCCCCGCCAGTGTGAGCTCCCACCAGATAAGTGCTTTCTTTCGTGCTATTTTTGGCATGGTAGTAGGCACCCTAAAACTGAGTTTATGGGTTAGTGGAGCCACATCTATAGCTGAGCTGTCGGTGCTCAGGGTTGCTTGCCCCTGCATGTTGAGCTGTGAACTCTTACTGATGGAGACCTTGCAAATATCTGTTTCTGCATCCTTTGCTATGAGTGATAAGTTACAGCAGAAGGCTGGGGTACAGCGGGGCTGCTGTGACTCAAACCACTCATCTGACAGAGCTCACCTGTATAACCTCTTCTACAAGCACCGCAGCACCTCTTTAGGTGCTTTATACGACAAGGATTTGTTCCCATAAATATGAAAGCCTAGAAAAAAAAACAGAAATAAGAGCTGTTACAAATCTGCTGCTCCTATTGAATAATAAACCCACAAAACCTGACTATAAGATCAAAAATATATATGTAGACTATTATTATGGCTAGAATACAAAAGCATTACCGTTACTGAAAACAAGTAGGGTCTATTTCTTCCAGATCTACAAAAGACAGCAGCTTAATTATTAGCTTTCTGAAACATAAATGTCTAGAAATTCCAAAATTAGAGGCATCAAGTTAAAGGCAGTTAGAAGTTAGAGGCATTAAATTAAAGTGGAGGGAAAAAAAAAAGTGTTGTATGAATACCAGTATTTACAGGTCCTCTTTCTAATTCAAATAATATTTAATCATAAAGCTGGACAGCGCCAAGTATCACTACAGTGAAAAACTATGGTCGGAGGCCATTGTGAATCTACTATCCTTGTAATATGTCACTCTTGAAAGCACGGGCAGAAAAGATATTGTGGGGGAAGGAGAGAATGTGAAACGCTGAACTCCGCTTTGCATGTTTTGCCTTGTAGCACGCCGGTGACCTTATACAAGAGTTGGGGACCTGGCAGGTTTTCAGGAAAGAGCTAAGAACTACTCTTGTATGTGACACAGCAAGCAGGAGACTTAAAGAAGGGAATCATTTTTCTAAAGAATTAAGAAATTCAAAAGGGAAAAAAGATCCATGCCAAAGCAGACCAGAGGTGTCTGATCTGTTAAGAGTATTTACTTGATGGTCATTTTCATACTTAAGGTTGTTTTTAGATCTAAAATTATTAATTCCCTGTCAAAATTACACCTTATTTTTTAAATTAAAGCAAAGATGTGTTTGCATTTCTGATATTACAAAGAAGGCGGGGAGAGAAACAAAGGGATAGTTGTATAAAAGGAGGAAGTAGTTAGGGAAGGAAGGGGGTGTTTGTTAGAGGCAGCAGTGGTGGTCCTTGTGACTAGCTGTGATAGTCACAGCAAGGATATATTCCTGTATATACATGCAGAGTTAGGCTACTCCCTGAATCAGCCGGGATTCAGGATAGAGTCTTTCCTGAGCAGGCACTGGGACAGGATCTCCCTCTGCACAGCAACTTCCAAGCAGCAGGAGGCAGAGGGGGGTTCCTCTTGATCTTGACTGCCAAAGCTGTTCCACTTTCTTCATTTATTTTTGCCAGGAGCGTTACTGATTCCTTATCTTGTTTCTTCGTGGTGATCAAGCGGGAGCTCGCACTGAGGTTTTATCCCACTGCGGCTGGATGTCCCCAGGATAGGGGCGGCTGAGCTATTTCTAGACCGTAGCACGTTGCTAGCCCCACACGCCTGCCCCTGGGGCTCGACCAGGGCAGGCTGAGCACCCTCCTGCCCCGGGCGCCTGAGCTGCCTTCCTGCGGAAGGGAGACGGTGGGGATGGGGATGGAGAGTAAACACGAGCGTTTCACCACGCGGTTGGGGCCTGCCTGGAGCTGGAAGGAGGCTCAGATCCCACGGAGCTCCCCGTCTTCGAGCCCCCGTTTAATCTCGGTCCTGAACGTGGTAGACATCAGGAATTTATAGCAGCGTTTCAAGGGCAGACACAGCCTGACCCGAGCGGGAGCTCAGCCCTGATCCCTCCGCCTCCCCTCGGGCCCTCTCGCCTCGCTACGTGACTCGGGGCAGGGCTGCCGGTGGCGGGGCCATCTCGGAGAGGCCCTGCTCGTCCGCGCGGAGGGAGACAGCAGCGGGAAGGAACCGCAGGGAAACGGGGCCGCGCAGGAGGGGCAGGGACGGGGGAAGGCGGGAGGCACCCCCAGCCCTGCCTGCCGCCCCACACCTGAGTTTCACTGCGTACTGTCCCGCAGCCCACATCCCGCTACGCAAGAGCAGCAAGGCCTGCACTCCCGAGCCGAGGAGCGAAGGTCGCTCCTTGCTGCTAAACCAAGGTGGCAGAGACAATGTGGGCTCCCTGGTTTCACTTTTTTGCACTGAGATTTACTGGAAAACAAGAATTGCTATTCTGGTTTTTGGGACTACCTTTGCATCTATTTTCTCTCTCTTTTTGTGTATCCGATCCATATTAAAAAAAAAAAAAGAGCTTTTATGCATTTTTTTTCTTAATTTAGATGGCTGTATTCTTAATTTTTTACTTCAGGGAGTATTTTAAGACGTAGTCTCTGAAATTGCCTCCTGCTGAACTTTGTCACCCTGTTGCCCTGGGAGGCTTTGGGGATTTTGTATGTTTTCATCCTTTATCCCTGTTCAGGTGTGACTACTTTGGATAACATAGTAATGAGATGCAAACATCCTAGGAAAAAAAAGCCATAGGTGAGCTAAAAGTCTCCTTTTAAAGTAATATGTATGCTCCTTCCAACTAGCTGTAAGAGCATCAACTCTAAGTGATATGGATACTGCTAAATTTGCTTTAATTAACGTCAGCTTTCTGAGTAATAAATCATTATTAATTCTGAACTTGGTTTTGCAAATGGCCCAGACTTTTTATGCATTGCTGCAGTCTGTCTGGATATTCTCCCGCTTGTGAAGTTTTTCTTGCTCTCCTTATGCCTGTTCTGATATTTTCTTTGCCAAGACGAGCATCCATCTGGCTTGAAGGTACAGAGAAAGTTACTCTCCCTTCTTTGATAATGACCTAGCTACACTTCTGCCTGTGTCTGGTCTTCTAATTCCAAAGGTAGTTGCGATGTTGGAAATTGTTGCAACAGAGCTTTTCAAGAGACTGTAGCATTGATTAGCTATTGTGGGTTTTTCCTTTCACTTTAGTGCATTACTGCAATTCAACAGTCCTATTGATGTCTATGGAGAAAGGCTGAGCATATCACTAATTACATCTACATAGCTTAAGCTGCTCCTTTTAAATGAAATACAGCCACTGGTTTCACTGGGACTACCTGCTTCTAAAATTATTAATGAAAGTGAATAAAATATTCAAATTACTTAGCAGCCCATATATTTTACTAGTAGTTGTCTCTCCAGTGGCTGTTTACAGGGCCTTTCTTTAATTTCATTTGGAAGCTTGAACTAGTTTGTCTTCACTGTTTTATACATATTGACAAATTTCACTCTTGCTGGAGGGAGCTCATTTTTTTTAGGAAGACTAAGATTCTCTGAAGGCTTCAATTTTTATTTCTATTTATACGCTTCCCTTAGTTAACATTATTCAGCAGCCCTGTTTGCTGTGTCATTTGTATGCAGACGATATTCGGATATCCTCTCAGTCCCTGCAGAGCCTACAAAGAAGTTTGATGTTTTGTATAATTGCCTCTGTGATATTTAATCATGGGTAGCTTCAAATTTTGTTAAACTTAACACAGACAAAACTGAGTTGCTATTGATTGGTTCACTGGCGCGGAGGTCTCAGGTGTCATCTGTGGTAGTTTCCATTTGTGGTTGTTCTTTTATCCTTCAGATAATGCTTGTGACCTTGGGGTCATTGTGGATTCTGTGCTCTCTTTTGAAGCCTACATCTATCATGCAATTAAAGTGTCTTACTACTGTCTTTGGAATCCAGCCTGCCTGAGACCTATGCTCTTTCTAGCCCACTTGCTAAAACTTTAATCCATATTTTGTTTGCCTGACTCAACTACTGCAGCTTTTCCTGATGCCCTTCTCCCTTTGCATTAGGGGCACAGTCTAGCCATTTAGGAATATGGAGGACCACGTTCGGGTATTAACAGATGTTCTTTGACTTCCATCTAAGCAGTGGCTATATTTTTAACACTTGGTCAGAGACGCTGAGTATCACTGGGTTTCTTTTTAGCTGGGGGCTTTTAATGATAATTCATTTAACAAGATATTGGTCTTTCTGTACAGACCAGTGGATTTTTTTAACATGAATCATACCAATTTGCTCTGTTGCTTTTCATTCTGTTTCTAAGTGTGAATAATTTTAAACCATTAGAATTTTAAGATCCCTGTCACTTTATATTATCAAATGCTATATATTTGGCAAGTTTCAGCGGCTCCGTTTATGGTTCTATTACAATTCTGTCTTTATTTACTTGTCATTTTGGGGGCTAATATTTTCCAAGATGGTATCTTCTAAAAAGTGACTTGTTTCAGTTTCAGCAGAGCTTGTTTGAAACAAAGCTTTTCTCAGATGCTTTTCTCAAAACATTCTCAGACGTTTTTGCCAGTACAACATTGTAGGCCTAATTCTGTTCTTAGTTATGTCTACAAACTTCAGTGAGATTGTACAGGATTAACAGAAGTCTTGACCACAAAAAAAAAACTTGTAAGAAAGACTTTTATACAAATCAGGTAAACCAAAGAAATATCTACGCAATCACTTGTTTAAGTTTAAAATCGGTTTAACTTTATTTAGTTCAGATTGATTCCCCATAATCTTAAACCATGCTAAAACAGGTGAAAAATAGGAAATTATTGCGAACTGTTGACCTGGTATAAAAATCACACTATGTATTTGCATTTTTTAAAAACTTTTTTGCATAACATAGCTTACAGCAGACTATTGCTACATACACCTAATGATAATTGATATATTTTCCATAGGATGAAGCATGTGAGATGGTATTCTTTTCAGCACTGGAAGACATTATTGCCCCTTAGACCATGGCATTCAAAAAACAGTGAGTGCTAAAAAATGTAATCCACAGAGAAGCAGGACAACTTCTATCTATAATTTAAATGATTCCCCTTAAAATTTCATATCTAGTGAAACAAAGAGTAACATGGAATGCCAAATGCCATGTGCATGGCAGGGGATCAAAGCAATGCACTAACTACCTTTTTGTCCAGCTCTACTTCTATTCCTTGACATTAGGAGTAATTTCCAGGACTACAGAAAACAGGAAACTGTCTAGTATGCAAATACAACAAAAATTACAATGGTGCAAACAATTTTTTTTTGAGAAATTATTCATTAGTATTTCTACACACAAACTCAGTGTTTATAGGGCAGCCAGATGGGTGAGTTAGATTGCAGCAAACTGCTACAGGACGATTCATTTATGAAAAATTAAATGTTTAATCTATTGTCTGCCTTTGTTATGATGTTCTTTGTATACACAGCTACCTGTAATCCAAGGCTGCATAGGTATACTTAGATGTGCAAATCAGATGTATGAGATAAACTTAATGTTTTATTTATAGCAAGAACATTAATATACAGCACACTATGCACTATGTGAAAGGATGGTCTGATGGTCTAATGGCATTCTGGAGCAGCTTGTTCCTAGCTGAAATGTGAACTTTCATCTCTGACAAAGAGGTGCTGGAACACTACAGCTTTCTGTGAAGTTGGATGCTCTTCCTGAATCATTACAAAATTGTCTGGCAGTCACTGCAAGTGTTAATTGCTCCAATGAGAAGATAACTTAACCTACCTCTGTAATTAGCAAACGCACACTGACCTAATGCCTAAGGCTTTGTCTCATCCTCTAAAATGGATCACAGCAGTGAATAGACCAAATTTTCAGTACCTGAATGGCACTTCCTACTTTTCTTGTGGCCATCTGCAACCCCTGACTTGGAGAAAAGAGATGTCCTCAAAGTGTGAGGAACAGAAAAAGCTGAAGGAGGAAACTTTTGAGACAAGCATTTGCATGGGAAGCTTGTTCAGAAGTCTCCAGAGAGGTGAAGTTTTTATCAAAGATGCAGAGCCTTATTTAAAGCTTGTAGAAGCAACCTAACTTTTTGAATTCACCCAGCTAATTCATTTTAGTTGGCCACACATTTGCTCTAGGGTATATAACAAAGGAGCAAGAATTCTTCCAAAACATTATTGCAGAGATATTGTCCCCTTCAGGAAGTATTGCAGAGTCAGATTCTTCCTTTTCCGCCTCAGTTCAAAAAGTTTGCAGAAGCCATCCTGAAAACAGAAGAGGAAGTTACAAACTTTTTCCCACCACATAATGCAAGGGTCAAACACAAAAATAAAGGGGATGTAACATGAAGAAGTATTTGTTCTGCATTATGATGTGCTGCTTTTTTGGCAGCAGTGGAAGTTCAAAGAGAATTACTTTATCTCTAATACGGACATGAGTAATAGATGGCAGAATGTACTGAGACTTATATAGGCAGATTTATGAGGCATGCCAGAAAACAGTGGCCTGCTGAGTTTATTTAAAGCCATAGGAGCTGAACAAGTCTGCAGCAAGGACTATGGAATTCATTGCCTTCCTTGCAGTAAAGCTGTCTCAAGCTTGCTAAGGTGAGTGTGGCACCTCTGCCTCCCAGCAGAAGAAACTGGACATGTTTGGTAGTCTGAAAAGCTCCGACAGCCAAACAGAAATTCTCCTTTCCTGAGAAAGCAGCCTTTGGGTCTGAAGGGGAGATGGTCCATTGTGTAAATCTGCGGCAGTATTTTCAAGAGACTGTGGTTTAATAAACTGCAAAGTTTATTAAAAGAGATTTTTAAGATGGCTTGCTTGCTTCTATCCAATGTAGATACTCAGCATTTAGTCTTTTGGCACAGTGCTGTTTGTGTCCTCTAGTTAGCTAAAAAGAAAATTTGTGAGGCTCCCAAAAAGCTTGCCCTAGGATAGTGTGAGAAAACTTTAGCATCCCTGAGAAGGAATCTTGTGTTCAGCTGCTGTATAACGAAGAGAAGTGGAACTGGTAGTGGAGTTATCATGCAGTAAAATATTCAGAACTCATAATGTTTCATGGGGCCAATGCCCCTGGGAAGAGAAATAAACTCTTCTGTATGGTAGAACAATAAATATTTATATATCATCTTGCCCAAAGTCCTCCATCAGAAAGGGGTCTGAGTATGCTGAGCTTGTAGAAAATAAAAAGGAGCAATCCATCTCCTCTTGCATTTGCAATCTAAAGGTGCAGACAGATAGAGGGGAAGAGCTTGTTCATATCATGTACAGAGAAACTAGCACAGCGGAGAATTTCCTGAGAAACTGATAACTGACTACAAGCATTATGGGACCATTGCTACTCCTGTTCTTTGTCTGAACACTATTTGGGAACAAATTATACATGATTTTTGAATCAAAACAGCTGAAATATTAGAAATTTTACTTTTTGATTTTGATTGCAATTGCACCTTTTACTGCAGAATCTGGGGTATCTGAGTATCTTCTTAACCCTTAAGGATGAGGAATCAAACTCCCTCTTCAGAAAACCTTAACATTCCCAGTTTTCACAAATGCCCATTGACAAAATCCTTTCTTTTAAAAAGATAATCTGTTGAGAAAAAGATCCTCAAAGATTATAGACAAATCTCCCTCACCCACACAAACTGTGTTAAGGGTAGTTTTCAGAAGTGCAAGCATCATGTACTTAAATATAACACCCAAAACACCTACTCGTAAGGCACCACATGAAAGAAATAAGTTTCAACTTGATTTTATACTTTGGGGAGTTCATGCTATCTCCCTAAGACATCAAAGCAGCCAACTGCAGTCAGACAAGAGAGGTCTGGAGATTTACAGAGCATCACAAACAATGTTTCTCTCATTGCAGGCCTGAGAAGAGAAGCTTTGCGCACATTTTACGACTCTCGAATGCTCCTCAGATATTAATGAGGTGGAGAAGTACCATGAGTTATTCATAATCCACAATAGAGAAACTGAGGCATCATTATCATGTCCAAGATTTCAAAAGTCAGTCTATGCTTAATACCTACATTTATTTCCTGAGACAAACAGGATATAAAGTTGTCTGGGAAATTTCAAACAAAACGGGGTTTGTTTTGCTTTGCTTCTCCATTAATCACTCTGAATTGGCACTATCAACATGTTTTTGATTTGATTATTAAAAATGTATGAATTTAAATGAGCCTTTTAGGCTTAAATTTGCAAGGCTTTTGGTCTTCTACAAGAAACTCAGGAAGAACTGGGGAAAGTAACTGTTAGAAAACATTTACTTTATTTTTCTTAATTTGGGGGAGAGAGATTGGAGGATGGGTATATAATTTTCCAGGGGACTTTTTTTTTCCAGTTCAGAACAACAACAACCAAAAGCAAAATATCAGAACTGAACAGAAATGGTCCATTTCAATGTGCTATTCTCTGTTGTTGTTCTGCCTTTAGGGGGAACTTGGCTCCCCTGCTTTCTTCCCTATTCAAGGACTAACTTTTGAAAATGCTGTACACAGCTAAGTGAAGTCAGTAGAATTTCCTATTCGAGGTCTCTGTGGTGTAAAACAGTGCTGAGAAGCCGTCAGGGGCTTAGTGTGCACTGAGAATAGGAACAGAGGAACTTGAAGAACCATAGACAAAAGCCCCATTAACCCCTCCAAGTAATCCTCACACTTCACTGTTTCTAGAAAAGAGAACCAAGAATTGAATTATCCTCAGATTTGGGCAGGCAGGAGCATGGGCTCACTGAAGCCAGTGGTTGCTTTTGGGAACATTCACCTCCATGACTCACCAAAGATTGAAAATGTCAAAATAAGGCCAATGGTGTAGGCTAAGCTAGCACGACCCACCACATAAGAACAAGTTTCCTGTGAGCGAAAGACCCCCAGCTCCAGGGATGTGACAGGCACAGCATCCTGTGGGGCACAGCACCCTACGGGGCTTTTGGGGCATGCTGGCCGTAACCTTGGGTGGCCTGGGGCTGCTTGAAGCACTGCAGAAAAGAGAGGCTGCGTCTGACATCTGTGGCTTTATCATATGTGTATGAATATTTATCACTCTGGGCAAAACATTATGCACTTTTCTTTCTGGCAAGGTGCTATCCTTTTCTGTGGTGTAAGAGAGTGGCTTTCAGCTGGGAGCTGATGATAAGCAAGTGCAATGCAAGGGAGAATTGCAAATTCTACTTTCTAAAGTCCACTCCAAAACAGTCCCTAAAACCCTGAGTCATTAGTGGCTGAATCACATTATTCCTGTCAGCGAGAGCTCTTCTCTAACATCATCCTCTATTTACTGTACATTACCTCATGGGCATCCTGGTCAAGCTGCGCACCTTTTACACAACCATGAGGAATCCTGCTCATCGGGATGAGCTTGACATGAGGCGAGCTTTGTTTCCTGATGCTGATTAGAACACGGCCACCACAGTTCAAGGATTTACTTAGGCTCCCTGTGCACACAAAAGCGGCTCTTCCTAACAAACAGGTCAAATAATAAGCTTTGTTTTCTGTTTTTCACATTTCACTTATTTGCTGAAGCTCACGGCCGTCTGTTACAAGGGCAATTCTAAAAGTCAAAAGGTTGCAGAATAAAGCATCACTCTCCAAAATTCATCATTTATCTGTCGAATGGTGACCTCGTGGTGACTCTCTCTCAGCTATAAAGGCATTGATTGCATGGCCCTTCATTCTTCTCCTGTAAATCCTATAAACAAGCCCCTCTGAAATGCCAGAAGAAAATTCAACTTGCAACACTTTTCATATATTAAAATAATGATGCAATATTAGATTAGATATTAGACTAATTACCACATATTTAGCTCTTTGCCAACAGTTCCTCATATAAGATTAGGGGATAAGTTATCAGAAAGAGACATTGTTTGATTCATTTTCAAACACTTTAAAATTTGCATATAGAAATACATATGATCTAAGTAAATATAACTGTAGACTTAGTCAGATGATAGGTATTTTGTTAAGGAAATAAGCTTCCTTGGTAGGGCTCTGCATGAATTTTACCTCCTTTAGGCATGGAGATGATGTCGGAAAGGCACAGGATTAGAAAGTTTAAGCAAGATGAAAGATAAGAATCAAAATTAAATGGAAAGTTACTCTGGTTCATTTGTTTCAGTGATTAGAGAGACCATATTGTTAAAATAGTGATCCAATTGTTTGGTGCTACTTATGACACAACTCCTCAAAGGGCAGAATTAACTACCCAAAATTTAGAAATTAGAGCTGTACTCTTTGCTGAAAGACAACACTCAAACTTGCAATCAAACAACTATATTTATAGTCTCGACCATGACAAACGTCACTGACAACATGTTTGTCTTCAGTAATACTCCTTAGGGACCTGAAAGTCAAGCTGACCTCTTTTCTTCTCAGACACCACCTTCTGCAGCAGAAGTTCTTTAAAAACAGATGCTGCTGTTACAGAAACACGGTCTTGCTATATTATTAGCATTGTATACCCTTTCTTCTTTGTGGCCCGCTTTTATTTCTGGGGATGATGAATAAGACTGAATGCCAGACGCTGAAACAAGTGCATAAGGTAGTGGCTCACAGTAAAACGCAGTCCAGAGCATCACTGAGGCAAAGGCTTAAGTCCCAACCCGTTTACAGTCACATTGCTGACAGACCCATACTCTAACCAGCCTCTTGACGGAAAATGTTTTTATTGGAATTATACTTTTACCTGATCCCAGTTAAAGTGTTCCTGAGGTACCTGGAGGGTAGTGCTGTTAAGATCAGTCTTGCCGGATCTACAGTTTGGAAATTACAAAGTTGGAGCTACTCTATCAGTTCAGACAGCAGCTGACTTCTGGCAATATTTTTTTTCCTTGAAATTAATTAACGTTTTCCCTCAGCCCCTTGGTTACAGGCATGATGATGGAGTCCGTACATGTTAGAAGGAGTTGTATCAGATATGTGCACTAGCCAGCTGAAAAGTGCTGTTTTTCCACCCCTGCAGAGTCTTTCCTGGTACTTCAGAGGGGTGTGAAAATTTGGTACTGAATGGCCACATCTCAAAGGATTAGGTTGAAAGGCTGTCAAATCTTCCCATTTCTGAAATAATTTGTCTCTTCCTGGATAATTACCCTTTTATAAGAAGGGAAGCTGAAATCCGTGTCATCCTGTAAGGAATCAGGTTTTCATTCTCATAAGTTAGTAACAACCTGCTACTTAGCATGCCACAGTCAGGATTACACTGTTTACAGGAGGGAAAACTTCCCTTTGCTTTCACCATCTCACCGAGGAAATACATTTCAGCTTCTCAGGCTGACAGAAAATGTCCATTTGAACACTGCTTTAGCAAGGCTTTGTAGAATTGTGGTCTCACTATTGCCCAAGATTACTTTTTCTTATTAAAAAAAAAGCCCTATTCCTATAGGAAGGGACCTCCTTGAAAAGGTAGGATATCATGATGCAAATATATAACCCATGGTGCCCATACCTGAGTATCTTTTAACCATCAGCTTGCTAATATTAAGAAGTTCCAGTGGGAATGCTCATGGATGTGAACAAAGCCTGCTGGGACTTAAGCTTGAAGAGAGCAAAACTGCTGCATCTTACAATTAATTTATTTGTCAGATTTCTGCAAAATTCTTGCACTCTTTTATGCTCAACACAGCAAGGACGACTCACTCCCTCTCATCAAGACTTCTGAAATAAATCAACAATTAAAAAACAAATCATTTTTTTGCCATTTGAATGGTTACTGAAACTGGGAAGAAGCTTAAAAATAAACTACTTTGGCAGAGGACATCACAGATCTTGGACACAATAATGTTTGCATACATTGCCTCTATAGTATGACGTTCAGTATGCCCCTAGCAGTAAACAACTGCCAGTGCTTTGTTCTATAGATCAAGGTAACATCCTTCCCTTCCTTTTGCCATCCCACGACTTCTGGATTCATTGTTCTGGCTCTTGAAGCAAAAAGTGCTCATGAAATTAGAGTAAGAACTGTACTGGGTCACTTAAGGGATGAAATCTGGGTACATGGGTATGGTGGCTATTCTCAGTTCTTGGAAAATCTCTTGGAGGTCCTTGGTAAGTAGAAACCGGTAGGATTGTCAGAGAAGAAGTCATTAGACAAACCCAGGCTCTTCGTGTATTAATGAAATGTTGACACTTTTAGCTGCATTTAAAAAACAGAACACGGAGGGCAACATAAACCCTATATTCGCGAATAGGTCAATATCAAAGATCATCTGTAGATCAAAACCTGAAAAATGCTAAATGTTCAGATTAGTATGCAAAATAAAACATCAATGTGGAGAGTGGATTTATCTGATTATACTATGAATAATTCATTAGCACAAGCAATACAATTAGCTTTTAAAAATGATCTAGCTACTACGCTCATGTTTAGCAAATCTAACATATAGTAGCATCGGGAGGTAAAAGTTCATAATGCAAAAGAAATTAAAACAAATTCCTTTAGGAGCCCAGCTGCCTTATTACAAAGGGGGGGAAAGGGCAGTAGATTAGACGGGTTAGATCATGCCCAGAGAGGTTAACTTGCCTGTAGTCAATACCCTTGCATTTGCAGGTGTGCCCTCAATTGACCTTATTAATACGTGCAGCCCTTGCTGGAAACCTTGTTTCAGACACATTAGGCTCCGCTTGTTTGAAGTGCCTCCGACTATGGCGAAGTGCTTCAGAAACGTGGCGGGGTGGAGGTGGGAGGATGGGGAAGAGACAAAATGTTTTTCATGAGAGAGGCTTTTCTGCACTTCCAGTAGATAGAAATCTGGGGGCTGAATCAGGCAGAAGATAATCAATACTATAGCTGGCATACTAAATCAATACATTACTGGCAACTGTAGCTAGTCTTAGCCAAACCTCTGCAATCGCTCCAAGTCCTGACTTAGTCACTTTCAAGATGAAATTGCATCGAGCTCTTAGATGTACACGGAGCTGGTTTGATTGCAGCCAGCCTAATAGGGAAAGGGATTTCCTGGATGGCCGACTCAAGAACCGAGGCAGGTCCAAACGGGCAAGAGATTGCCACAGCAAAGCCTTCGAGACACTGCTTTTTTTCCCCTTTATCTTGTTTCTGCAGCTGGTTGACGTAAGGGAACACCAGCATTGCCTACCTACCCTTCCGTACCTTAAAGCGAGTGTGTATGTGGAACCGCTGTACTTTCAAGAACGAGGAGTGCCACCGCTAAGTGACATTATGAGCAAGAAGCCAAAAGCTGATACAACAATTCAAAAGCGTACAAATTAAAGTCAATTGTAAAATGGATTTGCCATTCCATTAAAAATGTCAGGATTGAAAAATTTTGACATATAAAAGTTCATATTAAATATTCATATTAAATTAGATTAAATGGGGACAAAACCAAAAAAGACTAAACACTGAAAAATTGAATTCTGAAAATAATTTGTTTGCATAAAATGTTTACATTAAGACAAATACTTTGTTTCTATTTGGTTTCTTCTTTTTATTTTCTATTTTATAATGAAAAGCAATAGTTGATTTTGAAATAAATCTTTTTTTGTGTGTGTGCAGAATATGTGGAAAACAAAGCATTGCAGTGCTGTGGGGTATTTTTTTCAGTTGTTGCTCTTGCTATTACTGTTATTTATTTGAATAACATAATTTGTTTATTGTTATTTATTCAAATGGTTTAGGAAAATAAAATTTATCTGAGTAAAATATCTTTAATGAAAACTTTCAACCTATTCTAACACTACTGTAAATTAAGCATTGCAGCTCTACTGCCTGGATCAGGAGTAGATATAACTATCCATGATTGTTATGGTCATCTTTTTAAAAATATTCTTGCTATCAGCTGCATGCCTAGCCCCAGATCTGCTCACTTAACAGAGGGAAAAGTTCTTTGATAGCAGAGGCCTTTGAGTTAGGCCTGCAATTGGTCTGGATGCGTCTAAACACCTAAATAGAAAAGGGCCAGGGGGCAGATGTACGTAGCACAGGCACACGGGGCTGTGTGCTGAGCCTCTTGGGAGGACCCTGTAGGGTGGAGGACGGACAGCAGTCTGGTCCATGCGGTCTGCTAAGAGGGTCCCCCTTGACCACACACGCAAAGCCTTTCTTGGATAGAGGTGGCTGGAGAGGTCCCAGGCAGAGGCACACCGGAGCCACCAGCCACGCAGTGCTGCCCATCTGGAGAGGGCCACACTCCTGGCCCTCTGCAATTCAGTAATATAAATCCTGCTTTAAGAACTGAGGAGAGAGGTCTGCACGCCTCCCTTTCCCCTTAAAGAGTAGAGATGGGCACAGCTGTATCTACATGCACATCACATTGTGCCTTTAGTCCCCAGTTGTTCTCTGTCTGTATTAGGAAGCCCTGTCAACAGGGAGGCAGCCAGCACAGTGCTAGCAGTGCCATTTGCTTGCAGAAGATGTTCGTATTTGCCTATTGCTGTGGATGTTTTGTTCTCACTTGACTGTGGGATGCTATCTCCATGCTTGCTGCATTTCTGTCCCACACTGCAAGCAGATTTGGTTGGGTACAGTGCTGCAAGCAGCTCTTTCTGCACCCTGTTCTTTGGCACAGCACCACTTTTGAGCCAAATTCATAGTGGAATTTGTTTTAAAGGGAATAAGAAGTTATCCATAACAGAACTTTTTGTCAGAGCAGCCAGCACAGTGTAGCTGAAGACATGGGACAGAGTTGTCCCTAAACACTTCACAGTAGGAAGAAGGAAGCGACATGTTGTGATTCCAAATTTAAATTTGAATTACTGAAGATGTAAAGGCAGTTTTGTAGTCTAGCTGTAATGAAGAGACAGCAGAGCAAGAGGAATTAAGGTGATTTGGTCGTAATTCACAATCACCCACACAAGGAAGAGATTTCTGATAGCACAGCTCTTTTATCTGGTAGGAGAAAAATCATGAAGACATGCAGTGGCTGGAAGGTAAAGCCAGGTAAACGTGGGCTGGAGGTAAAAGGCATTTTATTTTGTTTATTTCATTTTATTTCTCATAACAGGCAATTAACCATTAGCAGAGTTTACTCAGGGACATTGTGGATTGTGGATTGTGTGGAGAGCCTGTCCTGGCTGTGACTCATATCATGGTCCTTTCCTCTTGACACAGTTTTCCACATCTAGGCTTCTGCCTTCAGTGCACTCCGATATGTAAACAATAACTCAACGTTTATCCAGTAACTCTGCTGCACGTTTATGAATTTTAATCAACCATTGACACACTTACATGAAGTGAAACAAATGAACAGAGTTGACAAATGGGATTTCTGCCTAGAAAGGATTTTAGATCCGTATTAATATTCAATTCCTCTCTAGGATTCTTGACATCAGCTGCGTCTCAGTGCTTGTATAGCTGCCTTGAGCCTACACGATTATCCCGTGTAGCCCAAACAGGGCGCCCATTGTGCTCTGCACGTAATGAAAAGGCAGCTGCTGCTTCGGAGCGCCCGCAATCTGCGGCCGAGAGAAGGAAGGGCTGGTAGGGGACGATAAGGTGAGTCTGAGCTGCACTCAGGAAGGTAAGCACCGCTGCTCACACACCAGTTAATAGCTGCTGGAATCTGCTCCAAAGATGGAGCAGATTTCTATATATAACCGAATCCTCACGGTTTGGATCAGCTCGGTTTTTTTACAATCGGTGCCTGGTTCGTCGGCTAATGCAATTTTTCCCTCTCCTCTTTTTCTCCGCCTGCCCTGAATCGCTCCCCGACCAAGCTCCCCTCAGGTAAAGGTCTTTGTGCCTTTGATTATTTTATGGCATTTGCTGCAGCCCAGTTTCCATCAGAGCTCTTTCCCAGCAGACTAACAGCCCCATGAATGAAATCAGCAGGGAGGCTCTTCATTACCGCAACTCTGGCAGTGAAGGCTCTGCACTTTTATCACTGTACTGGTATCAATTATTTGGAGCCACATTAAATAAATGAAGTCGGTAACATGAATATGTCATGCCCGATTCATACAGAGGCTCACGGACTCTCTCTAAAAAACCCTCACTTTTATGCCTGCTGCTTTCCTTATGAATTTTTTGTAAGCTCTGACCTTAGACATTTCTCAATCACTACAAGCATGCTTAGTTCAAGGCAGAATATACATCCATTTTATATGGGTTGAGGAGGACAAAAATCTTGAGAAAAGCACATGGCATTAGACAAAACGACTTTTCGAAGGAAGTTCAATGACCTCCATATAGACATGACACGTTAAAGTCAATGACTTCTTTTTAGCTCAGCACTTGCCTATGTATTTTTAGTATTATATAACGTACTTGTAAGGGCAAAGACTCTTCAGCGTTAGAACTACAATATTTATTGCAGAGTTCTGACTCACCTTCCTTGGGTGTAGCCCAGAGTTACCATAATATCAGTAATGACAGTGAAATGGGACTGAATTGGAGAGTGCCCTTTCATTGCTAGATGGGTCACAGCAGCATACTGATGGCAGTTTTCTGCAACTGAAGACAAGCTTATTTATTTATTGATCCTGCTGAATCAGAATTAGGCTTGGCAAGGCCTCTCCTCCAAAACAGGCATCCAGAGCTGTCTGGGATTTGTAGGGTATTTTTCTGAGGCATTTCTAACCAAAATTTTCATTTTTTTATCTTGAGTAATAAAAAATAAAATCTCTCTTATGCATAGACTATTAATTTTCTCAAACCCTTAGGCCAGTTCATTTTGCTTACTCTTTCACTGATCTGTTTAAATAGAGTAGGAAAGAAACAGGACCATGATGGAAAAGGAGATCTTTCTTGGACATTGCTTTGCACATACTCAGTATGAAAAATCCCTCAAACCTTTGTGCTTACTGAGAGTAGATTTACACATAGATGGAAAGGATAATGGCTAAAAGCTTCGTGGGAGTGTTTTGCAAGCTCTGAAACTCTAATTCAGCCACATTCAAACATGTTTCAGCCACTTTTCCACTAACATTAATCAGAGTAGCTTTTGTTTAAAGGAATGCTGGAGAAGAAGTATTCTAAAACCAAATACTCTTGCAAACACACTTCATCCAAACCTGTCTGAGAAGTGTTTTCTCTGTTTATAATTCAGACATGCAACCTCGCAGCAGAAACCTGGTTCTTAGGTGGCCAATTACACACTCAAAATAAGGAAGAGTGAATAGATAGAAAATATAATTAAAATAAATACAGTGTGTAAATAAGCCAAATCTGAT
The DNA here is from genome assembly GCA_032275445.1 of Crypturellus soui. NCBI lineage: Eukaryota > Metazoa > Chordata > Aves > Tinamiformes > Tinamidae > Crypturellus > Crypturellus soui. Next base: position 949,374 of record JAUBNY010000042.1, on the reverse strand, counting down.
GTAATGATTACGCAGTTTGTGCCCTGCGTTACAAAGATGTACCTAGCTGTTAGTGCTTAGGCACGCTACTTCTACTGACATTTAAAGAGAAAAGTCCTGCCCTGTTGCAGACAATGAGAAAACCATTGACCTCAGGATTTGGAGACTGCACTTCAGGTTAGGTCCATGACTTCACTAGGATTATCAGTAGTGGGCAAATCTGAACAGATGTTTGCAACACTAAAGCCTACCTTAAAAAGAAACAAGCAAATAAACAAAAAAACCCCCACTTTTTTTGAAATTTATTTAAAACAAAAGCAATGGGAGTGGGACTCAGATTAAAAATATGCAGCCAATGATCAGTAAAAAGAAAATGCACAAAAAGAACATGAATAAAAAGAAAATGAGTAAAAGAACCCTCAGGCTTGTGTGTGTTTCTTTTTTGTTAACTGATTTCTTAAAAATAAAGTAAAACAGGAAACTGACTGTTCAGGTATCAGCTTTGCAAAAACCTGTCAACTACCAAGTCAGTGATGGGGAATAATTCTGAAGTTGCCATCAACTTGGAAAAACATATATCCTATATATTTCACTGCTTAATGTAAGTGTTGTTTTCTCAGAAATCAGACCTAACCCATGAAAAGGTTTCTTTTCATGCTCCTGTGTGATATGATGACCAGCTGAAAGAGTTTAAAATATGAGGAAATAATATTATCTTTCTCCTATACCTGGATTGTACTCTTACTGTTTTCTCTAGTACGACTTATACATAAAATACTTTCAGGAGTTTCTAAGTGACGTTTAACAATGAGATTTGACCATTTAACCATTTGTGATACTTCTGATACTGCAGAGTTGCTCAAGCATAATGCCTATTGCTGATACCTATCAATGCGAACCTTTGTTTGTTTGTTTGCTGTAACACTTTCCTTGAGCGTGTTGTCCTGGCATTGTTATTTCATGACGTATGAATGCCAGGTTTATACCCACAGTGACATGAGAAAATGGGATTGTGTTGCTGTTCAAGAGAGAATACAAAGGGCAGATGAGCCAGCTAAGCACCCTCTCTTCAGAAATTGCAGGTGTCTTTCAGTTTGGATGTATTTGTACATATTCCCTTTTTTTTTTTCATTACCATTAGATGATTGCCCTGTAAGAATTGTCATCTCTGCAGGGGCAACCCTAAAATCAACCTTTTGGGAATCCATGATTAAAACAAACAAACAAACAAACAAACAAACAAAAAACAGATGCATGCAATGCTACCTATTGCTACCTATTGCTACCTATTGTACATGGAGTGAGTGACATATCTGTCAGCAAAGGGGAAAAAGAATTCCCAAAGACCTTAGTGCAATGCAGATTGCCACTTCTATTTGTTTCTGATTGCTATCATACCACACAGATACGATGATTGAGAATGAAACTTGAATTTGGTGCTAGAAGTACACTGTAACATCAATCACTCGAAATAAAAATGTCATGCTTATGATCCTTTGGAAAATGCTGCACTTAACTTCCAAACTGTTGCTTTTAGAAAAGGCTAATTCAGAGTTGGGTACATTAATGTCAATGTCCTATAAAAGTGCCAGCTAAAAAAAAAATGTCAGCAAAGACATTTTTTAAGCCTGTGTCAGCACAAAAGGGTGCCTCAGTTGTTTCATCTTGGAACAGCTGCATGCTTTCATTGACATTTGTTGCCCTTTCTTTGTGCACTCATCCTGACCTCGTAGGTTATTTCCTGGCCTCCCTTCCGTGACCTATGACCAACGATGACCTTTAGCCAGAGAATGTGACATTTTGTTCTCCTTTGGCTGACATGTGATGCCCTCATTATTCAAAGGTATGTGAAAATAATGACCTGCGCTGACCTCTCCGTTTCCTTTCGTTTATTGGTCTACACGAGGAGCTTGTTCAGCAGATTGCTGGGACTAGGTGGTGGGGTGTACGATTGCTTTGGAAGCAGGAAACTCACGAATTGCACCAACACTTCAGCTTTTTGTGCTCATTGCTCCATTTGATGAGCTGGAGATGAGGTGGTGCGGTTTGGGGAGAGAGGACCTTCAGGGTTCAATTCACTTTGGGTGTCCGGAGCATCTTCATAAGGTTGGCAATCCAGTCAAGGACTTCTGCAGTGGCAGCTGAGTGCCAGGCAGCGTAACTACCTTAGGGCATCTCAAATAGTACCAGATGCCTGTGCATGGGCCAACGATTCACATCTTCTGTTCTCAGTCATCTGAGAAAATGGATGACTAAGTAACCTTAGGAATTCAAAACAGGAGTGACTGTAGCTTTCCCACCCTCAAGACTTCTAAACTCTCCCCTCGGTGACCACAATGGAAATGTAGTCACAGTTATGAGAGATACAACAATATTTGTCTAGCACACTAACAGCGCTTTCATGGGTAAGTTGATTTTTGCATTTCAAATGGTGGAAGTTTTAGTGCTCTTCAGAAACACAAGCCTGAACACATGAAATTTTTTGCAAGAAGTAGATTTTATCTCCTGTGAGGTGAGACATGCCCTCATTTACTATAGTAAATGTTTCAAATGCTGCAAGTCTAAAGGAGGAACAAACCACTTTTGTGTGGGAGACTATGATAGCAATTAACAGTTTATCCAAGACTTAGCCAGCTTGAATACTTAAACCTCCTTTCCTTGAAGAAAGGATGGTTATTTCAGGTCAGGGATGAGGGCATGCATGGAGCAGCATGAGGAACAGATGGTCGCTAAAGACACTTTTTGACTATGAATATTTCATATTAAGAATACAGAAACAATCAATTAAGTACTAAGTTCTGCTTTCTGTTGCACAAGCACAGAGCAGAAAAATAAAATATGAACACTTATGTCTGAGTGTGTGTCCCTGACTGGGAAAGAGGGACCAGGCCCTTTCCCACTGAAAGGTGGGAAGCTGCATTGGGTCTGAAGGTTAAGGTGGAAGATTGTCAACAAGCTTTTTTCCAGCTCTTTAGACAAGCTTTTAGATAGTTGGCATGCAGACCAGGAAATGTCTTGGAAATCAGGAGCAAGATTTTGATCTTATCTCAGCACTCTGTGCAAACACAGAAACTACGAGAAGAGCACTAGTAATCACCTTTATTGGTAAAGAGGGATGCCACAGCATTCACCACTATCTGGATTTTCTAAAGAGCTTCATGTAGGAAAAAGTTCAGCCAAGGTATGTAAGGTAACTGACACGGAGATACAGATTCATAAACTTCAAGGTATGAGCTGTTGTGCTGGGGCTTCGGCCCAGACATTCTTCTTGAAGTGTAACTCAGATCATTAAAAACCCAGGATTTCTGTGAGTTAGATAAAAAAGAAAAAGAAGAAAAAAAAAGTATTTTTGCTATCTTGGTACGTAGTATGGATACTTCTATGTAAGGAGCCTAACTACGGCATTTATCATGGGTGTATGTCCTCAGCTGAAGGAAGCATAGCTGAAAGTATTGAAAGTATTCTTTTCTGACTACC
>JAUBNY010000042.1:929666-941316 GCA_032275445.1 Crypturellus soui | reverse complement strand
CTCCCCTTCGCTTTTGTTACAACTCCAGTAACCTCCCTAGCAAAATTTCCACCATGGATACTGCCCATCAGGACTCTCAGGATGACAGAGCCTTGTACTCTCTAATATTAACTCAGTGGTGGTGGTAGCTCTCTCTTTCACCCAGATATCTTTGGTGTAATTCTGAGGTATGGACCAATAACATCTCCAAAAGATCTGGAATACAGGGTCTATATATTTGGAGGCTCCACACCCAGCATTTATCCTGGTAACCTATGATTATAGTTTGGTCTTCTGGAACATGTGGCAACATTGAGAAACAGAAATATGACCTTTGAAGGGTTTTAAATCCAATCATATCATACATCAGTTTACCTTAATTGACTCAGGAAATACACAAACACATAAAAATATGGCCAAATATGTCCATACGGCATTGCTAATGACATTTCCTAACCTCTCTGAAGAAATTCCTGAATCTAAATCAACATCTGTCCAATGTATTAAGGTCTCCCTCCTAAATGTGGCTTTCTCTACCGTAGAAGTACCTGTTCACTTTTCCTTCTCTTCTACCCTCTCCACTTTTACAGCTTGTTTCCATTTACTCAGCTGTCCTCAGAAGGCACTTCGCTACAAGAGCATTTCCCTCTCTTATCTTCACCTGCCATTTGCACAGGTCCCCGTCTCAGTCAGATGAGCTGATCAGAGTCGTTGCATGGCTAGGGAATTCCTAGAGGCAGGTGAGCTATGGGGATACAGGGATGGGGCCAAGGGAAGGCAACTCTGCCTTTTTCAGTGTGGTTGCTTTAGCTCATGTGGAAAACAAAAACCACCCCGAGGCTTCGTGAGATTCTGCTTCACAGAATGCCTGAATGCCTTTGCTGAGGACATGTTCACAGTGGCAATTACAGTTGCTACTGGGAGTGAAAAATCATGTTATTTTTCTGTTTTTCCTCTCTTATTTTTGTACGTTTGAAAATTGAACAGTATGATGTCGGTAAATTGGCACAGCTGTGACTCGCACATTAAATGAACTGTTATGTGTCAGCAGTCTCAGACCTTCAAACACAGAGCAGAAGTCACCATTTACTAACCATCATGATGTTGAATACATGGTATCTTCATTGTAAGAAAAATAAGTACAGATCCCAAATACTGCTGTGGTAGCTGTTGACACGTGCAGACGTTTAAACGGCAACCAAAACAAAACCTGACCCTGCAATGTCCCTGCAAGTATCATTAGTTTCCTGTTCAAATCAAATGGGATTGCTCTCCCATGACTACAGATTTCAGGATCAAGTCCTTACTGGGAAAAGAGTCTTTCCTGAAGTGGGATCCTGCTCCACTCACGCTAATAGGCATTTTCGACTTCCTTTAACTGTAGCATGATGCAACTTGTAGGATAAACATGAAGTCTGTAATTTTAACACACTAAACTATTATTAAGCCAAATATCTAAAGTATTTTAATTTAAAACTTCAAAGAATAGCTAGCTGGGCTGTAGGCATTCCTGTCATTAATTAAAATATAGTTGACAAACAAAGCGCAGTCCATGAAACCATAGCACTGGAAACGTAGCAATGGTGACCCAGCATGCCAGTACAATGGAGCGAGAAGAATCAAAAGACTATAAAAGGCGAGATTTTCCGCTCTGCCATATTCTTCAAGTGAAATCTGTGTCAAACCATCTCCTTCCTTATTCAAAAATTTGTCAAAAATGCTTTGCGTCAGTTATGAGTTGTCACCACCTCAATCAAGTTTTGTGGCATTCATTTCTTCTGTTTTTAGCAGATGCTAATAATGAAAGCCTTTCACAGAAGCATACGAGACTTGATGTGTAGGTCCATACAGTTTTAAAGGAAATATTAAGCTTTATAATGCCAATGTACATTTCCTGACTTTTTTTTATAATATGGGTTAGATAAATTTGAATTAAGTGACTTTTAAGAACATTGATTATTGATCTGGTAAAATATAATGTCTAGCCATTAGGATCTGTTGTGTAAATAACAATTTTTTAAATTTTGTTATGTCATAAAACCTCTTTTGAAAAGTACTTATGGTACTTCGCATGCTGAGTAACCACTTTTCAACATTAAGTACCTCAGCCAAAAATACATTCTTAAATTAAGCAGCTTTTAATTTATATATGATTAAAAAAATGCTTTTAAACCACTCAGCATATACTTTTTTTGTACTTGTGTAACTCTAAAATAGTGAAGCCACATTTTTTAATTCTTGAGAAAAAGATAATAGTAAAATAGGTGGTCAAGACATTGCACATAATAGGTCGGTTGCCTTTTGTGGCAATTCATATGTGCTCTTCAGCTCGTATATCATTAACATTTTCCCTTGAGAACGTGTTTCTCTTATTTCCAGCAAACAGGGAGACACCAGCTACCCACATTCAAATCTAGAAAGGGTTTGCTGAACTGGCTCTGTATCATGTGAGTAATAATGGATGTAGAAGAAGTCTTTCCAGGTGATCTACCATGTCCTACTATGAATATCAAAAACCAAAGCAGAGAAGGTAGAGACACTAGGAATGAAAGGTGCTGATGGAGGAGAGTCTGCAGGCAAGTTGGGTGGGTAATAAGTGAGAGGAGACACAAATGAGGCTAAAAGAAGGAAGCAAGCAGGTCTGGAATGGGGAAAAATGATGCCCATGGCTGGAATACAGCGGAGTCCACAGAGGAGAAAACAGAGGCAAAAAAGTGATGCAGAAACCACCCACAAACGCTTGTCCTGCTGATGCATTTCCTGGAGCGGCAAGGGGAACATTAGTTCCCTGTGACACAGACATTTCATTAAAGTGACTCAGCCAAAGAGCCTGATATCCCAAAAAGTATTTCTAGAAGTAGAAAAGTAAAAGCACTTTAGAAAAAGATGGGGATCTTCTCTAAGAAAAAGAGAAATTGCTTTAGAAAGGGCATGGCATGGGACCAAAAACAACCAAACACACGTGGCGATGGTCACAGGTGGTATTTTCTTTGGGCATTTTGGATGCTGTTGCTCTAACTGAGGCTCCACAGTGACTCAGACTCTTCCTCATGTGCTTTGCTCATCACCTCTGCTTGGGAGGGCAAGAAGCCGGACTGTGACCTAGGCCACCTCGCGGTGCCGCCGGGGCCACTGTCCCATGATAGCAGGACAGTCCTGGGCTTGCATGTTTGTGCACAAGTGTCACGTACCTGCTTCTCCCTGCAGAGCCATGGTATGAGGGTCCCTTACAGGGCAGCTCCGTGCCACAGTATTGCAGGACTGTGCCGGGCTGAGGCAAAGGGAACTCAAAAATGTGGGAAAGATCCATGAAAATTGGAACTGACCTCAGCCTTACCCTTTCTTCCTCTCTGTCTCTCCCTAACACTGACTTGAAAGACTCAGCTAGCACAAACAAGAATGACAGGGGAGAGTAATGGCACTGTAAATGTGTTGTAAATCACTGTAAGGATGAGTTTCATCAGGATAACAAACTCTAAAGTTCACGGAAAGCTGTTTGTAGAGAGGACAGCACGCACTGAACTAAAAGCAAAGTTGACCGGAAGTTTCCGTGTCTCCCTCGGCTGCTTCTATTTCTGTTTTATAAACTCCTTGTTTACTATTTCTTTTCCCCATAATGCTAGCCATTACCTACACGGGGCATTTTCTGCAAAGAGCCAGAAGGCACTATATATTTGCAAAGGGAATCCGCTTCAGTGTACCTTAATACTACACCTCCCACGGCGCTCTCAGTGCGCAGGGCGTTTAATCCCCGACGCGCTGGAACCACGTGCCGAGCAGCGTGTGTACCTTGTGGAGATAACCCCGAGTCACGGTGCCTCGCGGAGGGCGGCCAGCGCGGTGGAGAGCGCCGACCTTCGGCCTCGCGCGGCCCCTTCCCGCTCGGCCGTGCGAGGGTCTCGTGTTCCTGCCGCGGGCGCCAGAGCCTCGTGTTTGCTGGCCGGGCACGTACTCTGAGCGAGGGTTTACGCAGGCGGTCACACGCGCGGTTGCTTTTGCTCAGATTCTGGGTTTTTATTTACAAAATCGCAGAAATTCCATCTGTAGTTTTGGTGGGAGTTTAAAGTTGCGGGAACATCTTCCCATGTGCACCACTGTGCTGTCCCGAACTCTTTACAGCAATAAAATGTTGAGAATGTGACTGAATAAATGGAGGCAGACATATTAAAAACTGTTCTGCTGGTGTTTTTTGAAAAAAATAAAATCTCTTGGCTATGTCTGTAGTCTTTCTGTGTTTAGCTTCCCTGAATATTATATTAGACAACTCTCCTAGCAGCTCGGCATAATCTGAAATTATCAGTTTTAATGTTTCTCTGAAAATTGCAGGAAGTAAGGAGGAAAGGTAAAGTGAAACTGCTTTTACAAACCGAGCCAAATTCAGAGAGTTAAACATATCCACTCAGAAAGCAAAAGGGGACCCTTGGCCTTTCTGCCCAACAGGTTTAAACGCTGAATGCTCATGACAGATGTCTTGTAAACAATCTATCGACCGATACGTACTCGTAGCAACTGAATGCTTGATTTCAAGTAAGGAATTCGTTTTTTAAACAGTGCTTGGTTCACAGAAATAAAAGGTCCTATTTGCCAAATAAATTATTTCATATGAACTGTTCACTCATCTGTCATAACAGCAACTCTTTTTGTGCATTTTAATAATTGGTCGGGAATATTATTCAGTGTTTTTCTTGAGTGTTTGATAGATAAAGGGTCCAGTACAGTAAGAAGCATGTTTGATGTCAGCAGGGGTTCACGAGCAACCTAGGGAAAGGTCGTCTTGGTGTCAAAGGCTGCAAGAAATGTCACATGCTTTTGCTTAATTAATGCCGGCTAGCAGAGACTCCTCAGGGAGGACCTAAGATCAGAAGGAGGAAGCACACACGGTTGTACCAATTACCACTGCTTATTTGAGCATCCCTCTCTTTGTGATTACCCTAGTTTAACCAAACATGTAATTTCTAGGCTGCATCAGTTTATCATAAGTGAATCTACTTGGATGAGTGTTCGTTCCATATTTAAATATAGATAGATGCATCCTTGCCAGGTGCTGAGTTTGCTCAACTCCTACTGAAATTAGCAGGGGCTCAGCATTTTGCAAGAATCACTGCCCAGAATTGGGTTCTTTATGTGTCTTATACATCAGTCCCAAATCTGTGCTCCTCTACTGTCCATTTGCATAGCAATCCATATTTCTTTTCTCTCATTTATTAGCAGACAGATATACATCCACTTGGTGTTGCTTCTAAACAAATGTTAGTGGCTGTCACTACTAGATACTTAGGCAAATTGAATATATTTCTATTCCCTTTAGTACAGGAGCAATATTATACAGTGTACTTTAGCTTTCAGCTTTTCCTTCTGTACAGAATATTTATGGTCCATTTTGGAGTTGTCATCCAAGCGCTTGGGGTCATTTTCTTATTAAAAAGTGCAGTGTTAAGGCAATGGGGTCCAGTCGGTGGTGAGTTTCTGGCTATATTGTGATGCCTCAGGCTGAGTTGCCATCTACCACCAAAACCAATCTAATTCTCAATGATAGTAGAAAATAAATTCCAAGTAAAATATTTTTTTCTTTCTTTCTCTCTCTTTTTTTAAAAAAATGTTTCATTGTACTCTCCAGACTTACATGGGGGCATTTTTCATGTGGGAGTTCTTCAGAGAGATAAAGTGATTGATTTTCATAAAAGCTGGCATGCATGACCAAGGGCAGATGGTGCATAAATTTGGGCCCCAGTCTTACATTCTGCTCTGTGTAGGTGGACCACTCAACTGCTGTGACTGAGAAAAAAGGAATACAGTCACGAACAGATGCAAGACTCTTGGTACCGTGATCAGACTGTAGGAGCAGGACTCAAACTTGCATTGCAATAATTATTTTACAGTCAACTTTCAGCTATACATTTAATTACATAAACAGGGTGCATTTATATGCTTCTAATAGTGAAAAACTGGTGTCCCTGCCTCAGATATACATTGTGTTGTTATAAACTGCATGATAGATGTCTGTTCATACATCTTGCCATCACCACAACTAAGAAGAACATGCGAAATACCCTCTCCAGGTAAAGCTACTGCAGTGATGATTAGATTCGAAGGACTACGGAGAGAGGAAGAAATGCAGACCTGTGCACTGTAGCAAGACACAGGGCATTATTCAGATTTCCTCAGAAGAGAACCCACACAGCTCACATGGTAAGGCAGTATATATGTGTCCCACGCCTTCTGTTTCACATTTGTTGTGTTCAGCTGGTTTTCATCACTGATCTAACATACTTGCTCAAAACTGTCATTTCATGTCCAATGGCTTTTTGAATATAACATCCCAGAATACGTGCAGCCAAACTGATAGTACACAGTTTCTTTGTCATTTAACAGAATATTTAAATTTCTCAAACATATTCTGTCCTCATAGGGTAACAACCTTAAAGGACCCCCATTTGTTTATCATTTTCCAAGTTGGAAAATGCCTCCCATAACTATCCTCTTCCCTAAGAGCCTCCAAAAAGATGTGCAAGTTGATAAGCCAGCAACGATGATGGCCACAAGAAGACACACTGACAGGCAAAGTACACAGGAAAACTTGAGTGTCCTTAGGAAGACCAAACTAAGGAAAGTCATAGAGTGAAGAGGAAGAGGTCGCTAGACCTTGGGAAATGAGGAACAGATAAAATGCACTCTGTTTAGGAATGGGAGATAACAAGGGCACACAAAATTAGGCAGTGATGCGCTACATCTATTTTTAAAGTGTTGCTTATACCTTACAATTTCTTTGATTTGTTGTGCCGTGGGCAGATTTACAGAGCAGTCTCAATTTGGATTTTAATTTTACACGATCCTGCAGTTCTGAAGCTGCGGGGAAAACCTAGGCTGCTTCCCTGGCTAGAAAGGCTGAAGAACCCCCATTTTTCAGGCCAGAAATGAAGCAGCGACTACAGGTCACAAGCAACTGGTCTGGATAAACAGAGTGAAGGAAATTGCTGGTGAAAATTCCACGTATTCCCAGTTACTATTTTATTTTACCAGGTTTATGAATATTTGCAGTAACTGATTTTGGCTCACTGTGGGAGACTCTCTCTCCCTCATATAAATACATTTTCGAACATAGCAACAAAAGCGTTGCGTATACAGGATCAGTTTGCCGACTAATTTCCCTCCATTTCAAAAATGGTCAACTTTTTTCCTAGTGGAAAAAAAGTTGTTACATAGCGGGTCTTTGAAATATATAGTCATTGACTGTTGAATATTTCTGTGGTATTTCTGCACAGTAATTCTGGCTTCATTCTTTAGTTTGAAATATTTTGCATTTGGTTTTATACTGAAACAATAGCGTTGCTAAGATTTTCCTCAGGTAGCTATGCAATGGTATGGCTTTTTCTAGAATTTGCACTTTAAAATTAATCATGAAATCTCTCCATCACATATTAAATAGGTTAAATAAAGTGTAAAAACAAGGGCTATACCTGATACTTGAAAGTTGCTATTCATGACAGCACTTCATCTTTTTCATACCCATATTGGCTTTTATCCCGGCCCATCTATTCCTTAATGTAAGTGTTATAAATTGCTGTAAAGTGCCATAAAATATAATAAACATGAATCAATATTTCTTGGTTAAAAAACTTAGAAATGCTGATGAAGCTCAGGTTTATTATAGATGTCCTGAACCCACAATGTGCCTTTATTATTTTATTTTTTTACCTTCATCATTTTTTTCAGGTATTGAGTTCGTGCGTGCATGCACATTCATTCTTGACAAATCAAAGAGGCAATGAAAATTAAAATTACTAATGCAGAGCTAATGAAGCATCTAACATTTTAACCAGTTGTTTTAGGAAGGGTATGTGCACAGGGTTGTTATATCTGATATGCGTGACCCAAGTCAAGCAAAGACCCTTATGGGTCTACGGAATATTAAATGTGCACAAGGCACCAGAAAGTTTGGGTTTGCCCAGCTACTTAGAGTTAAGCATATGCTTAAATGCTTTGCTGAATCAGGGCTTTAATGAAGAAGCATGGCACAGTAGTGCTATTTGCCATAAAAATTCATCATGGCCATGGAACTCAGCTCATTAAAGAAGATGCCATGATTTGTGTTTGGAATACGAAAGAAATATGACACCTGCATGGTGCATTAAATACCCAAGCATACACATGCATTTAAATTCTTGCTATCTTTTTAAGGATATTGTTGTGAATTATGTTCTTGCGTATGCGAGAATATCCTTCACAGTGAAGTGACAGTTCGTTTCCACATCCAGCTGATGCTCTTTACATATTATTAGTATTATTTATTCTCAGTCTAAAGCCAGTGATGGATCTCTTCGTCCTCGGCGGGTGGTGCGGTTTCTCTGCAGAAAGTGCCGTGGGCTGGGGCGCGGTGCTCCCCGCCCTGTCTGAAGACCTTCTTGGTGGGACGGCTCGCTCAGCCCTGTCTTCTGCAGGCAAGAAGATGGCAGGGCAGGCCCCAGCCACTGCAGACACCTTGGGGCTGCGTGTGCCTGCGGCCGGAGGGGACATCGGTGCTGGCCTGAGCTCCTGGGCTACATCACAGAGATGATGAAAGATGACGGGACGTGATGTGACACCAGGCCCAGGTCATCTTGCCAGAAAGAACCTTACCTAGAAACAGGCCCACTAAAAGGCAAGAAGGATAATATGTCTCTCATTTCTTTTTATTACTATTATTATTTTAATTTAGCTACTTATAAATGTGATAGTCCTCCATCTTCCCTGCCTCTGTCAGCACCCCAGGGAAGGATGTGTGAAAACCTCCAATTCCCCTTGAGGAAAGAGTTAGTATCTTGCTGTTGCAGTGAAGGACTGTGTTCACATGGCAGCCCATAGACTTCCTATAGACAATTTCCTCCCTCTTGGATTTTGTTTGCATCCTATTATTTTCCTCATGCTTGAGAAGAATATTCAAGCTCCACAAAGATGTGATGTGTCCATTCCTTGCAGGTCAGCTTCAAAATGAGGACTCCAGAACTGTAATAGACTTTCCTGGCATTATACTTTGTTTTTTTCTCATGAAAACTTACGTATTCCTTCTGACTTGGAGCAAGATCAAATTTCAAAATATCCAAATCCTCCATGAAACAGCATTACATCTCTCTCTAGAGTCCCAGTTGCTGCTTCTTGCAATGACAAATCCCACTGGTATGATAAAAAGAAGTTTTTTGTTAAGAAAAAGTTTGGTATATCTCCCTGGACCACATTGATAATAACTTGCTTTTTATAGGCAAAAATACAATTTGAAATATTCAAGTTGAAAAGTTCCTTCCTCGATGGTTAAACTATTCCTGCATTCATACTGCATGTCTCTGTGAATTCCTTGATGAAAGGAGGCAGACTTCATGGATTACCACAAAGAAAGGAGCAATTCCAAATGAAGTGTTTTGTGAACTCATGTGCAAAACTGATGTTTGATAATTCCAAAATAATGGAAAGAACCTGTACCCTCAAGACCAGGGCTTGCTCTGATCCTAGTCCCATCTGTAAAATCCAGTGTGGATCTGTAGGCAGAATTTTTATTGCTTCCATTATGATAAGCCATCCTTTGATTACATATGAAGACAATATGATTTCTAGCAAGGCAAAGAGAAAGTTGGATGGTTCTAATCTCTTCTTCCATGGTATTCTTCTCCATCTTTTGAAGACTAGTGTATGACTTTTCTTTTTTTGACTATATCTAATTTGTTGTGTTCATGAAGGGGAGTCAGTTTACAGCATTAGAAAATCTTCTTATTCTTAAATAGTTAGGATGTTTCTTACAGTGTAAATGTATCTGTCGGCACTACCTTATGGTACTGCTCTAAAAACATTACAGCAATGCCACTAATCTTACAGACAATACACAACGAGATGGAAAGAAAGACAAAAGAAAGGTGCCAACCTGATGAGAAGCTGTACTCAGACCTTAGCAAAAAAAAAAAAAAAAATCAGAGGAAGAATTGCAGCCATAATGATTAACAAGGAGTTTCCAGAAGTTAATATACCAGGCAAAAGGGTTGATCCTTTGGAGGCTGAGCAGTGGAGAGTGGAAGTTAAAATGACTTGTGCACCACTGAGCTGGAACATGCTGCTCCTGGGTCACTGCTCCGCACCGCTCTGGCAGGGCACCGCTTTGGTATTGTTCATTTTCAATGACATAAAGAGTCGGGTTAGTACAGGAAGCAGAATCAAAAGGCCAGAGACCAAAGGGAAGACAAAAGAGAGGCCAGCGGTAAACATGGAGGGTTCCAAAGACTGTGATGCAAAACCAGAAACAAACACAAGCCCTGAACAATGATAAGTTCATTACTTCATGGATCAAATGGACTAGGACTAGTCAAATGGACTCGCCGCTCTCGCTTAGAATTGTTCCTTTCATAGCAGAGACAGCATGCGCACGTGGACTGGAAGAAGAGCTGATCCGTAGTTTACATTGGCAGTGGAGATGTACCTAAGAATGTCATTTTGCCCCTAAAAGGTGAGTGCACATGGAATTGTACAATGCATTCTTTATAAATATTTAACAGCTAAAGCAGGCTACCACACCATCCCTTTTTATGACCCCTGCTATAATGCTAAGTATGAAAAGGTGCATAAACCTCAAAGAGCTATTCATTTATCAGGAAGAGGGATGCTCATTCTAAAAACTAGGAGTAATAATTTATTGTTTGGATCTTCTGTAATAAACTTGAAATAATGCTCTTAAATTTCAGAATTTTACTGTCAGTGAGACAGTCATTAGTTCTTATGACTGAATTTTCACACCATAACATTCATCAGCATCTTCAAGCAGTCCTCCTGTACTTTTCCCAGGATCTACACTGCCAGAATACCATGGACCCACTGCCCGGGGGGTCTCAGTGGCAGGCCACACTCCCAAATCTTTTTAATAACTGAAGCACTAAAATTTCAGATATTTTTCCTTTCCTTTTCACATATATGAGAGTCATATCATGCCCCAACTCCAACTATATCTTGCCTCCATTTCAGCCAGCTTGGGAGCATAGCCATCACCTTGTCCGTATTATAGTGAAAGCTGGCTGAGTTGTGTATGGTGAAAACAAGTTATACTTGGGAACACATGGAAAAGCCCATGAGGTCACCGTGTTTAGTGGTTTCCATGCATACAGAGAAATTGTCAGTTAGGAAAGGAACTGAGCTAGTAAACTGAGCTTTTGTCTCCATATTCTCTGTTTGCAAAGCAGAAAAGTAACACTGTCCACTTGCAGGTCTTTGAGAGGAAAAAGGGAGGAAAAAAAGCTATCACACTGGGATGGAGGTGGTGGCTGTCTGTGAGCCTGGTCTGGGCACTGAGGCAGTCAATTGCTAGGCTCAATATAAAGTTGTAATTACACAGAGTCAACATTTATTTAAAATATCAGCAGTCTTCAACTAACTAGGGAGGATGAAGAAGAGACAGTTGAGTGGCAGCAAGAGAACAACAGGCAGAGTCAGGCATGGATAAAGAAGTGCTTAAGACCAGAACCAAAACTGATCAGTTAAGAAGTAACAAAAAGGGGCACAGCCCCTAGCATCTAAGTGCTAACCTCAGATTGTGTTCTTAGAGAGAAACATTAAGTCAAATTTCTCTGGACTTCACAAGACTGGTTTTTTAACCTTTCATTTACATTTCGGCACTTCCTAATTCCAGGCTGGATTCAATGAAAAAATATTTAAGCACTTC
>JAUBNY010000042.1:917521-928062 GCA_032275445.1 Crypturellus soui | reverse complement strand
AGCAAAAATCTGAATAGAGTTCTGACCACATAATAAATATTGCAGTGAGATTCACTTCAGAATGATGTTTAGTACAGTTAAGCTAGAAACAAGTAGTAGTTGTTCTACAGAACTGGAAAAGTCTAAGCCATATTCTTTTTGGATAGATTTTTGAACACCCACACTAAGTGGTTCTCACTCAGATTAGTGATTTACCTGAGTGTATGCTGGTCTGTGTGAAGAAGAATGCAAGATAGACACTTCATAGAGCAGAAGCTTGTAGGGCGGACACGACACATCTGCTGTCGCATGTGGCTTCAAAGAGCATTTCTTGTAACCATGCTGAAAAGCCATGTATATATCCTGGTTGCTTTGAGTGCCAGTGAAATGTTTCAAGTTTCATAGGCTCTTATTAAACACTGTGAACCAGTGCACACAATAATATCTAACATCCACATGTTACCTGAGATTTATACAGTTAACACTGATTTAACAAGGTGCTTATTTACATGCCTTCTGCAGAATTATCTCTGTATCTGGACCATATTCCTTCCATTTCCTAACCAACCATACACTCTACTCCCACTGTGAGCAAGCAAGGGATTACATACGTAGGTATCTAACAAACTACTCCATCAGAATTAGATGCAAAGGGGACCTGTGGGTGCATTGGTTTATTCCGACTCTCTTTTCATCAGTTGTCACAGGAACTACTTTCCCTGAAAACCTGAACAACTACAGATGAACTATTATTCTTCAGTGAGATTGCGAATATCAGTAGTGGCCAGTGGAGGAGAAGGGAAGCTGGAATTCTCTGGGTCTTCAAGGACGTACGAATTACCCACTCACATGAGAACAAAATTTTTAGGGTGTGGACTTTTTAGTTTATCTTCATTTATAGCATGGAAAAGAGTGTCAGTGCCTAACCAGCAATGAGTATCCCCCCAAATGCCACATTTGGAGGTGGTAAAACGCACAGAAGTTAAGGTCTCTATAAGCAGCAAATTTCTACTGCTTCACAGGGTATCTCAGTTAGTCAATCCTTGGATTTAAAAATAGCAATTTTATCTTTGTGGATGATGCCTAATTTGAAATTAGGTGTTTCCATCTCTGTTTTGAGGCCTCTTGAACAGATAAAAAAAACCTTGGTAAGACAGGGCTACGGATTTATACCAGATGAGATTATTGTCAAGATGCTAAGATTGCCTGTGGCAGTTCTAAATGTTTAAGCTGTGCAAAGTTCATTACCATCAGGAAAGAAAAAGAAGAAGAGTTAAAAAAAAAGAAAAGAAAGAAAGAAATAAAACTTTGAATGACAACGAGGTAAACAAATTTTAACATCTACATGCTTTGAAAGTCATATGATTACTAGAACAACTGCCAGATTGCATTTATTTCCCTTGTCTTTCTTTAGCAAAGGTATGTATTTTTTCCTATATGTAACTTCAGTAAGGAAGAATCCCAGGCAAATATTTGCTGGAAACTCATAGTTACACTTGTATTTTTATTTTTTTGCGATCAAGGGTTAAGGTCTACTCAGACATACTAATTTATTTTTTAGAATTTTCAAACACATAAAAGGGTAGGAGATTCTGATAAGGCCCTATTGTAGTTATCATGTGATATAACTACAGCTAAGGTCATGTCGACCTGCTCTGTTAGAGTACATCATCTACTTAGCAGAAAAGAAAACAAATTGTGTCACATTTTATTCCATCAACGGTTGTAAATGAAAAGGATATTTTGAGAAACTGAATTAATAATACATTAAAATAACTAGAAAGAAAGGCTGATAATTAAACGTGCTCTGTAATTCAATCCCAGCCTGAACAATGAATCTACTCTTTTGGTAACCGTTCTTTTTAATTACAGAAGTGACAGTTCTGAATGGCTCAAACCTGCTCTGTCATCTTGCACACACAGACAAAGCCAATTAAGAAGCGACCAAAGCAAAAACATAGATCATTCATTTTGCACCCAGTTTACCCGATACTTCACATCCCTTTGAAGAATGCAAAAGAGGAGTAGACACGGATTTGGGCTATGTGTGTTGGTTTGTTTCTTCTCAAGGTCTTAACCATTCACTATGTAGGAACAAGAACGCTCCGTAGCATGACTTTCTGAAGGTGGCACAGAGTCCCTGGGTAACCCTTTCATATCACTTTGGGTATTCTTGGAGTAGCTTTATGTAAGAAAAACAGGCAAACCAGGACCTAATGACAATTACAATCATTTGTTAGAAATAATCAAAAATTCTGTTACCCAGGCTAATTTACCACGGGGATGTTGTGAGGCATGGAAAAATTGTTTGGTAGAGACATATATCATCTGCTAAAGGGCGTTCTTTAGCAGGTTTCTAGTACATTTCTGTCTAAAAGACAAAGACAATCTCTCTCTTCATTGCTAGAAACCATTGAAATGAAATGTGAGTCTCACTGCAATTCATACTGGATACATTTGCATAATGATGCTGTATGCAGTTACACGGGTGGCGGGTATGGCTCCAAGAATACCAAGGAGACACTCACTGCTCCCTGGTTGGTATCTGATAATAGCTGCCTGCACCCATGTGCACGGCCGTGTTTGGATCATCGTTCTCCTTTTCCATGAACGCGTGTATTAACACAGCAGATCCTATGCAGGATTGGATAGCCAGTTCCAAATTCCTAAAATCCTTTCAAAAGGACGGTGTTTCCTGATAGTTAGTCTACTGTCTGGCCAAAGAGCATTCCTCCTGGCTGAGAACTTGACTGTGGAAGGGAGGAACTGAAGTTTGCAGCGGAGGAAGGGACGGAAAAATTGAAAAGATGTGGCAAATTCTCGGTGGCACTTTCTAGCTTGTATTTGTTCAAGTAGGGCCTCCCTGAAGATCCTTGCTTAGGATATACCTAGACTTGACTGTTCCCATTAGATTTAAACACTAACATGTTATGAAGATTAACAGACTCCATCAAAGTTAACGTGTTAGATTATCTGCATTTTGGATTATTATCATATCATGTGATTTTATCATGTAACCTTTTTCCTGGGTAAGCAGTAGTAATTGCTTTTCCTTCAATGTGTCTTGTACACAGTGCTTGGGATGATGCACTGCAGAAATAGATAGCAGGGTGCAAACAAAATCTGCTCTTCTAACAGAATTTAGAAATACTGCATTTACCTGAATTATATTATTCACTGTAGTATTACAGATAAACTTGGATGTGGTGGAAAAAACCTTATTCTTACATTTTGTTTCAAAGGATAAAGGAAACTTTGAACAGAGTATTCCCTTCTATCCATTTACAAAGTGTCATCTTATTGTATTGGTCAGGAAACAAGTCCTGTGCTTTCAAGTGAGGAGCACTAAGAACTTGCAGGCATTTGCTGTTTGCTTTTAACATTAGGAAGATGATGTAAATTTAAAGAGCAAAAAGCATTCCATATTTTCTCCAGGAAGATTTACTCTAACAACAAGCAAAACAGGAAGCTTTTAAACTCAAAAGGTCTGGTTGTTTGCGGTTGCATAAAGGAACAGCACCACAGCCATCACCAACTATTTCATGTACACCAGGTGAATTGCTAAGGAACAGTAGTGCACCCACACTTTAGGAAAGTATACAGCATGCTATACCATGAAGCTCCTTCCAGAAACAACCTGTTACCCACTGACTGGTCCCAAACAGTTCTGGAACTAGATTGTAGCAATAACCACTTCTTGATGTACGTATATTCTTGGTGATGCTGATACAAAGAAAAAACAAACAAGCTTTTAAGAAAGGTCAAAAATAATCTGTGGTTTGAGGGTACCACTTGAGCCCAAGAGTGAGAAAACAAAACAACAAACAAACATACAAAACCTCATCATCACCATGGATTTCTGGCTAACACAATCCATACTCCTTACCCTGCACTTGGCACCAAGAGGTCTGATGTTCCTGGCATCCTGCAAAACATCACATTTACTGAGATGATGTGAATCTGTCTAAGCCAGCAAATTGCATACAGGTATCCCTCTTTGAGGAGAGGTAGGATTCACTGAAGCTTCACTGAAGGTAGGATTCCTGAGCTTCTCCTAACTTTCTGCACAAATATAGGTGATACTTCACATAGCTGATGGAGAAGCAAGTAGCACAATCCTAGCTCTGCAAGAGGAGCCCTAGAATATGAACTTGTGTGTACATAAGTTGCATGTGGTCTTGGACATGCATTTATACAGTTCATAAGTGTTCTTGGTCAGTTATTGAAATCTTTAGAAAATGTGATTCAGATATAAAACTAAGCTCAGTTTTATGTAGTGTTAATAATTCCACTTCCCACTGAAACTGTAAGCCCATATTGAATGCCTCCCTATAGCTGAAAAGAACTTAATAAAATACATCAGATATCAGGTTTGCTACTAGTATTTCTTTCATTATTAAAAATTCTGATAAATAAAATAGGTTATCCAAGAGGACAAAGCACAGCATGAATCAGCTTAGCTAGATCCTAACATGTAAGATAAATAAATAGCATTATTCAGGTTAACAAGAGGGTGACTTGTGTGGGGTCAAATTTTGCAGCAATATAAAAAGCAGTAAAGGACATGGGGAATGATACAAGCTTTCTACTGTTAGATCACACAATGGAGCATAAATAATGGATACAGCACAGGTTAAGTATCTGTGATGCCTTTAATCTGATTACTAGAATGCGTCATTACATTGAATATTTAGTACAGAAAGAATGATAAGCAAGAGAATGCTCAATATACTCCACAAAAATACTACACTTGCTTGATTGATCACTGAAGATGAAAAATCTTGATTAAATATCATAGGAAGAATTGCTCACACAAATCTGTACGCTGCTTTGGTAGAAATGAGTGTAGCCTCATATTCTGAACTGAAAAATCTGAAATGCTTTATGAGAAACATCGACTTGCCAACCACACATTCAGCAAAAGAATAAAACTGGAAGAAGAACAGTAGATTCAAAAGCAAGAGAAAGTAGTCCCACAGATGGAGCTACAGAGAGGAAAAATAGGAAAAGCTTCTTTGCCCTGAGAAGGCCTTCTAAATCCCCACTTAAACTAAGCTGCATTAATAATTTATTTGCTAGAGAATTATTTGCTGGAGACACAGAAACTATATCTTTTATGCCAACAGAAGGAACTCCAGCCCCTTCCATCTAAGATCACCATGTTCAAGGTGGGATTTTTTAGAATACTGTCCATATTTTCCCCAAGGAAATCAGCATTTTTAGGACGAACACGTGCCCTAGGTACTCAATTGAGAGCCGATGCTGAGAACGGGTTTTTTTTCAGATCTATGTCTAAAACCGCCGAGCTCAGGGGTTTGTTTGTGATAATGTGCCCACCTTCCCTGCCTGCCCTGGGTCCTGTGTCCCCTCCGCTGCGCGCGCTGGGCCTTGAGGCGGGACGTGGTGACCAGGGCGGGCTGAACGTGGCCACATGTACAAGCCAAGTTTATATATAAAAATCTTCAAACCCCATGTCAGAACTTGTAAAATGACTTGCTATTCCTGAAAATGTTTGAGATTATAACACTTCATGTACTTTTTAAGACCAAGTATTCTAATCCATGAAATAAATATTCTATCCATGAAATAAAAGACATAGGAATACCTCAGAATTGCCAGTGATTTGGACATCCTCTGTTGGGACACTAAAGATCCTAGAACTGAACCACTGGAGTACTAAAGTGTCACTTTTTGGTGTACTGTTGGCTCCCCTAAGCTCATGCTTTACTGTTGACCAGATATTCTTTCTTACTACGAACTGAGAAATGTTTCCTGAAGAAACTGTTATTGAAAGTGATACTTCTTGGCATAAGTTTGTATGACCAGGCATTTTCTACTGAAAAATTAGTCAGACAAAAATTCTCTGCAAGCTTCATATAAATAATCACTGAAATTAGACAAAATATAAATGGACTTGGCATGTTAAATCAGTATTGTTTCCAAGTACAAAACATGGAAAACAGAAGCTCTTAGAATTGTTTTAAAGTGAAAGTGTAATTGAATGGCATGTATCTTAATCTAAACAGCATTTTTCTTGCTTTTAATCCACTAGAAATGGAAATTTAAATGCACAAGCAGTTCTGCCCAAGCAGCCAACCTTAAAATGCCTTTGTATTTAAATAGAGTGGCATCTGACTTTTCCATGTCCATGTGTTATCATCAGACCTTTGTTTACCCTGTGGAAAGTGCCAGCATAAGGGGAGAACAACAGAAAGTGAGAATTTGCCTGCTGGTTTGAGGACAGCTGGAACTCTTTTTACTACAAAAGTTCAGGATGTCCCAATTAAATCAGGACACTTGAGAGATATGAAGACTTAAATGTCCCCCAAAAGCTTTGATCTAATGTGATTAAGCTGCCTGTTTTTGGTAATGATAGACACATTTCAAATAAACTGCAAATGTATGATAAGTAGGTATAATGCACTCTTACTGTTGTGTTCTTATAAGAAGATGCTTCAAAAAGGCTTCTAATTTCTGCTTCCATTTTGTATTGTCATCACTTACAGCTTTTTGCACCTATAATACAATCCTTCTTGAGATACATGATGCCTTTAGCTCCTAGGAACTTTTATGTTGAATTATTTTTACCCCTTGACTCTTCTGCTACCTTTTTTGAACTTTGCTTGTTGATTTTTAGATTGGTATGCATTTGTGAAATGACTGTGACTTCTTTTTCACGTGGAAAAACACTGTTTATATAATTGTTACCACCAGAAAACAAAATGCAAAGAAAATGTACCACACTGCAGTGTACAATACTGTATGAGTGCAGTGCAGCTGGGGTTTTGAATAGACAAGGAAACATTATGTCCTAAATATCTGAATAACTTTGAGTTGGGACAGCTTAGAAGCTGCTCTCAGCTGTTCTCTCGAGAATTATTGGTGGACCGTAAGCAAATATAACTTTATTGCTTAACTTTCACAAAGACAAATATTCCTCAAAAAGGGAAGGGCAAATAAAGGAAAAGGGAAAACGTGTGTTCTGTAGTATTAAAAAAGTTTAAAAAGTAATGAATAGTAGCAAGAAAATCCATTTACAAGCTCATCATTTTCAAATTTCTGTAATTGTCCGATTTAAACACTAGACACATGCACACATTTTAAGTCACTGAAAAGTTACCACTCACAGTTTCCTCCCACCATGACAGATTGTGTTTAATTGAACAGTTGCTGGTTTAGAACGGCCATTAAAAATGTATGTATTCAAATAGTCTTAGTACAGTGTATTGCCCTTTTAGTTCATTTCCTCCTTTTATGTAGCAGTAAATATCCTTTCTTATTCAGGTTCTAATTTATTTAGAAATAATGTGATTTTTACTAAGGGCAAAGACTAGATTTTTTTTAAAGGAAAGACTAAGCTTATTAGGCTGTTTGCTAGCATTTTTTTTTAGTGACCTGTTGTCTTTCAGTCCTTGTACCATTGGACTCTGGGATTTTTGGGGAGATGATGCTTTTAGAGGATAAACTTGGACTTTGTTTTTCAAGTGGCTTTTAATAGCAAATCCATGCTGTGAAAACGATTCTGACCTTACAGGAGATGAAGATTTTTGCTTTCAGTCAGAGACAAAGGGGGAAAAATTCATACAGATGTTTTCAAATACAAGCATATCCACACTTCACTAATAATTTGGTACGGAACTAACAAGATGAAGTCATGATTAAACATTATGTCTGCTGCCCTGCAGTATTTAAATCTTGAACACTTTTAATTTTCTTTCTTCTTCTTTTTCTTTTGGTAGAACACCAGGTCTAATTATATAACCAATTAAAATTAAAATAAGTGATTCTATGAAATAGGGTAACTATGACATATCATTGTTCTGGATCATTGGGCCAGACATTTGATGGCAGTAAAAGTGGTAAAGCTTCATTAATATGAATGGAGCTATGACAAATTTGCATCTACTGAGAATTTGGCCCACTGTTTGTTGATGACAAACTCTCCAAAAATGCAGGTGACATCTTTTATATGTTAGGTGTGGAGATTACTTACTTACTTACTTACTTAGAAAGTTTTATAGTCTGTGAAAGAAAGAAATGGTTATCTGCAGCGGCAAATCTGATGCTTGGTGGATTCTGACATTTTCATTTTTCACCTGTCTAAATGAATTTTTATTTTCTGAGATTTTTTCAATAGTACAGAAAAAATAAAATCAACAGATCATTACTATTTATCTTATGGCCCCGGTGACCAACTTGAGAAAATATGCATTATTTATAATCATCAAACCAATATTATTAATGAGTTTAAAAAATGGAGAAAAAAAGTCTACATCACTAAACTATTTACTAAGTATTCCTCTATGACATGGGTCTAGAAATGCAGCTAGGTGAAACAAGCACACTTTGATTAGGTAAACTTAAAAAGCATCAAAATAGAAGTGTTTTAATTAGGAAGAAATGTAAATGAATAAGACACTTTTTATATTAGGATTTCCCCAAAGTTACCAGCACTGTGAGTAGATATAAAAAACAACTATAAAATATATATAAAAAATATAAAATAACTATAAAAAATAACTACTACTAAAAAGTAACTAACTAACTAACTGGATTATTTGGAATCAGAAAGATCCACCCAAAGTCCATGGTCCAAAGACCTTCAAGATCATCAAGTCCAGATGTAAACCCACCACCACCTTCCCTGTTAAACTACGTCCCTAGGTAAGTGCCTCATCTACACCCTTCTTGAACATTTCCAGGGACGGTGACTGCACCACTGCCCTGGGCAGCCTGTTCCAATGTTTCACCACTCTTTTCATGTGGAATTTTTTCCTACTATCATCTAACCTGAATCTCCCCCAGTGAAGTGTTTTTTGTTTGCAAGCATAATTGTTATTGGCTATGAGCAAATCTGACAATGTGTTTTCAGACAAATATAGAACAGGTCCTGCCATGTCTATGTCAAATCAGCGCTGTGTGCCTTTGAGCTATGGTAGGAAGACAACACCTACAGGCAGAAAGCCCTAACTCAATGTCAAAAAAGTTGTTAAAAACTTTGCAAAAACAGTTATATGACATATGTATGACCATATAACAACAAATGAACCTAAAATTTCATGTTTCTTATTGTATGATGTGTGTCTTCATTTATATTTTATATAGAAATTTAATGTTTTTCCAGCTTCTTATACTGATGCCAAAACCTTAGATATCAGGGAGGGGTAGCATCTGGTTCACAGTCTAAGTGGAGATCATCTGTTCCTCCATGGCACTCACGATGAGAACCAGAAAAGAAAGAAGCACTGGGAAGGCTTACAACTGGTAACACATTTGTAGTGTAACAATAGAATTATTGAAGGTACAGATGACACATTAAGCAGTTGTAATAATGACATGCTAACACAGGCTCTGTAAGCATAATTCTTGGTCAAGGACAGATTATTGTAAAAAGACTAATAAAAGGAAATTTTAGATTCCTTTGCAATGAGCCTTCATAAAACCAATATTAGTCATACGTGCTATATATGCATATTTTGTACAAAGCCAATTAACCTCTTTATTTGGAAACAAGAGCTTTGCTATTGTTGAATACAGAAGCTAATCCTGTGCAGCTGATAACTTTCAGCAAGTATGAGTGGAATGAGTTGTACTTGCTTTGCCCATGTGTTTCCCCATTTGAAAGATTAAATGTTTAATTTGCTAAACACTGGCATATATGAAGGTTAAGAAACTTCTGATATTGGAAAAGTCTATTGGAAAAGTCAAGGTATAACAAATGTTTGCACTAGATACGTTTATTCGTTTCTTCCTTTTCTTTATCAGTTCAGCCATACAGGTAAAAACACACCTTTTCTGGTCAGCAAAGTTGAGCTGTTAAAGCAATCACAATTCTTAGCTAGCTTTAAATTAGTATCATGATTGTGCAGCCAATGAATGGAATGCTAAGAATACCAGTTCTTTTTAAATAAAGTGTTAAAAAGATGCGTTTAAGGGCCAATGTAGCTAGGACTCCAGTCAGTTAAGATTAATATATTTCTCCGAGATGCTTAAAACAACACTAGGGTAAAATACTTAATTACGATAGAATCTTTATGATGAGGACCACACATATTTATGCTACAGTAATTCCTAATTCATGGTAGGATTGATGAAGTTAATTAGGAACAAAAAGTAAGCTGAATTAGGAATGAATACCATGACAATCTTTCAAAAATAAACTCGTTATAAAAGTTCCTAGAAAGGCAAGAGTAAAAACTCCTCTGTTCTAGAGTATAGGCTTAGCATCCATCCTATGACCCATTTTCAACTTTCTCCTCCACAAGAAACCTTGATTTCTGTTCTCCGTGCAAGAACAGCGAGACACTGAGTGAAACTTAACATTTTTTTCAGGGCAAACCAGACGGCACTATGGCAGTGTAGCCTCAGCAAGGGACAGGACATTAGAGGTGTCTATTATTTTTCTCTGCTCAAAGAACAGAAAGCTTCTTATCCAGCTAATATATTTAATTTTGAAAACAGACCCATCTTGCTTAGATTTAATTGAATCCTGTTGTAAAACACAAGACAGGTATGGCTGTCTCTCATCCACAGAGCAAAGAAGTCACACAAGGACAGAAACA
>JAUBNY010000042.1:891433-905671 GCA_032275445.1 Crypturellus soui | reverse complement strand
TGTCTTCACTTCACCTATGTCATGCTGCCCAATACCAAAAATTCTCAGATTTCGGATGCTTCCTCAGCAGATGTTTTGAATTTAAAAAGAACAAGTTGGTTTAGGTTAGGTTTCTTAATATTTTTTTCAGTACTGATCTGCATGCACAGCGGTAACACAACTGCTAATAAATCATTATGAAGAAAGAAATAAAGTATTATTCAGTGTTAAACCAGACTGCTTTTTTTTAAAAATTATTTATTCTTCTTTCTTCCTTAGGTTCATTAACCACAGGCTTGGCTATGGCAACATTAAAACCTGAACTTTAAATAGCAAATCATAGCCAAGCTGTGCTTGTCCATTAGATCTCTTATGATTTCCATATTCTCATGTAGAAACTAAATACAGTAAGCCTGATTCCTTTTTTTTCTACGCTGTGAGTAATCATTATGCCTGTGCAAGCCAGACACAACATGGAAAGAAAAATTCTGACTTTGCAGCATAATGGATTTACTTTGCGCTCATCACAATAATTACTCAAGGTGATGAGTGATGAAGAACGAGGCTCATTATTCAAAGAAGCAACTATCTTTTAGCCGGCATGGTTTATCAGGGGTATGAAGTTCCTGCTGTATTATGATGGTTATTGCCAGTCCACTTGCCGATCCAGAAGTCATAGCCGATGGTCTCACATGCAGCAGAATACTTATCTATTTCCCTTCTCACTTCTTCCTCTATGCTTGTATAGACTAGTACATTAATCTATTCTGCCAAGACCGATCTCTTTATCAGTGCAGAACTAAAATGATTCTTCGCTCTTATCAGCATCTGCATATAGGCAGAGGATATGCAGAGGATAAAACAAAAATGTTCCTTGCTACATTTTCTGTCATTTCTCTGGGTGATCAGATCAGCCTTAATTGCATACTGAGTCATAAATATCTGACATTTGAGTTTGAATGAATAAGAACTGTGTTTTTTTACAATATTAGTATGATTTTGTGCTTTTAGTCTATCTATCTTGAGGGGTTTAGGCAGGTTAGTATCAATACCTGGTGGGTCTGGTCATTCTCCAGATAGCACTAAGCTCAAAAACTCAACCCGAAAGGTACTGGATTTGCGACATCCTGGGGAGATAAGTGCTAGTGAAAATAGATCCAGTTCTTAGGGAGACATTTTCAAAAGGCAAGCTGAGCCAACTTAACAGATCACTGGTAACAAAAAAGGGTGCTCCTGCTCCTCCCCGTCCTCCTGTCACTTGCTTGATCTCCTGTCAAACAGATTAAGCACACTAAAATGGCAGCGTGAATCATCTTCCGAGGGCTCAGTGACCTCAGCAGAGGACGTTCATCATCATCTCTTTGGAAGGCAGGATTGAGCCCTTAGAGAGCGTGTGGGAGGAAGGGATCTGAAGTTACATTATCCTCAGCTTGGCTACAGGCTAGGTTTTCCTGAAAAGTTTTCATGAAACTGAAACTCATTTAAATTTTATATGACAATGTTGGGTTGTTTGTTTGGCTTGTGAGAAGCACCCCCGGGCCACAACTAGAAGGGAGATACATAAACGAATAAGGAGGATCTTCTCGCCTATTTGTCAGCCCATGAGTCAGCAGGACGAGAACAGGCACGGCCTGACTCAAGTGCATCTTGTGGGTGACACGTTAA
This sequence comes from Crypturellus soui, assembly GCA_032275445.1. Taxonomy (NCBI): domain Eukaryota; kingdom Metazoa; phylum Chordata; class Aves; order Tinamiformes; family Tinamidae; genus Crypturellus; species Crypturellus soui. The sequence goes on along the minus strand of JAUBNY010000042.1, from coordinate 904,027 downwards.
AGGAAAGTCTTGACCACTTGTGGTCATTAAAGGGCCCACAGCAATAATTGTATCATCTGTAAAGTCTGTCAACTCTGATGACCTGGCCAAATGCCAAGTGTAAAAATTACATTCTCCTTTCCGACATTCCCACTGTTGTTTCAAATGGATACAATTGTGCTCATTTCCTCTCCAAAACAGTTATATTACTGTAAGCTGCTAAACTCTTCCTGGGTTCACCACAAAGAAAGCATCAGCACTGTAGTAGATTAAACCATCATTATTTGGTTTCTATATCAGATTGTAAAGCGAGGCAGCATTTTATGAGATGGAAGGCTCCATAAAAAGTGAGCTACGAATATTTTTGAGCCTGCTCATTGCAATACAAAATCTGGCCAGTAGCAAAAATTACAGTCAGCTGAGACAACATTGAGCAATTCTGTTAACCACTGACGTGCAACATTTCTCCCAGCATGTTTAATGTCGTGAATGAATTAAGCCTGACCTAAAATCCAGATCCTTATATATGTTGTGGTACTGACTATGCTTCCTTTTTAGGTCAGGCTCTCATCTGATTTATCCTGCTAGCAGTTAGAAGTCCTACAGGAGATATACTTGCGTTAAGCACTAAAAACCAAAGCTGTTCTTGGGCTCCTTGTGGGTGTTTAGTAGGCTGCTTTGAGGTCAGACCAAAAAAAAGGATGTTAGCTGAAGCTCGTCACCGTATCCAGAGAGGGCCGTGGAGGAATTTAGCTAGAGTAAGAGCAGAGTCATAGAGGACATAAGATGAGCCCTCCTTACTAAACCGGAGTTCACCCCTGGGGATGCCTGTTCTAGGTGCATAGAGAGAGACCATAAAGAGGCACGTCACAGACAGCAGTATTTCCCCTGGTGCCACCTCCCCGAACTCGCCCGTCTGTGGGGCTATATGCAGGGAAACAGTGTGTAGCACGGATAAACCCGTGGCACAGGGAAGCAATGTAAAGCAGTAGCTGCTGCTGAAACTGTGATTTGCATAATATGGTAATGTATGCAGTGTAGTTCCAACTACATACATGATCAAAGCATTCATTGTTAGTGATAATGCAAATTAATTTTAGGCTCATTATTATTAATTGAACCTGAATAGAAATGAGATTTGGTAAAAATAGAATAAAGAAACAAACTGAAACGGTGTAGGGAAAACATTCATTAATATGATTATTCTGACTTACAGTCAGATCCACGCTGCTGTCTGTGCCTCTCCCTCGACCCTCTCTGCTATGATTCCTGATACGGATTCTCCATTATTTTGCAGCTCATGCTCTTAGCTTCTCTGTTGATGTTTATGTCACTCCCTCAGCACACTTGCTCAAATGTATCATTAAGGTCTGCATGGTCTAATAGGTTGCCATTACCCTGAGCTTTATTCATCCCTTTTCCAAACCAAATCAAATTTGAGCTTGAATAATGTTGATAGGGACATTTGCCTAAACTAAGTTTGTTACGGCAGTAATGGGGTTGTTTTTGTGAATTAATGGATCATTTGTTTGTAAAAACAGAACACCAGTATGTTCCTGATGTTCCTGCCCTTTCTAATAACTATTTAATGTTGATCTTTTGTCCTGATGTAACAGTTCCTAGCTTCTGCAGTGATCTTATTCCAGGAGATGGAACTAGGAAAAATACCTAGATCAAGCTATTATCCGGCACTGAAGTTTCTGTCCTGAAGCGGGTTTTAAATCATTTAATAACATAATGTAATTATATCCCTATTTTCACTAAATATACTTAGATCTGTTGAGATGATCTCTTTTTTATTTATTATTTTATTTCCTAGACAGTGCTAGATAGTGTGATCTTCAGTGACTAGAAAATTATTTAGCATTGGTGACTCATATTAATAACCACAAGAAATTAAACTCACCATAAGGAAATGAACAGCTTTTCTTTCTCTGAGAATATTTTAATTTTACCATAGGCTTCCTTTCAATAGGAGAATGCATTGTGCACAGACTGCACACAACTATAGTTGCAAAATAATACTACATTTCTTCCTAAATTGAGTAAGCGAAAGAGGACAGACAAAATTCACGATCTCATTGTTATGTACCTTCCTCTCTGCCTGTCTTTTGATAAGATATTAACAACTTCACTCTAGCATTTTATAGGAAATGCTGTTTCAAGAAAAAATAATTAATCTTGTTTTTTTCTTTATTATTTTGATTTTCATTATTATAGTCCTGATGATTTGTTTATATGTAAGAGGTGTTAACAAAGCTATGTCTCATTTATGTTTTATATCATCTTGATACTGCAGAGAAGTTGCACAGAGCTTATTATCTGTATATCACAGCATGTACTAGTCAAAACCCAATCATTTTCCCAAAGTCGTTTTGGAAAATGTGTTGGAATGATGTTATATTTCTATCACAGTGGTAGCCTCTGAACCAACATGGCCAATAAAACATTGATCTGATACTGCCTGCATCTCTCTACCTGCAGTGAGCAAAGATGGAGTGGCAATGGGAAGACGAAAGGGAGATATTCTTGTCCCTGTCCCTTGCTGGTTACTCACCCTTTTATCCTGCTGCATTTGAGATGTTCTCAGCCTCTCTTCTTTGAGGGAGGTTCAGGCAAGGAAAACCTGACTCTTTCTATCTTCAGACATGAAAACATTATACATGGATAGTTCTCACTCTCAAACATACCTGTAATGTGCAAACACTGATAGCATTAGAGCAGGCTCAAAAGATTCAGTCATGATAAATGCCATTTTAATTCATAGGTGCCCTATGAAATCATCAGGGCTTGGAGCTCAACATGCAGATATTGTCTCTGAATCCGGGAATCAGAATTTAGTGCCCTTCCTCCCCGACAAACACACTCCAAAATATTACATTTTTCAGAAACACTGGTCACTGTTCTAAGAGCTCTAAAACTAAGTGTTGCAGGTGCCCCTTATCGACAGCTGCTATTTCACTGATGCTGTGCATCACAGGATGTCCAGTCTTATTACATTTCAAGACACAGGAAATGCAACTCAGTACTTGAATGCATAAGAAGGAAGGAGCCTTTCAAAGTTCAAGGTAAGTGCCATTATTTTTAGATTGCTGAAGGAGGAGGGATCGTCTAATGCTCTAATTTAAAGACAAAAATGCTTTTCATTTTTAATGTTTCCTACAAAATGCAGGAATATTGTGAAAAACAGCATAATGGTGAATGAAAATAAATTATACTTTTTCATACTTACATGATTCTGCTTCTCCTCCAAAAGCATGCAGCGAAATTAAAAGAGGTTCACAGATGGGAGACATAGAACTGCCTAAGACTTAGAAAACCTTTGCAAAGACAGGCTGAAAAGAAGACAGCCTACAAAACAGAGGTCACTGTATGTAACTCTTTGAATCAGAATTAGAAAAAAGAAAAAGGAGGTCATTAAATAAAATTCCAAACAAAATAATATTTAAAAGTTCATGTTCACTGTATGCAAAATTAGCCTGTTGACCTTATTTCCTGAGTCTATAATTGACGTCAATCATTCAGCAGGATTCCAAAACTGAATAGACACTGACGTGGACAACAGCAAACTATAAAAGTAATTTTTTAAAAAGTCATCCTGGAAAGGATATACCTTATGCTGTAAGGCATAAGCCAGTTCCTAATTACCAAAAGCAAGGAGGAATTTTTCCCAAGAACAGATATTTATGCCTTTCTAGCTTTCTTGTGCCTTTTTTAAGCTGCTATTCAGTAGTGTTATGATGATGAAAAGCATAGATCACCAGCCTGATCCCTACAGCTCTACTCAGGATGACACTAAGTAAATAAATATAAGTTCTTGTGATATGCAAGAGGAAGAAAGGAACAAAGCACTTTAGGCAAAGGACACAGAGCCCCTACCATTTCTATTCTTGATTTCCCACTGTATTTTTTCCTCACACTGCTTGTTCTTGTCTGTGTAAAGCCTTTCAGTCTCACAGGACTTCTCTCAGATATTGTCTGGCCTTAGCTAGCAAGTCTGACAAACCATAAAGCCCCATACCAGATATTTTGGTATGTGTTCATATACTGGAATGATCTCATTTTAAGGATGTGATTGTGGCTTTCCACCATTATAAATGGAGTTCAGAATCTGGCTGTACACTGCTGCATACCATGTAAAACACCAGCTCTCTATGAACTTCAGCTCCTGTCAATACAACTTCATAGCCAATGCTGAAAAGCAACACCAATTACTGTAGCTGTTTACAGGGCACAAGAACAGAATATTTAATTTTACCAGCCACTAAGGACGACAAAGCTGAATTTGAGCTCGAGCTAAAGTTTTGCTGATTACTCTTGACCTTTCTGGGACAAAGAGATGAAGGTCACTGGAGTCATGATTTTTTTCACATTCTGCTTGTCTTTGTCATTCCTCTAATAATGCAGGGAGCTAGAAACAAGAGCTGGGTGGTGTTTTTTTCCCCCTGCCTGGAAATCTATTTAGATTAGTCACCAGGTTTTCCAGTCTATGGTCATTGAAGGTCATTAGGTTTATAGCTGAAATTCTCAATTGGAAGCTCCTCTGATAATCAGGACTTAAAGCCCAAGCGAGGCTTTGTGTCTCTTCTGAAAGGCTAGGTTGTTGTACGATTAGCTTCATAATGTTAAATGGACTGTCTGTGTAATGACGGGTAATTTTGGGGGGCTTAAATTGCACTATGAGAAGACCTGTCTTGAATGATAAGTACTGGGCTATATTATAAAGAACACTATTCTAGGCTTCTCCTAAATGCTAATTCTATTACACATTAACATTTCCTTTGCCATAAAATGGCAAAAGGCAAGCCAGCAAGATTTAAAAATCTTGCAAAGTATGTTTTCACTTACAGACTCTGCTCCTAAGAGCAAGCTGCTTCCTGCAAATGTCCCTTAAATAAGCATCCACTTGCAGTGGTCATCATTACACAGTCAGCATCTGCTAATAGCTGCTCCACAGTCTTGGTTGCTGGCAAAAGTGGATTGTCTGTGGCAGTCTATGGAGTGATAAAATTCAGTACATAATTGTTGTTACACTAGCTTTTGAAAACTACTCTTAACCTTAAGTTTATCACCTCTTGCCACAAGAAGGATGTATCAGTCACAGGTTTTGGGGGTATTCCTAGAAGTAGATCATAAAGTCTGGAATCTTGCATATTCTTTAAAGCTGAAAGAGTACCGGCTGGAGTCTGCAAGTACTTTCTGTTTTAATTTCTCTCCTCCCCGGGTGCAATTCAAACTTAAACACAGGTGTGTGTGTCTGCATGTAGGAATAAATGCAATCCTGTCAAGACATTGCTGAGGAGATTATTATTTTACAGTATCAGGACAAATCAGCTTTTTGTTCAGCATCTCATGACATAGGAGGTCATCTCTGATTGCTTCATTTTGATTCCTGGTTAGGTTTCTAGCTTCAGACACTAACTCATGGACAGCTTTATCCTCTTCCATCTGCCTATGGCTCTTTTCCTATGTGCCCATTTGATACTCACATAGAAGCTTGGATATAAGTCAACCTGAACTGGGTTCAGTGTTAGACACTGCCCTGTGCCATGCTTGACTAGTGTCTCCAGATGCTCAGTGGATATCAGCCCATGCCAATCTCCATTACAACATGCTGTTGTTAGCCCATGACATGCCCAGCAAGCTCTGTTGTTGCTCTTGCTGGCAAGCTGGCTTGGGCACATTCCTGTAGGATTTGGCAGATTTCTGTTCCTTAACTGAACAGAAAGCTGAACCATGCTTTGAGCACAGCTTTTTGGTTCCTGCCTGGATTTGCAGGAAGTGACATACCCAACTCCCTGGCTTTTCTCTAGACCCACTAACCATAGGCCAGATGACCTTTTTGTTTTTATCTTCTTTAACTCCATCCAAACAGAACTCCTTTTAACTTATTAGTTACGTGTATTTTCTTTGCATAGATTTAAAAGTTTGATGGACTTCAAAACACCTAATTCCAGTGGATTTCCAGCCATGAAGACAGCTGACTGCCCTGCATATTCTGGGATCCAAATTATGACACTGTTGCTTTATATCTCTCTGATCCAAAGATGCAGAAAACTGCTGCAGCTGAAAGAATCCCTGTCACGGGGGAAGGATACAGTTTAGAGCTGTTTGAGATTTTCAATCTTCATTAGCCAAACCAGTCCCTGGCTACTTTGGAGAACAAGAGAAGGCAAAGTAGTTGAACTTTGAGTCTTTCACACAAATTCAGCTCAGAATTCAGACATATCCCTGGGATCTGGGTCTACATTTCTAAAGTAGGTTATGTGAATGCACTTACTTTTTGAGGAAGTACACACCTGAAAGGGCTAAACTCGTACAAGACTCAGGACAGACAGCAGAGAAAAAATGTGCAGCCACATGAAGAGACTGCTCATCATGTATTGTAGAAAGACTACAGTTTGAGGTATTTTCCTTTTCATAGTGCAGGTAGTCTCTTGGACATACATGGACAGTATGCTGACTACATGTTCATCTCTCCAGCAACAGTAGAGGTAGCATTCCCTTTTTGCACATGATTTGGTTGATGTTCCTGAACCTAATGAATTTTGGCGGCAGGAATGATATTAGCAGACAATTGTTTGTCCCCAGTCACTAAATTGTGTTACAAAATCAAAATAAGCCATTCTGCTTGACTAGTCTCTCGTGTAACAAAATCAAAATAAGCCTTCACAAAGAATCATTTTCAAGCACCATTTTACTTTTTGTCTTAGGCTTGCAAATGCCTTTTGTGTGTTCTGATGTCAGATATCATAACGCAAAACAAATAACCAAGGGAAACGCACACAGATCTTCTCTTGGTGACTTGTAATGGAGAAAAAGATCCTTCCATTACTTCCCTTGCTGCCTTCTTAGTCTACTTTTTCCCCCGCCTGCTCCTGCAATAGCTGCTTCTTAGTAGCATGTGTGAAACACTAATGTGATTTTAATGCAGTACCATTTTGCAGCATCTTGGAGCCCAGTCGCAGCGGAGGTCCCCCATTGTGTTAGATATTGTGCAGACAGAACAAAGTGAGCTCCGGCTCTGGCGGCAGCCCATCCTGCACTCCACCTCCCCGGCCGCAGGAGACTGGCATTGTAAATGTTGACGCGTTCAACACATCTGCCGTGCATGCAGATCACAGAGGCAACGACACTAGACGAGACACGAGGGGCTTTGCAGAGTTGTCTACTGGCTGTTAGCTACATCACTCAGATGCATTTTTTTAAAGAGATTTAAGGCTCATGTTTGTCAGAAGAGGTCTATATGGATTTGACTTTGCAGGAAGCACAGGAACATGCAAAGGGAGGAGGACTTCTTAGGTCAAGTATTTGAAAGTCCCCCAGTAGTTTAAGAACTCATAGCCTTAATTTCAGAAGTGAATTGAAATTAAATTGCAAAGAGTTCTCTTTGGAAACTGAGACTTTTTTTTTTTGCAAAGGTTCTCATGTCACTTTTCAAAATTTTCTTCTGAGGATAAGATCTTTTTTTATTTCTGTCTCCCTCTCTCTTTTTTGGGGAGTAAGTGAGTAGCAATTATATTTTACTGGAGCCAAAGTTAAGCTTGTAAACAAAATTCTGTTCTCCTGTGCTCACTAGTTCTGGGATTATAGCTTGACTTTATAACAAAGACATCAGATAAAACTTCAGAACGAAACTAGGACTGGTGACCTACCATTTAGCATCAGTTTGCATTTTTTCCATAAAAGGAAACCTGTTTGCATTAGAAATGGCCAAAGGCTTTTGTCTCATTAAATTTTTGTTTGAACAAATACTTTTCCTGATCAAAATAAAATTTTATTTGTAGGTTACCAAAAAAAAAAACAGGAATTGATTAAAGTTCCCTGCTAAAACAAAGCATACTTTCTTTCTCTTGAAGTACAGTTCATAATTAAAGGCTGTTACTTCCTTTTCCTATGAAGTTAGTTGGGCAATTAAATATATTCTGAAAAGATGTTTTACTTTTATAAAACTAATAATTGTGCCCCTTAAAAATAGTAATCATGGAGTGGATTAATTCATTCTAGAAGAATAAACAAAATTGCTTCCTCCCCTATAACCTTTTCTATTGACCTACAGGATCAGGATAAAAATTCCAGATAATATTCACATATAACTCTTAAAGAAAAATATGTTTACAGTGGTAAAAGATGGCTTAAAAACACTTTCAAACAGTGAAAGAGTCAGCATCCTTGCTAAAAATCTGTCAGTCTCTAACTTTCCAGCTTCTAAAATGCAAGGTCTGTTGTTGAACGTGGCCTCCACGCTTGGCTCATGCTGGGTTTGTGCTCTGTTACTGCACAGTGCGCCCCATTTTGTGGCAAATGCTGTTCAGGCAGATTCCCAGAATCTGTGTAATACTCTCAAGTCGCTCCTCACTCTGTTCCTCCAAATTGCATGCTGGGCCATTAAAAACACAATGCAGAACTCTCTACCTTATTTCAAGGCTACGGTCTGTGAAGGCCAACCGCAGGGGAATGACTGTGATGGGATGGGATCCCTTAGACTTTGGGAGCCCGCAGCAATGTCCAGGTCTAACAGTGACAATCGGCAGGGCTTGGCTGGTTTCTTGTGGCTGAGGAACAGGCTGTATATTTTTGGAGGGCCTAACACTAGTGCTTTTGTATTTAATACAACCTGTCATACCATTTTCCACTGATAGATCAAAGAACCGCACTCTACACAACGGATTCAATATGTGTTTTCCCACTACTTTCAGTACTTCCACATATGATAAAACTTGCAGCCACAGAAATTCCTGCAGCTCTTAATATGCACAAGAGGTAGATTGTGGGGCCATATCCTTAGCTTGTGGAAATCTGGCATAACTTCCTTGGCTGCATTAATGCCAACCAGCTGGCATCAGTTGAATACATGGCCTTATCATTTGGCCTCTTAAGCTAAGTCAAAAATATCATGCATGCACATGATTGCATGTGCAGAACAGTTGACATGTAAGGACAGAATGTGTCTGAAAAACAATAAGTATGTTTAGAATTGCTACATACAGAGCTTATAAAAATTTCTGATAAGCTAACACCTGTGATGGCAATGCCAGCTCCTTCCCATTCGACAGGATTCCTCTTGGCCTTTGTTTTTACAGCCAAAGATTTCAAGGACACAGCTTGTTGCTTAACTCATTTGATCCTATTGGCTAGCTGTCAACAAAGGTGACAATCCTGTATTTGTAACGTCATAAACTTTCAAGTATGATGTTGTAAACTGAGGACCGTGACTTTGACTTAAGGGCAGAAGCAGATGGCTTGGGCACTTATGATCTTGTTTTCAGGAAGCGAGATCTTGCAATCGTAATATTTAAAAGTTACTTCATTGGAAAAGAGGGCAAGAAATCATTTTACTGAAGTGTCTCTACTGTTTCTCCAAGCCTTCCCGAAAAAACATAATTGATTTCCAAGATCTGTGCAAGGCTGCATATTTATTGCCCTGAATGAAATATGGATTGCATGAATTCTGCTGGTGTGACTTTCAACCCACTCGAATATTATGAGTTTGACAGTTTGACTCTAACTCAGTTTATTTCCCACTTGAGAGACTGGAAAGGAACAGATGGGGATGTGAGAACAAATCGGGAGGGGAAGAGCGCGCGGCAGCTTGTGCTGCTGTGCCCTGGTGTCAGTGCACCTCCCCACAGCCAGTCAGGGGTTGCGACCACATCTCTGAGCGCTTTCCAGGCCTCATTAAAGCTGTGGGAGCACAGGTGACTCGAGCGGGAGCTGGGCAGTGAGGGAAGGGAAGGGAAGGGAAGGGAAGGGAAGGGAAGGGAAGGGAAGGGAAGGGAAGGGAAGGGAAGGGAAGGGAAGGGGAAAGGGGAAGGCATATCAAGGCAAGGGCTGCTGAATACAGACTGTGCCACATTTGGAGCTGGAGGGGAACAGGTGACAGGTTGGTTTTGCAGGTCTGCTAGGACACTGGCTGTCTCTGCCGATGGATGGGGCCATCAGCACAGCCCTACATGCGTGCTGAGTTAATAGATCATCGGCTCCATCATTGCAACACTTACTCCACCAACCGGAACACTCTTTCTCTTTTCTGCTTTTTCCTCTTGTTAATAGTACTTCTGTTATTTAAGTGTTTTTTTTTTTTTGAATTTGAAGTCTTTTGTCTACTTACGCATACTATGTATATATACATATGCTATACTACATGTCTACTACATATACTGTTTAGTCATATATTTACTGAAAATTAAGGGTGAAGAACACTTGGCACTTTCCAGAGTCAAAATACTTTGCAAACATTAACTAATTAATAATGTATCCCTTATTTTCAGGCATACTAGCATTCTTGAATGCTGAGAGAAATTCTGCTAAATCACTGTCTCCCTCCATCTCCCCTGCTCTTTCGCTAACCCATTACATGATTCAAGCACAGTTACAGCTGAACACAGCTATAGACAGCAAGTCTGATCCAAACGTCTGATAAACACATGATTTCCTAAATGTCTTATAACCCAGACCAAGCTTCCAAACAAAGCTCACCATGACACAGAGCTATACCCAAATGTATGAGAAATGATCTGAAAACAAGCTGAGTGTTTTCGGTCTGACGAAGTATAACCACTGTTTTCATAAAGCCCCTCATGGCCAGGGGTTAGCCAAGGGATCAAACAGGTTTTACTGTTGTGTGGTATTTTCTAACAGAGATCCCGAACTCACAGTGATCACAATGCACCACCACGGATACTGCATTAATACCAGATCTGCATTATGTTGTTGCTGGAGCCAGGGCCTTTCATTTAACTCCTTGCCAACCCAGAAGACTCTTAAGAGTTTCTTTCAAGGCAGAAATTGAAATACACATCTCATAATCAACATCAATGCTGCCCATGCTTTATAAAGCCTGGTAACCCGTTTGGTTCCGTGGTGTTTGCTTTCGCTGCAGAATTCACAGAGGCTGTGCCTTTATTTATCCCAGGACGCCCTTATAAATGCCTGAGTGCAAGGCTCAGATGCTGCACTTCCCTCACAAAAGGAATTTGTCGTAACTCAGCCAGGTCATCACTTGCTCACGAATCTGGCAGCTCGAGCAGTACTGCTCTCACCTTGCTTTCCTTGAGTTTTGCCAGCATTTTTATCATAGTCAACTTCTCGTTGCCTAACACACTCCAATCACTATCTTGACAGAAAGGCAACATGTTGTAGGAGTTTCAGGACGTGTCCCTCCCCAAAGCTTCCAACAGATAGGGTAAATCATCTGCAAGTCCTGATGCCAGTTTGCGGGTTTGGGGTGTTCTTGGGAGGGCAAAATAGTGGGGGGACTGCTTGCTTGTTTTCATTTTACAAGAATGGTGAGAACGCGACAGCTCAAGAAAATGGCTTTGCTCCACCACCTCCTCAGATCTGGAGCACTGAACACCGCCATTCAGGGAGCACATCCAGACAAAATGACTTTGAAAAACTTGCTTCCTAGAATGAGTGAGGCCTTTCCAGGCTGCAACACCCACTTACCAGAAAGGACATAGGGTGCAACATGCACATATTCATAGGCAACGCTGCTGAGGAGGGAGCAACTGCTCTCTTTCTTCATTGGAGGCTGTTCTGAACGCAATACATCAGTTCTTTGAATTTGAGATGTTTCAAATTTAGTCAGAAATGTTTTTCTGGTTGGCTGTTACCACTATGCCCTAGCTTTTCATTTCCTTGGAAAGTTTTCTTTTTTTTTTTTTTTTTTTCTGGATAGTGCTCTATGGCAATGCAATGAATCCTCCAAACTGCTATTTTATAGCAGACTGCTCTCCAAAGGTCAACCAATTAATATTCTGTATTAATCATTATCCATCTGATTAACTCTTGTTATCCCTAAAAACTGTGTAGAACTTGCATAGCACAGTTGCTCTGTTGATATTCATTACATGGATCAGTTAAAGGGTGAGCCTGAAGTTACTAGGATCTAGGTAACAAAATATGCAATTTCAGAGAACTGCAAGGGTGTCTAGACACTGATACCACAACAGCACCTCTTCTACGTCATGCAGAAATTAAACCGCCTGCCTAAGAACTTATGGCTGCTAGGACTCTCAGACTAGTCCTTATAAATAGCAAACTTGTAAATAGTTTGACAGCCTTCAGGGACTACTGACCTTGAATTCTCTTCGCATGAGCATACCTAAAGATTGTGCAAGCAATCCATGTTAAGCAACTCCTTTATTTATAAAATTTATAGGAATTAATAATGTAGTAGACCTGGCCTGGAAGCAGCTACAGGTTTGACCATTTTATTGGCGTACTGTTTTAATATAGGGATGAATGAATATATAAGTGTTAGTTCATCCCTGCCCTAAAGGAACATTATCCTTAGGATTAGTCTGATGTTTTCAGTTTGTAATCCATTCATCCCCCTGCTAATCTAGTTCTCACTTGCATGGCACATGTAAAAATTGCCACAAAACCCAAAAGTGAAGCGATTTTTCATTATTATCCCTAGTCCCATCTCCATGGACCTTTTATGTCCCAAGACCTTTGAGCTGTTCGTCCACCCTAAACATCAAAGAAGCCAATTCTTCTGAATGTCCTCATCACTGCGGGTGGTCAGGTGCTGGCTGGACATCTACGAGCACAGCTGAAGAGCTCAGGGAAACCCTAAGGGTGTGTTTCCTCCACATAAAGTGAAGGTAA
>JAUBNY010000042.1:855415-891333 GCA_032275445.1 Crypturellus soui | reverse complement strand
TATATTTCTCTTTACCTTATATCTTGTTATCCAGTACCAGAAACTCCACTGGTGTGAACTGGCACATTCCCATTCAGTAAAACTATTGATTTATAGAGGCAGAGAATTTGGTTATTTCTTTTGCGGATGCTGTTAAATGGGAAATACTACATCAGTCTATTTTGTCAGCTGAGCACTGAATTGCTCTGGTGAGATACTTATTACTATTTCTTCAGGCTAACTTTGCAAATGGAGCTGAATAGCAAAATATATAACATTATTATTCATATAAAACAGAAATTACATGTCTTCTGCTTAGACTTGCATTTAAATTTGCCTAATGCTCTCTTTACATAGTTTGTTTTTTCATATGTTTAGAGTTGACTGATGAAAGAATAATATGGGGGGGTCATTTAAAGTAGAAGTGGTGAAAAATGCTGGTTCGTATAATTGAAAGAAATGCGCCGGTTACATGGAGAATTGGAATTTGCAATGTGTTTTGAGCTTTTTTGGATTTGAGTGCTCTGATTATACGACACCAATACCTCTAGCTTTAACTCAGTGTCTACATTGACAAATGCAGGCACTGGGGAAATACAGATCGTCATGGAACTTTTTTGTTAAGGCCCTTTTCTGCAGGGCTCACGACAGAAAAGGGCTCCAGGAAATGAGGTGCTTGCAGAGACGCTGTCTCATTTCCAGCAAGGGCTCCTGCTCTCCAGCTGCCCAGACCGGGAGTCTGGCAAGGTCAGACGGAAGCTCCCACGCTGGCCATGGAAACTGCATTTCCTTCTCCTGGTAGCCAAAAACAAGTTCCAAGTCATCAAGCTCCCAGTTATCAACACACACACAACTGGACACTCCTGTGCGGAATGGCTCCTGGACCCCTCTGTGTAGCCACAGCAGGGGAGGATCTGTAGTCTATTCGCAAGCACTATGTTATGAGAACAAAACACAAGATGGGAAAAGAAGAAAATGCCTTTGCTGAGGTAAATGGTGCTGTTCACAGGACTAAAGTTTGCTCCAAAGAATAAGAAGGCTCCAGTTCATTGTTAAAAATTTGTTTTTCCAATGTTAGAAGTGCACTGTTTTACTGCTAAAGGTAAATGGGGGGAAAATGAAGTTTTAAGAGGCTGCTTGAACATAGCAGTGCTTCATATACTAAGTCAACAGAGACAAAATTCATCTTCTATTTACACAGCAGATATAGAGCAGTACAGTGGGACTCGGTGATACTTTGCTTCAGAGCTGCATATGGTATGCAAAAAAGCAGAGTTTACCGGCCTAGATGCAGCCTAAAATATTTCTAAAAGGCTTTGAAATAGTAGAAACGCCAGCATTGATTCCTGGATTGCTGTGAGCTCAATTACTTCACTTGTTTGGTTTAACAGGACGGTAAATTTGGCTCTATTTTTTCCCCAAACAAGAACTCCCCTTCGAGGAGTCCCATCACTCAAGGGTGTGTCATAAAGGTACCGCACACGGCCGTTTTGTTAACAGTTTTGCTTTGTTTCACCGAGCGATGCAAAGGCCGCGACTCACAACCCGCGTCGCCCGCAGCGAGCGTCCCACGGGCGCCGTCACCACCGCTGTCACGCGGCAGGAGGGGCGCCACGTGGGCACCTCGGCCGCCCCGGTTCGTAACTCGGCACGTCAGCGCCTTTTGCCACGGATGTCACTTGAATTTGCCAGGTGTGATCTGCACAGCAGGAGCAGCAGCAGGTCCCGCTCCACAGCCTCTGCGGGAAGAGCGGGGCCTCGCCAGAATGGAAATCCCCCACGGATCCCGAGTCAGTGTCAGCTCTCCAGCTTCTCAGGGTGCATATATTACCCTGTCACTAATTCCTCGGACCCCCTCTGGATGCACCTGCAAAGACTGGGCCAAAGTGTTGGCTTTTAATTAGAGCTCCGCTTCCTCCCGCAGCTCCGGAGCGCTGCCGGGCCCGGCCTCGTGGGCTCCCTGCCTCCCGCAGCGCCCGCGCTCCTCGGTCCGTGCCGCGCGCGCCCCTCGCCTCGCAACGCTTCTGCGCTCGCTTCATCAGCGCCCTCGTTTCATATCATCCCTAATTAGATTCTTTAAAAAGGGCTCTTTCTCAAGCACTGCAGTGCACTGTGCTACAACGATGCCGCAAGTTTGGGCTGCACAGGGATTTAGCCAGGGTTTTTTTGTGCATAACGGGGTGGGTGGTTGATCTCCAGCGTTACGGCTTTCCTTCTGGCCGTACAGTGACTCCCCTGAGACTGCAGGTAAATCCCTTAATTAAAGTGGTTTCTTGGGGAACCACAACACCTTCCCGAGGACACGGGTCTCCTGCTCCTCCTCAGTCCCCATGCTCGGGTCTCTCACCCTGCCTGCTGGGGGGACAGCAGGGATGTCCCCCGGCTCCTCCGCACCCTGGGATCTCCCAGGCTCGCTCCAGCCTGGAGCTCTGCGGGGGTCACCCCGGGCCAGCGGGACCTCCTTGCACGACGCACCGCTAATCCCAGCCTGGAAGGAGGATTAGCCTGCAGAAACGGGGCAATCTTGCCTAACAATTATCGAGAAATTCAGCAAAGTTCATCCATTCAGGAAGATTTAATATTTTTTTCTTTGCTTCAAAATGTACAAGCCATTTTGTTTCTATAACACAGGCAATATGTGCAAGATTTATTTTGATGAATGGTAAGAATGAGATTGTGAAGTGCTAGCTACTATTAAATAAATACATTATTCCACCACATGAGCTTGTGTTTGGTTTTCTTTCCTTTTTTCCTCTTTAACACAGTTTAGCCCTTCTGCTATTCTGTGATTGGCTACAAAAATTATTCTGCAAAACCATTTCAGCAATTTTTAACCTTCCAAAAAAGAAAAAGGAATAAAAAAGCAGTTTAGAACTTTATTCTGTAAAACTTTTCAGCATATCTAAATATATTGGCAATTTCTGATAATATTTGAACTTCTACTTAAAATAGTAAAAATATTTTGACATATTTCTAAGAGTAGTCAACCCTGTTAACTTCCACTTAAAGCGCAATTATTCAGGAATATTATAGATCATTATGTGGCTTTGGGGAAAAATCAGTACGACGTAAGTGCCCATTAGTGAAAGTGAAAAGGTAGTACAACACCTACGAAAGCGCATGTGGTATTCCCATGAATACCAATTTAATTCATTACGATAGCACTGGCAAAGTGTTAAACTATTTCCTATTCCAAGATGCAAGATTTTTTTTTCCGAGGATGAAATATAAACGTATAATATAACCCTCACCTGTCTGGTAAGGGTGTAAGATAGGGCTTGTCATGGAAGGGTTTACATAAAAGATGGCCTGGCATGTCTATACTATAGTTTTGGTGGTGGCTCATTTCTTCTGTCTCCTTTAAAATTCCAAACACCCCAGGGGAAATAATACCTTATGCAACAAAGACATTTTCCCCTTCAAAATTCTGCTTGCATCCAAGGAGTTGCAACTCTTTCCCTTTTGAAGTAAACTGTCCCCTGTTTTGGAGGTTAGAACATGTTTATTCTCCTACGTGAAACAGACCCTGCATACCCTTGGGAAGCACGAAACTGTCTCCCACATTGCCAAGCACAGCCTGGGCTCTGCCTCTTCCCGGTATGCTGCAAGGAGACGAGCAAAGGGCAGCACCCTCCATGCTCCCCGGGACTGGATGTTGTCCTGCCTCTCCCATCCCAGCTTTCAGCAGGACTTGTGCAACCGGCTGCAGCCGCCGGTGCTCCCCACAACTGGGGATGTGTTATGTCTTGCCATGGCTCAGCACGTCCACATCCTTATTGCCTCGTGTCCCATCAAGGCAGAGGTTGTCACCAGATATCTGGATTTTTTGACCAGTTGTATTCCTATGCCTGGCACAGTGTGGAGGTGAGCAGAGTTCATAGCAGATCGGAGTGACCAGGAATATACTACTTGGTGGTATATGCCGGATATAGCATGATATACTTACTCATCACAAGTAGGTGAACAAAATGTTTTGCACTCCTCTGCTGCCCACTTATTGCAAGTTCAATTCAGAAGCCTGCATGGCAGCAGAAGAAAAACATGGCTCGAGACAGAGTAGGATAAATGTCTTCCTAAGGACCATAGTACGGGAGGGAATGAAGAAGTCTGGTCATAGACAGGCTGCTCTGAAGTGTCACAAACAGGAAAGAACTGAAAAAGGGGGGAAATAGAGGTTAGAAAAGAAGGAGGAGGAAGGATGAGGGCCTCCTGACCAGGTCTCTCAACGGAGCCCACATGGAGCACTCTCTCCTGCTCCTCTCTCTCAGGTCAGTTCTTCTGTGATGCTTCTTGCTTCCCAAGGCACAAGAAAAAATGCAGCAGGCAGCTCTTCTTCTCTTAAGGTAACTTTATATTTGCTGAAATTTGCCTTGAAGACTTCAGCTATGTGAAAATTAAAACACGAAATTTCCAGTCCAACATCATACAGGTGGGACAGTTACACTCGGACTAAAGAACATTTTTTTTCTAAGATCCAAGACCACGATTTGTGCTGTGTTCAAGATCATTACATAAATATATTGTCATCTGTGCTGTGCAGTTTTCAAGATTGGATCTGTTTATGGTGTTTTCTGTGCTGTTTTAATAAAAACTTTAAAGTCAAAGGTTTTTTTTATTTCTCCTCTAGCATCATAATTTCTGTTACCTAAACTGGTCTTCCTTAGCAAAAACAACAAACAAATCTTGGCATGCGCTGTAGTATTTAAAAATATATTTCCAAAATGTCTGCAAAGGATACTATCTTTAATAAGAAAAATATGGAGGGCTTCCTAAGAACTTCTCTTCAAAGAGCTTTAGAGGAGAAATCTCAACCAGCTCCATACAAAAGCAAACAACTTGGGAAGTGAAGCTTTTAGGAGCATCACACTTCAAGGCACTAGTGATTTAATTGCCACAGTGTGTATCCCATCCTTAGGAAAAGGTCCCTTGTCCCTCGCTCTCATTTCCCCTCCAGTCCATCATCCTTCACTCAGTGACCCATTTAGCTGATCAAAGGCACTCATCTAGTCTTTTAGGAAATGTCTCCCAACTGCCAGGACATTTCACACCTCTCACCTGTTGTCACCTCATCTGACATATATTTAGTCACCCAGAAAGATCCTCAGTCAAGTGGCACCCAACTGATTCATCCCCTCAGTTTTGTAATTAAAGGTTGGCAGCCCTTCCAGGGCATTCGGGAGGGCCTTGTGTTTGCTTAGGAGCTTGGAGCAATTTCCCTGGACAGAGCTGCAAGGCAATCCAGTGACATGGTGTGCAAGCATGATGTCTTTCTGGGGACACTGTCCCCCAGAAAATGAAAACACACTTGGGGATGCTTAAACTGGGGAATTCTTCTTCTGGGGAAATTTAGGAACTAACACCAGGAGGAGAACTAACCCTGGAGAACATTTAAGAAAACTTCATGACTGCCATGGCAAAGCCAGCATGTCCCAGCCCAGTAAAGCAGAAAAATTTAGGCAATGGAGGGAAAAAATAAAACCCCTTAAAAAAACATGGTACACATTTGTTCTTTGCAAAGCAGTTCTGAGCTCTCACAGTACATCTTCACCTGGACAACTCTGCAGAGACCAAGAACCTTTCTAAAAAACACACATAGCTCAAAAAGAATACCTGAAGGAAAATTAAGTACATGAAGTAACCCATCAAGTAAGACTTTTTAAAAATAAATCTGCCAAGTTGCTGATGGTACTGTGGAATTAGAAGCATTACTATAACCTCAATAATTTCTAAGAGTTTTTTGTGGGGTAGTTGAGAATTGTAAGAGTAATTATAAATAGGAGAGAAAAATTGATGTCTCAGATGTACATAATGCAAAGCAGACTTGCCATCTTTCCTTGATAAATTAACTTAATGCTTTAGACAGGGAAAATACAGATCTCATCCATCTAGATTTTAACAATGAATTTCATGTTGCCACATGAGAGGTTAATCTGAAGAAAGCTGGAATAAATCTGAAGAGTATGAAGATTGCACATGTATTATGGCCCTTGCTAGTGAGTGTCGTAACAGAAAGCACAAGACTGCAGTGAGTAGCCTCTCTGCAGAAGGATGCGACAAAAGTTCATGAAACCTACCAATCTTTCTTTAAGGATCTTGGCACTAAAGCTAGGAAAGCAAAAATTCGCTGATTACAAAATTAATATACAGGACTACTAGATGTCACATGGGAAGAAAAAAATGATAACTGGAATAACAAATATCAGATTGATCACAGCAAACGCAAGGACACATGCTTAGGGACAAATAGGTAAAATTTCTTATAAATTGGGAACATTCAAGGGTAAAAAAGATGAGTACGATAGACTTAGATATAATTATTCTTTTGGCATTGACACCAAGAGATAACATAACATAATCTTGAAAGAGGGAAAGGAAATCCTAAACTAGACCAAGATGGTAGCAAAGAAAGGAACTTAAAACTTCACTTGGAATTCTGGGCACCTAATCATCCACGGTCAAGAAAGATTATTTCACCTGAAGCAGACACAGACAAGGATCAGAGAAAGAGAAGAGTCCTAGGAAGGCTAGAAATAAAAATAAAAAATTTGAACATAGAGCACACAGATTCTAGAAGAACCCAGGCAAAAACTGTACCCACCATTAAATTAGTGATCATCCAGCTTATGAAAAGGCTTGTATGGTGTAATTGTGGTGATAAAGGATTTGAGCATAGGACACGCATAGTAAAACCCCTGAATTTAATCAACTGAGCAGGAGAAAAGGAGGTCAAAGAGGAGAATGAACTCACAGAGGTTGCCAAATAGTTTTTGTATGGGTCTCTACTCTGAAGAGAATGGAGAAATACCTATCTTTGGTTTGTGAAGGTGAACTGCTGTCAGAGCAGTGTAAGAAAAAGTGCTGAAACAACTTGACAAATTAAATTGCAATAAATCACTGCGACTGGAGCCTATTCATCTGAAGTTCTGAAGGAACTAAACAAAATAGCTGAGCTATTAAACATATGTAATTTATCATTAAAAACAGCTACTAGATCAGAGATTTGGAGGGCAGCCAGCAATATTCTAGATCTATAATTTAAATAGGTACTCAGGGTGAGCTTAACTACTGAGGCTGAGAAACATTACTGCAGCACCAATCCAGTTAGCCGCAGGGAGGAGGAATGACACCTTCAGCAACCACAGGTCTTTCCAAAGGGCTGTCATGAGACGTGCCATACGTGAACTAAAACACGTTGGTGGGGTGAGGAGGGAAGGTTTTGTCCAGCTAAGATTTAAGGCTGTGTTGTGTTGAAATATGTGAGCTCAAAAGCTAAGGTGGGAAGCAACCGTGCTTGTGCAGATGCCCCTTGGCTAGCCCACGGCATCACACCACTTCCCATTGTGCCAAAGTGTGTGCTAAAGACTAACAACACATGTGTTTTACTCCTACATAGTGACTTCAGCAAGTCTACTCAGCACTAAGAAACATTTTTCTGCTTTATTGTGATCCCTTTTATGGATCAAGATCCCATTATGCAAAATGTCATATAAGAAGAGAAGAGAAGAGAAAATACAAGAGCACACAATCCAATGACACAGCAGGGACAAGAGAGGCCTGGGCAGGCAGAGATGGGGCTACAAGAAAAATCCAACCACACAGCACAGATGAGGAGGGGTAAGCAGGCAGCCCAGGACACCAACAGTCCAGTTGCACCGAGAGGGCTTCAAGGCAGCTGTGCTCAGGTGCATCCAGTGTGAGGGACCAGCTGTGAGTGTTAACATGCATTTATCTGAAAGTTTAGCATCTTCCAAGTGAAAGCTGTTGTCAGATCAAGTCTTTCCAGGGTCAGAGACCACCACCCTAGTTTTGGTACAACAGAACTATCATTCTGAACTGGTGATTTTCAGCCTTTTCTGCTTTTAAGACTGTGTAAACATTTCCTCGCAGAGATGCAAACCACTATATAACAAATTTGAGACTAAAGGTAGTAGGCTTACATTTTGAATAACTTTTTGCACACCATTGAGGGAAGGTTAACGGAGCACAATTTGAAAGCTACCGTTTTACATGCTCACACATTTAAAGATGGAAGATTGCAACATGGAAAATAATCTGAATTCTGATAACTCAACATTATAAACATTTGGACATAAGCATATCTATATTCATAGACAAATTATAGGTTATCTGTTTATAGTGATGAATCTCTAAAAGCAGTCTCCTCTTAGTCCATATTTAAAGACTTCATTTTGTTCGATATATACAGCTGCATGCAGATATTATCTGAGCAAGGTTCATTTAAGTAAGGTCAGGAAGAGGTATCTTAAGTGGCAGAAGTTATACAGAAAATTGGACTATTAGAATTTAAATGTAGGACTAGAAGTTAGACAGACTTATCCTGAAGCCTTATCCTGAATCTCTTTAGCAAGCGAAGTACTGAAATGAATGCAAAATAAGGGCTGTAAACAAAAATGCCCACAGACTTTATCTTTCAAATATTTGTAATTTTAGAACTCTTGCCTTCACCCCCAAGTATATAGGAAGAAGCAGGCCTGACGAAAAGTTTAAACAACGAAAGTACGGTGTACTGGCATATTCCAACTATAATTAAGTATTCAGACATCAAAACAAACTGTGGTATTTTAAAAACTCTCCTGCAATGGCAGCAAGGACTAACAGTTGAGGAACTGAGATGGAAGTCAGAAATATAGTCTTATAGCTGCTGCTGATCTATTTTCTGAACACCCAGGACTTGCAGGTCTAGTCCTCAAAACTGCACCAGTTGGGGATATATCCGCTAAAAAGGGGAAAGCAAAAATCCTTCACCTGACGTACACTCAGCCCCACGGCATAGGCACGCCCGTGGCAAGAGAAGGCTGCTTTTGTCAGCTCTGCTAACATCACCAGGGGAGATAGCGGGGCTGTGCCGCCAGGAAGTCTCCTCTTGTTGGCATAGGATGCCTTTCCATTAGTGGCTTTTGCCAAGGTGTCTATCCCAGCACAAAAGAAGTGTCAGACTCTCCTACGGCAGACGGGTCCCCGGGCAGTACTTCTCCCTCGGTGCTCCCCCCGCCAAGCCGTCCCTTCCCTCCGCTCCTTCACACAGCTTCACTCTAGCTGTGCACTTCAGCTATAGATACAGACTGCTAATGCCCAGGGTTGAGAGACTCCCATTAGGTGTTTCTGGCCTCTTTGGGGGCTTGCAGAAATTGCCTTAACAGAGACAGTCCACAGGAAATCTAAAAGGATAGCAAAAAGGTTCCATTTTCAATTCGATTAGCTTCGTAATACAACATTTCATAGTATTTCAATCACCAAAAAGGCATGAGGCTAAAATAAGGACTAAGAACTACATCTGCAGTTTGGGAGATGGGAGATTAGATAAGCACCCTTTCAGCTCTAACAGGATTGTATAGTGACTTTCAAATATATTACTTTTGTATATGAAGAAAAAAAGCCAAAAATAAAGAGACTTCTATTCCAATTAAAAAGACCCCATCAGCCCAGGAAGGTAAAACACCATGATTTAAATGTAAATGAAATATTATTTGCTATCCTGGTCATGTCAATGAACTTGTGCTTGAAAGAGAGTTCCTCCCCAGACTGAAAATTCTGCAGTGCTGATAATTCCTGATGCACAGACTTGTAAGATTCATTGACCTATTTAAATGCATTTTCCTGCTAAGAGGCCTGATTACCCAGGACTGGCCAAACTAGCCCCACTTGGTATCTAAATGTGACATCGCAACTCCAGGGTGATTCATTATTATATGATAAGGATGCCAGGAAGCAGCAAACATACAAAGTGGGGAGGGAATGCAACCGGGAAATATCTGACATTCAAAGAGGGTGCTCGAAGCCGACTTAGTGAATGTTAATGAACAGTGAGTTTGGACCATTTCCTGCTTGTGCTAAGAATAGAGTTGCTTTATCAGAAATTAACCCAGTTTAAATCCAAGTCCTGCGTAATGCATTAACGCGGCTCTAGAATACACCTAAAATCCCTTTTGCTTTAAAAGAAAAAAAAAAAAAGTGCTATTTTGGAACGAGGTCAGGAGACAAGTCTGTTGTAACTGACTCAGCTATAATTATAGTACAGATCAGGCCCTGACTCCACTGTAATTGTATAGTGTGACAGGCTCGCGCATGAACTGGGAGTAGGAGTCTTGGCTGGAGCGAGACAAATTCTAATATCACAAACATAACAGCGAAAATCGTAATTACAGATACGTCGCCGGAGATCTGGGACGTAACAGGCACAGGCCGATTCCCCGTGACCTGGGAGCGAGCGACTCGGCTTCCCGGGGCTCGGGGAAGCAGCTGGACTCTATCTGCTGCTCTCGGCCAGCAGCGAAGATGACTGCCGGGGCGGACACTTCGTGCAGGTAGCTGCCAGCCGGGGTGACGTGGTGGCCCCAGCTGTTAACATCCCACTGGAGAGGCAGGGCTCGGGGAAGAGCCGCAGCAATCCTTGCTGGGGATGCACCAGGGATCTCCATCCTCCCGGCCACGCCGCCTATCCATCGGCACTGCTGGCAGACGAACAGTGGCGTTTGCAAAACTTGGGGCTGCTCCTGCATCTGCAGCATGAGGGGCAGTCCGCAGCAATGAGGTAGCATAGGCAGCCAGCAGTGATTGTATTTACCCCACGAGGTTCACCAGCCTCCTTGTACCAAAATAAGTGTTTTAATGCCTCAGATTTGCATCTGAAGCCAAGGGGGAAGCAGGCTGCAAGAGCAAGCGTCCTCAGGTATCTCAGCACCAAGCATGAGGCTGCAGGGAGCTCCGGAGTGCTTTTGCTGGTGCTCATGCTCCTGTTACACCTTTCTTTTAGGATGTGGTGATGATATCAGTGCCTTTTATAGAACAGATCTGTGGCTAAGCACTTAGGCTTCAGGAAACACAAGTTCAGGGCCCTTCTCAGGTTTATGGATTCACATCTGACCTTTCCCACTTCCCAGAACAGCCTCCTTCAAATGACCAAGGTCAAGACTGCGGAGAACAAGTGGGTTCACTCTCCGCCCTCCTCGTGCTCCATGGAGGATGGCTCTTTTCACATATCCCTCTACAAGTGGCTGAGAAAGGGAGATATGATTATCCATTTTACATTAAACAGTTACTGGAGTTGACATTTGAGGGTACAACAAAAAAACAACAGATGGATATTGACAGATGGAGGAGCACGAAGAAACAATGAGACATCTTCCACTGCTCCTCTCTGATCTGAAACATGTTATTGTTTCCCCTACCATCTCTCTTGACCCCAGTCCCATTTTCAAGTGCCGCTCCATATGCTTCCTTTCTTTGCCTCCATATGTCTTAAACATGTAAAACAAATCCCACTTTTTCTGGCCCTACTCAGCCAATTTTCTCCCCCTATAAAATCTGCTTTCTGCTCTGTCTAGTCTGCAGAAGTGGCTTACAGTGTTACCAGCAAAGTCACCAACAAGGTCTACCTGCCTTCCGTTTCAGGGTGACTGGACACACTCCCTTCCTGAAAACCACCTGTTCTCCAGCTCTCAGAAATACCACGCGTTTCCTCCGTGCCCATGCCATGACACACTTCCACATCTTCCACTGCCCCGTACTAACTCAGCACTTTAACTTCTTCCTTTCCACTTCACTTTGCTAGCTGCTTGCATTTACCCTGTCAGTCAAACTTTCTGAATACTGCTCTGCAAAGGGAAACACATGCCAACAAACTGGGAATCTCAAACTCCTGTTAAGCTCTCTCTCTTCCTTAGTGCCTCTTAAGCTTGGAACTTTATCAGCTGTTTTGGACTTGCTGTTTCTCATCCCTCCTTTTCCACTGTCACATGGTCTTAAAATCCACACAATAATAGTATTTTCTCCACTGTCCACAACAAACAAATGTGCGGGTCCTTAATAAATCACAGGCTAGTGATATGTTCTTTTTTGGTTCCTGGTATTTTATGTCAGCCCACTTCTATCTTACCTTTCACTTGGCCCATATCCCATTCTTCTTCAAGTTCCTTCACTGACCTTCTTACTAAGTTTAAATTCTTTCCCTCTTGCCCTGTGTGGACACACACATCTGAGTTCCTTTCTATAGCTCTTTCTAACATACTTCATTTGCAGAAACCATTTCATTAGCCACTTTCCATGGCTCCTTCTCATACTGTCTTTTCCTTCCCTAGGCTTGGAACCGATCCATTAGTCCCATCCAACTAATTTTCATTGGCTCGTCTTTGAAAAGAGCTATAAATCTTGCCTCCCATGCTCTTGATATTAGAAATTACTAATAAAGATAAATTGAGGCATTAAGCAGATGCAAACAAACTTCGCTGCTTGTTTACTTATTTTTCAGTGTTTATTTGAATCTTTTTTGTGATTATAAGCTGCAATATGGCCCTTGCCTCTGCTGATGTGCCTCTAAGCACCTGGCACACTTTGAGATGGGTAGAAACTACACTCAAAATGTCACGAAATTGAACTAACATTTTAAAGCTTTGCAAAATTCATCTCCAGCAAATTCTGATATCTGAATTCAATGCCTCACTTGAAGTCTGGCATGCAATGTAATTACAGTGAAAGGTGGAATAAAGAAGAGTGGTAGGAACAATTCGCATACCTGCTATTCGCCATCTGTTCTTCTCTCTGTCGCAGCAGAACAGCTTCCCTTTGCAGAGAGGCCTTGGGCGCGATGGCAGAGGCAGAACGGCTCTTTATTATTATTATTATTATTATTATTATTATTATTATTATTATTATTATTATTATTATTATTCTATACTACAGAAGTAGCTCCTGATTTTCCTGTTGTTTCTCGGAGCCAAATAAGACAAACTCATAAATCAGTGGGCCGCCATGGCAAGTTAGAGGACGGCTAACTCCAGGAACGAGGATTCAGCATGTCGCTCTGCCAAGCCATGCCACTACCTTACCAGGGTCATAAGGTGCCGGAAAAGTCCCTGTTGCCCCTCTTCCCCTTTCAGATTTCCTCTGTGTTATGGGCCTTAAATATTGAAGCCCTGAGCTCCAGAAATGGTCGCAACAGTGCAGCGGAGGTCCGAAGGGCGCATGGGAGGTCCTCACAAGTGGCTGTTTCCCTTGGCCTTGGCATGTGCGCCCCACACCACCCCTTCCCTTGGCACAGAGGGAGGAAGGGTGCGCACAAGGGCCGCACGGACGCTGTGGCTGACCCTCCTCAGAGCCAGGGCTCAGCTCGTCTTCCCTGCCCCACTCTTTCCATCCATCGCGCCACCCTCGCCACGCACAGTGCTCCCCATGGGGTACCGCAGATGCCATGGGCGCTCGGCGGCTCGGCGGTGCAGGAAGGGTTAAGGCCGCAGAGGCGCCGGCGCCCGCTGCCCTGCCCGCAGTGAGTAAGCGAGGCGGCTGCGTATCAGTAGCCGTGAACGCGGGTAACCCAGCTGCGCCCCGCTGGCGCTGGCACTAGGGCTGGCCCTCCCGACCTGGGCCGGCCGCCCCGTGCCCACCCGCCGCCCGCGCGGGGCGGCTGCGTGCCCGGCGCCCGGCGCCCAGTGCCCGGTGCCCAGCGCCCGGCCCGCGCCTGACTCAGCTGCCGCGGGTAACCCGACCCGCCGCACGGCGCGCAGGGCTGCACGGGGCACAGCGCTGCGCCGCGCAGCCGCGCCGGCCCGACCTGCGGATCCACCCAGTCCTTTTAGGATTTCCAGGAACAGCTTTGGCATCTGACCTTCAAGCGTTATTAAAAGAAATCAAAGATTGTGTAACCGGCTGCCAGAGCTTTGCGTTTCTTAGCAGAGTTATGTTTCGGCAAATGCCTCCACATTTCTGAGCTTCCCAGGTTCTTTATTCCTTTACTTGTTTATCCGCTGGTAAGCGTTTATTAATAGGGAGACTTATTCCTTTACTGCACTTGTTTATCTGTCAGGGGCTCTTTGTTTTGCTTT
Organism: Crypturellus soui; assembly: GCA_032275445.1. Taxonomy (NCBI): domain Eukaryota; kingdom Metazoa; phylum Chordata; class Aves; order Tinamiformes; family Tinamidae; genus Crypturellus; species Crypturellus soui. The sequence goes on along the minus strand of JAUBNY010000042.1, from coordinate 877,516 downwards.
TTAATTTGGGAGCAGAAGGGTCTCCCACACATTTTGTATTCCGGCCTGCCGGTGAAGGCGCTGCCGTGTTTTGATAGCGATCTCCCAGCTGTCCCTCTCTGCCACGGCCTCCCTCCCCGCGCCTGGTTTTGTGCATTATCACCATAGTTTTTGACTGCGGCCATTAATCCACCTGTCCCTCTGCGAAAGTGGCTCGGCTGGCTCGTGTGAAAGGGGGAGCGAGGTGGCGCGAGCTCTAAACCGGAGATTAATCCCGTTAATAAGGGATTAAAGCGAAGCCCCGCGAGCAGGAAAGGCCGATTCGATTGTTTGGGACTATAACTCAGCGCTCCCTCGTGCAAGCCGTGTTTACTGTGAATCGCGTTTCCCGATATGCATATTTGGTCTCTGAGGAAATCAAGGTTAAATATAGCAAGGAGATTCTGCTGGCTTAAACTGGCAGCGCAACTCTGCTACTTCAGGCGAACCGTCACTTAGAGAGCAGGGAAAGGGACCTTCTCTTTTCTTGCCTGGCAGTAACGACATCCCGTAATGCTCCTTAAATTGTTAGCTTATGCTGTGCTTGTGACCTTTCTGTGCACTTTGCTGATGTACCAGATAGACTGCATACCTTATTTTAGCAGGAAAGAAGCAACGGAGGAACTGAGCTAAAATAAATACCTTGCGCTGCTATTTTCAGCAAAAGACACACAAAAGCAATGATGACAGAAAGCCAAAGAGCACCATATATTATCCTCTGTGCGAGCCTAACGTATAGATCAACATCAATCTCATTAAAAAAAAAAAAAGAAACAAAGAAAGAAAGAAAAGACGATGCTGTCTCTATGTTAGAGCTTAGCATTCTGCTTCCTCCTCAGCCTTAAAAGAAGGCCTATAAATTATTAACACTAACATCAATGTGAGACAACAGATGGTAAAGATTACTTGGAAAAAGTCTTCGCATTAACATATTATGGCCCCAGATTCACAGCACGTTGGGACTGTTTCCTGCTGTTGCCAGTCAATCTGGCCGCAGGAGAAACCTTCCAGCACGGGGGAATCCTTGGGCCTTGCGAAGGTGCCGCCGTGGCTCAGCTTTCACAGATCCCGCGGCCGGCGGCCGCTGCAGGCAAGGGCGGTCGTGTGTCACTGTGCCCCGCTGTCACCGCAGCGATCCCGGGAGGCGCTTGGCATCTGTCATGCCAGGGATGAGGCCAAGACGGAGTGAGCTCAGGTTTAGGGAAAGCTTCAGCCAGCTTAAATTTTATTCCTTGCTGAGATGTACCGAGTGTCCCTCGCTTCCAGGTGGGATCAGCTGTGCGTTGCACTCTGCAAAAGCAAGAAATCTGTATTCACCAGTTTTGAAGTGCTCTTGAACCTGCATTAATGTGAAAACACCAAATATTTGATTGATATTGGCTAACACACACATATATATATATGTGCATTATCCTGAAATCCTGCTATCAAAGAATAGATTTTAATGCATCCTAGAACTGATTTAATTCATACTCTTCAATTTTAAAAATGTTTTAAAACTGGTGCTAAGCAAGTGAAAAAGAATTTTCCTTTATGAGTGTGTGTTCTTCATTGCCCTACTAGGTAGTACATGTTAGAGCAGAATACGAGCACCATTCTTCTTTTGAAGTTATCAGTCTGTGCCCCTTCTACATGTCATTCTGCTCACATAATTTCTAAAGAGAAAAAGCTGTGTGAGAACCTCTGACACTGAGAGAATTTCTTTAGCCTACAAGAGATTTATACAGCAGATATTTTTGTATGGACCATTACTTCCACAAATGCGTATGTCGTGTATTTCCAGTGTGATCAAATTGTGACTTAATTCTCTCTCATGTTTCTAAATCCTTTCAGTGCTGCTGTAGAAACCCTTCCACAAAACCGAAGTAGTAAAATGTAAGCAAACCCTACCATTTGCAAGCTTGGAGGGTGTAGAGCAAAACTGAAGGAAACTTCAGTAAAATGAGCTGGAAAGGCTCTTCATTTATCAGCTCACTGCCAGCAAAATTAGCATCTCGTGTTCTCAAGGGATCTCCAGTGCATGCATAAGGGCACACAGTGATTTCTGCTACACATATTCCACAGCATTGTAACTGTATTAATTTTTATAATGAGTACCAAAACTTTGTCTAAAGCAGAATTTGATTCTTAGCTCCTTATATTCATAAACTGGTAATACTGTTTCACAAAACCTGGATGATATGAAAGACATATTTATTTGTTAGCTAGTACCACAGAATCCTCAGTTGCTTTTACTCTTGCCATTCTTCTTTAAGGGAAAATTATTGTGTTTGCACAGCTGACAAGCCAAAACAATCATTGTAAAACCCTTGCAAAGAACCAGGTGGCACAGACATCATTGCACCAGGACCTCACCTGTAGGCACTTCTGGGTTGAGACTCATTTTACATTATGACTTAAAGTTAGGAGTTCTCTATAGATTTGCTCTTGATGAGCACTTTTTGCAATTTATCTCTGTTCTGAGATGCTGCCTTGGAATCAGCCAGCCCTTGAAATCTCCAGATTTGGGAATGAGATGTTGGAAGAGCTGTTTGAAGATGCTTGATGATACAGAGTCAGAGTCAAGTCAGAGTCTTGATTTCTGACTTTTTTTTCTAAGCCTTTAACAATATAGTTGCCAAGTTCTTAGACTGCAACAAAATAAATTGCTTCTGTCACTTCTTTTTATTTTAAAATTATTTTTCCCCTAAAATCCCATCTTACTATTCACTTTGGTTTATAAAAAGATTCCCCAAAGACCCATTTCTATTACCACTGCAGATGAAGGCAACATTCAGATTCATGAAGGGAAAGCCTTCAGGAAACAGTATTAGTGGACTAAAGAAGGTTCAGGTGTTAACAGCTGATAATTCTTGATCACCTCTGCCTAAAAACAGCTACACTGACACAGATTTGTATTTGCCTATGGACTACTAACAAGTGTTTACAGGCTCTGGATTACAATTGCTGCAATCTGTTATGTCACAAATAATCTTGTTTCTACGTGCTGAACGTGAGTAATTTGTAATCTGCTTTCTCTGAACAAATATCTGCCTAATTAATTTGTTTTGTGGGGATTCAGGAGGCAAGGGCTGGTTTATCAGCTGCAATGCTGAAGGAGCAGACAGGACCCGGGAGGAAGGGCACAGAATCAGCCCTCAGCTGCTGACCCACTCAGCTGTGTTTTGGGACCCTGGGGAGAAAAGCTATAAGATATGTGTAAAAACAAAAGAGTGATAAGGGTTGTGTGAAAACAAGCTTACATGAGGTAGACCAGGCCGTCCTACATCTGTTCTGGCTCTTCTCCTAGCTGGCACTGGGTGAGCAACTCAGGTTTGGATGTCATACGACTGGACTTGTTCCCCAAACATCTGACTGCCCCCACAAATATTTGTAAGTCATTTTTGGCTCTCAAAATCAAAAAGGTATTTAAATTATGAGACACAATCCCAAGTGAAAAGGCCATTTTGATTGACCAGTTGGCCTTACGAGAGACAAAAAGCAATGAAATACCTTGAAATACCTATGAAATTATAGGAAGACACTTTTTTGCATAATTTAAGTAAATATAGAAGGATGATAGTCTTTGTAAGATTTTTGTAAGCCTAGAATTGACACATCTGGAAAGAGCAGGCCTTATCACTCTCAAATATAGCATAGCACTGATGTAATTACCACTATTCTCTCCAAATATGATTTTTATAGACATTATTAAAGACCATGTGGTCACCCACACAAAATAAAATTGCAATTAAAGATAATTTTGAAAGTATTGAAACAAACCTATCTAAAGATATTGGTAATTCTGAACACACGCATACCTATACACACAAAGTAAATTAGGATTCCTGGCAAGGGTGGAAAAATCCTTGCCACTCCTCAAAGGGACTAAGTCCTGAAGGGAGGAGTAGACGTTATTAGGTAATGAGACTACTAAATGGCAAAGTTTAGGCTAGGGGAAAGGTAGAGCTTCAAAGGAGGAATGTACCTAGATTGCTGGCTGCCTTTGCATCTGTCCTCAAAAGCCTGGAGGATGAAAGGCTCTGCACTCAAAGGACCTGCTTCTCTCTTACCTTTCACCTTCTGAGCTTATTTATATCTATGTAAAAGGCACATAAATTGCCAGGGCTCAGTACATATATACGCTTATCCTGGGCATATAGGATGGTGCATGTAGTTGTAGTCTGCTTCAGGGTATAAATCCTCTGTGTTGTAGTGACTGCATATATCCATAGTACTCTGATTCTACACATGCAAGGGTAGGTACCAGAAGGCTGAGGGTGTCCCAGACCTACAGAGGCATCAGGAGAGCATGGAAACACTGTAGGGAAAACGCAGAAGGAGCAGGGACTGCTGGAGGACTCTCTCGAAGACAGCATGCTTCACAGGCTTCTGTCTGGTTCAGCTTGTGGGAGTGTTAGTTATGAGACTGTAGAAATGCTTGGGAATGCCTGTTTTTAGATGGTATACCGCAGGATTCACTATGGTTAAGTCCCAGTTAGTTACTCAGTATTAAAAGGTCCTATGTGGGCTCTGCAAAATTCATTTACATCCACTTTAAGGTCCCTCTACACATTTTGAGCAAATGGTAAACCAACCTAAGTGGGAAAAAAATACATGCAAAGGAGGAAAGACTGATCTCAGTGAGAAATGAGCTTCACATTTGTGGTCCATTATAGCCAAAGGCAGAATCACCTAATCTGACTCCTAAGGTTAGTCCTAAATATCCGTGTAGGCAAGTCCCTGGGCTGTTGCCAATGTCTCAGTGCAGATAACATCAGGACAAGTCGAGAAGAGGTCTCTAGTCTAGCCTGCGTTTTTAATATACTATTAAAATAAAATGAGACAGCAATTAGTTTCTCTTCAGCTATTCCACAGCATAACTTGGTTGGTCAATTAGTATGAATAAATAAATATAGGTCTTGAATTATTAAACTGCAAATAGAAGAAGAATCTACATTTAATATTTTGCTGTTCCTTCTCCTCATTCTTTCGCTTTGCTTGGAGTTTTGATTCAGATGGCTTTATAGGAGTGTTATTGTCTATTCTTAACCCTTTACGAACTTTTAGTTCTTTCTTTAGGATAATTTTCTTATTCCAATAATACTCCTTCAATCTTGGCTGAAGGCATAAAGTCCAGATTATCAGAGGCCATATATTCATAGAGCAATGATCAAGCTTCTGGGAGAAGGCCAGTGATTTAAAAAAAAAATGGAAAAGATAAATGGTTCAGTATAGACTAACTTTAGGTTTCCACTTATTAAAAACTTGGCCTTAATCTTTTTGTGCATAAGATATAGAAGAGTAAACAATGTGTGATTATCGTATCACTTAATCCCTCTTTCCCAGTAAGAAGCAGAAACAACGGCTGGTCAGGGTTAGGACAAGTCCTGTTTGTGTTGAAAGGCCCACAACTATCTTGTAGGGAGAGAGACAGTCCCACAGATCTGCTCAGGAAACTGGAGTGCCATAGCCTGGGGAACAGCGCTGGGACCTTTGGGATCTCAGGACCCACATGTGAACGTGTGACTAGTGGAGATCAGTTTCTTTAGCTGCTTCATAGGTATGCCCAGAAAAAGCAAACCTCATTGTAAATTTAGATTTTGGCTGTTGCCAGGAGAACCTCAAGGCAAACAAATCGGAGCATCTTCTGACTTGTTTGTTTGAAGATGCCAACACTAGTCTTGTTGGTGGCATTGATCATCGATCGGTGCTGAATCTTGGGGAAATGACTCACTTCAGTTCTGTACTTTATCAGAGCTTCTGGATGTCAGATCACAGAGGTAGTGTGTTCCCCTGAGGGTAATGGACAGACAATTTTAAATAGTTCTAATACATTTAAAATTCTATTGATGACCCAGTCAATGTGTGCAAAAGGAAGAACAGCTGCAATTTTAAGTCAATATTAACAGGAGAGAACCTGAAAGCTCTAGGGTGTTTCCCTCCTCAGATGCATTCACCTTCTGACCTCCAGTTTTAATTTCCTACTAGATCCTCACAGTATTGGCACTGTACTATGTGACAAGGGTGGATCTTTCTCTGATTACCTCAGGAACGAGACAGAGGCTCATGGTATTCTCTCTTCCTAAGACATGTAAGCTGGAGACCTTTGGATGCAGGCAAGTTGTCAAGTGATGCCATGACTATATCAGCAAGCTGTGCAGTGCAATAGGAGTGGGAAAACAGAAATAATGCTGAGAGTCAGTGTCCCACCACGTGCATTTTGATGATTTTATTTCTGACTAGCTCTAGCAAACTGAACTCCTGCTAGTGGCTGGAGTACAGCAGGTGAACCTCTGCAATGCTTCTTTTTTCAGTGAAATTCTGCCTAAAAGTAACCCAGTTCTATTACTGTTAGACAACCTCATGATATGAGCTGAAATGAAAGTGAGGGGCACAGTTGGGAGACCTGTTAATCTAAATGCAGACACTAAAATCGATGCAACCATCTTAATGGAGCAGACTGCTGTAGCAACACAAGTACCCCCAAAAGAGCCAACTGCAGCAGTGCTGCCTGCTCTGGCTATCCTAAAAATACATCATGTCCAACCATCAGGATGAAGAGAATACACTTGCTGGGGGGAGTCAGGGTGGATTTACAAGGATTAGTAAGGCAGGAGTGGGAATGAGAAGGTTGAGAGCCACAGCCCCAAGGAGTAAAAGATGGGGTTGACCTACATCTGTCCAGCACAGGCTCTCTTTGGATGCCATCCATCCTATGTTTTTCCACTGTTCAGTTTTGTCTATGGTGACGACAAACCTTGAAATGGTTCTGTATATACTTTAAATGTATTATTTTTCCCTTTGAAGTTGCTTGAGGCGCTTTGAGCTGAGTGCATTCCACTTAGATTGGATCACTGCAATGCATTTTACAATATTAATTTCAATGAGATTTCTTTTTCTATTTTAGTTTGAATATTTCTTTGCTGTTTTCTGGCCTTCTCTTATGTTCTCAATGTTCTCGTTTTCCACTATTGCTGATGTAAGATCTTTGAAGACTATAGGGTGGGTATGCTAATAGAACTTTTTCATACTGCACAGCTTTCAGGTAGAAATCATAAATGGGTCATGGCAGCAGCCAGGGGAGGATGTGACATACAGTCTTGTGGTTATGTCTTATAAGCACTACTGTCTAATCTGCTCCTGTGTGCAGCATTTTCTTCCCTCTGCTTAGCTGCCATGGTGATAGGTTACTTGGACATAAATAGATATATTAGACAAAAATAGACGAATTAGCGGGCTTTCACTGAGGCTGATCATGGAGAAAGTCCTCTGGCTTAATGTGCTCCGATTCACGCCTATGTGAAAACTGCCACTGGAGTTTGTTGCATAAAAAGCCAGGGCAATTTGCCTACCATCACAAACATATAGAGTTCTTAGTGAGAAAGATACAAAATACTTCATTAACTGTTAATGTCGTACAGACTAGTCTACCTCCTCCGCCTTGTTCCAGGCAGCTGTTTGCAGGCTGACAAGGCTCTGCAAGGATCCAGCTCAACAGGCGGGTGCTGGCTCTGGTGGCCTTGCACTTCTGCAAAGCGCAGAGGAGGTGCCTCTCTGCCAGTTGTGTTTATGGTCCCGGGTTTGCACTAAGGCATTACCTCACGGCCTTGCTTTCCGAGCGCATCCCCTAACTAGCTGCCAAAATCTGCAAGTGTGAGATGTGTGCCAGACAAACCCCCAGGAGGATGGGCGCTTCGGGGTTATGTAATGAGGGAGGGCTTGTAACTTAAAGCTCCTTCAAGGGCCCGTGCCTTTGTGGCACAATCCATTAGCTACAGCTCAGCACCATGATGTCTTTTTTTCCGGTCTTCCACACACTGTATGCAGCTGCTCGGTGGATTGGAGTTTGGCAGCAAGTTATGACAGCAATATCACTAGGCAAAATTAGAGGAGAGCTAAGACAGGACAGGGACCCGAAGTGGAAGCCTTGCAACCCAAGCCCAAGGCTCAGCTCTTCTGCGTAGCCTGCAGCATGACTTGCTATGGCCAGTCATGCTGCCCAGGCAGGGGGAGATACTCTGAAGCAGAAGGGCTCCTTGCCGACTGCTTGCTTTTCCTGGAATTTGTCTTAGGATGGTTGGAGTAAACTGCCTGCATTTGAGCTGAGACATCTCATGCAGAAATGAAAGTCCAGTCATCTCTATTGCAGGTGAACATTGAAAATCAAGTGGTTCGTTTCAGCAGTATTATCAGACGGGAGGCCAGGAGGATGTTGAACCCTTTTCTTTTTGAGGCTGAATGGGAACAAATCATTTCTTCATCATCAGTTGAAGCCCTGGGTGTTGCTGCGGAAATGCACTACACAATGCTGTTGCAATTCTTGTATATAATATAAAAGTCACACTTTTTTTCCTTGAAGAAAATAAAATAGTGTAGACTACAGACATCAAATGGCAAGCAGGAAGCAGAGGGCTAGAACTGAGTGTTCACCACAGTAACCTCTGGAAATAATATTTTGTCAAATATTAGATAATTAAGGACTATGATATTTCTGTTACTACATTTATGCTCCTTCTCAGTTTTCTCTAAGGCGGGGGAGGAGTTAATCTGTCAGTTCACAGGTGGTTTTAGAAACTAGAACAGCTATGACTGCAGGGAGATATGCTTTGAAGTAGTCTAAGTGAAGAGAGAAGGAGGGAAAGAAAACATTGCACAAGTAAAGAAAGAGAGAGATGAGAAGATGAAGGGGACTAAGTCTGGGAAAAGAGGGAACAACCATTCAAAAGTGGGAGGAAGTTGGGAGGAAAGAAACATCTTAGGAAGGGAAATATTTAGAATATGGAGACACGCAGAAGGGTAGGTTGTCAAGAGGAAGAGAAACAGAGGCACAGTGCCTAAAGTAAGCAAAAGAAATAGAGAAAGAAGAGAAGAAAAATGTGCAGACAGAATAAAAGACAGCGTGTTGGGAATTTCTAGTGTTTTGAATGAGCTGTTAAATGAGCTAAAGTACCCAGTTTCATTTATTCTACTTGCTGACGTTTGAAATGACATTTTTAAGTGAGTTCAACAGTATGAATTTGTTGGATGTGATTCAGTTGGATTTAATTGCTAGGTATTTATCAAAGCATTCCAAGACATAATAAAACTATGGTGTATCTGGCCTTTACAGAGGGTAAGCCCCGGACTGGAATGGTAGGTGGTCATAGGAGGAGAAAAGAAAGACTTCAGAAGTCAAAGTGCTCAGCATAATGAAAAAGTTCAAGAGGAAGTTGTGGATGATGCCTTCAAAATGGAGATGGAAATATTGAGTGTGTGTTTGCATATGCTTATATAAATATATATAAAATGTAATTAAACATGTTTGGGCTGATGATAAATCAAATGAAGCCCTCCGTTTAAAAAAAAAAAGAAAGGTATTATCATTATTCAGAGGTATGTGCTTTCTTCTGTTGCAGAGAAGTCACTGGGAAAAGCTAAGTGACTGATTTTGCAGCTATCATTAATTTTGCTTCCACTTCTGTTTGATTTATTTGTTACATGGCATCATCTGCTAAATAGCTGCTGCAAATAATAATTTGTTGGACGAATACAGTATTCAAAACTAAAGCTACAAATTAATTACACAAATTAGTTACAGGCTATGTTTTTGATCCCTGACTGGAATAATAGAAAAAGGTTTTCTGATTCAAATACACAAGTCAAAACTTTGTTTTCATTTTATAAAAGCAACTTCCCCAAAAAACTAACCAACTTTCCCTTTGTTTCTTTTCCTGGGTGGTCCTATTATTGTAGGAGATGTATCTGTATTAGTAGAAAGTAGATTCCTGATATCAGAAGTGTTTCTAGAGCAAGTGCATTTAAAGCCTGAAATCGTTCTTTGCATGCACATTCTGAGCCTTATTCAGGAATATATCTGTATAAGCTAAAGTCCTTCTAGCTTTCTAACACATTGGTGGGTCTGAAACAGGATTGAAGAGGAATTGAAGTATGTGGTTATGTTGTCTGAATCGACATCTATATGCCTGTTGTTTTTATTACCAAGGTATTTTCTTTCTAAATAATTTCTTTCTAAATAATGTTATCAAAATAATTTCAGAACCTTTGAGATAATAGAGTTCACATTTTCGAGGGATCAGCTGATTTAGCTGTGGGTCCTTCAAGTGCTTTAAGCACATATGTAATGTCGCTGAAAGGTCTGTGAAGTTGCATCGTATTCCTAACTGCCGTATAGAGACACATGGTCAAGTCTTGAGTCCCATCTCAAACCTGCTAAGTGAGATGAGCCTGCTAGGAAGAACATCACCAAAAAACTTGTTCACAAGCTTGTCTTTCTCATTGGTAATAATGGGGGAAAATATGCAGAACATCGACAAATAATGAAATTACCAAGATGTTGTGAAATAAGAAATTCTACCTTATATGGTAGATCCTCTCTCAAATTGTGTTAAAGTGAGCTTACAACAAAGGCTTCTGCTTGTATAATCTTTCTTGTATCTGATACCAATGGCTACCTGTTCTTTGGAGGATTCTTTTATACAGCCAATGCTTGAACCAAAATTTCTTTTTTTCCCCTCACATTCAATGAGAAATCTTGTTAAAGTGTTGAGTAGCCAGAATATGTTTCCATGACCTTTTCTTCTGTTAATATTCAGTCAAAATATGGATCTGACCTGAAAATGAAAATAGCCTGTCAGACTTGCAAAGGCATGCAGGGACTTGAGAGTGGGCAAATGTGAGTCAGAAAGAAGACAAGGTGTTTTTCTGAAAACACGTAAAATGTGCACATCCTGCCCGTGTTTTCACTAGAAGATGGGAGACACCCTTTAAAGAGGCTGGTTTTGCCCCTTATCTCCATGAAAGATGATGCTGTGACCTCAACAGAGGACAACATGAAAGAAATGAATGTAAGTATGGCACTGCATTGAAACATCATGGATACAACTGGGAACGGCATTCCATATATCCTAAATCACCAAGCCATATGGGACAATTAAGCATTTCCTATTCTCTTTGAGTATGATAAAATCCTTTAAAAAAAAAATCTAGTAATTCTAGTGTCAACCATATGAGTACAGAAGCAGTACTATCCATAGGAGTAGATGTATGTGTGTGCACTTACGTAACCCAACAGTTGCTAGAAAAAATGGTTTGCAAGGGTGTGATCTGCAGTCAACGTCAAATTTCATTTTATTGCTGTTAGCTAGCTATCTTGAGCTTCTCTTGGATCTGGTGGCTCTGAGGTAGTCTTTTTATACACATATATATTTTTATATTGCATGCGTGTACACACACACACACACACATACTTTATTTTTTTCTGTATTATACTAAAGTACTCATAAAGCCTCCACAGTCCATCTGTTCAGCCTTCTGTATCTGTACCCTCATGACCTTTGCTTTATGTGCTACAATGTACTTTGCTTTTTTTAACATGATTTTCCAACTCCAGGCTGGATAATATGTTATTGCTCAAATCACCTTTCCTAATAATCCGGTGACTTCTGTTTTGTAAAACCCCAAATACACTCATTGATGTCCCAAGTATTAAACTCTTGCAAATAAACTTGTCCTATATCTTTAAGAGCCTATATTTGACTAAGATTATTGCTGAATCCCAGAGTTTTTATTTCTTTTAGGGTATTTTTGCTGTTCTATGCCAAGTCAATGATTAAAGTCCTTATCTCCATCAAATTTTTCATCTCTGTCCTGATCACATTTTCAATGTATTTATTAAGGTATCATTGTTGCCTTACTGTATATGCCTTGAAATTTACAGCTCCTGGGCTTTTGCATTTAAAAAATGCTTCAGCTGCCCTCAAGTCCGGTCCAACAGAAGAGGATTTTAATTTCAGATTGGCTTTTCGTATCCAGATTGTGACACTGGATTTAATGGTCTAGAGTTTTTGACCATTGAAGCTCCTGCGCTACTACTGTTGACTGAAACTGTACTGAAAACGCTTGTCCAAAACGAGTCTGGATGTGTGATATCCGCCAGCGCGCTCTCTGCAGGGTACTGATTGTGAAGCTGTGCTTTTCCCTACATCATTTGTCTAACAACTTCTTTATTTTGATGTACCGAAAACCTGCCTGTCTGCTTACTCAGAGTAAATTTAAGAAATGGGAAAAGTCTTGTCTAAACTGGGTTCGGTTAGAGACGTGGGTCTGTAGCTGGAATCGCAACAGCGCGCCTGCAGCGGCAGAACGGAGCAGCCTGTAGAGGAAGGGAGGAAGACAGGACCTGAAGGCGCAGGTGGCAGTAGTAGCGCGCGTGGGGCGGCGGGAACGTAACCCACGACGCCCGGCTCGGAGAGGTCGTCCTCGGAGCGGAGCCGCGGGAAGGGCGCGCGCGCGCCCGCGCGAATTCCGATGAAATGTTTGTCAGTCAGGGGATGCTTCCTGTGTTTGCTCCTGCGAGTATGGAGGCTAAATCACTGGTGTCAGGATGATATGAGCAAACTGAAGGTCACTTTCAGCATACTTTAGCATGCCTTGAAGGCACTACTGATAAGGAGAAAGGCAAAAGCACAAAGGCAAAATTAACTTCTAATTTCCCACCAAAACTGTGACTGTCAGAAATAGGGAGATGAGTGAAGTCTCTTGTAACGTACAGTACAGGACTGTATATTAAACCTCTTTATCTGATTCAGCCCATCACAGAGACAGAGCTTGTAGCACCGTGTGCCCCTATAAGTATAAATTTACATGGATCCTAACATGTAGCTAGAGCAAAATTTTAGTGACACATTTTCATATCTATCTTCATTTAAAAATCTTTCTGCCCTAAATTAGTTGAATATATAAACAAATCAGATATATATTAATTTTCTGTTGAGAATGTTTTAGTGATTGCTTACAAAGAGAAGTTATTTACATGCTGATATAAGGCATTATTTAGCATAATGAGTGGTAATTTTCTCATCCTCAAAGGTATTAGGCTCTTATGTATTATACCTAACACAGTTTTGTAGTTTTGCTGTTCAGTATGCTCCCCTGGTGTATTTCTGGAAAAAAAAAAAAAGATTTTTATCTGTGTTTTGGTATGTAACATGCCTACCTGCTTCTTAAAACACTGCCATCCCTAATGTAATGGCTCTGTCCTCTCTCACGTGCACCTTTTTCAGAAATGACTAATTCATCCCCTGAGGAAAACTGGTCATTTATGTTACGCACTTGCATGGGATCACTTCCCCTTCTTCCTCTTAGAAAAAAAAAAAAGCAGTCTCTGTGTATGTGGGAATGAAGGGTTGCCACTAACAACACTGATCCGGTCCTTTAAAAGAAAACAGCTCTTACAGACAGCTTTAAAAGTTTGAAGTAGAGAAGAATATGTTTTCCTGGTATGAGTTGTGGAAAGTCCCTTCACTAATTTTAACCAAAGAGTATGTTTGTGTTCAGAGTTTATACCACCAGAAAATAAAATCTTGTATTTATCCACCGGTTGGATGAAACAGAAGGAAAATCAATGCAAGTTTCTCCTGACAATCTCTTGGTTATGGAGAGCCTGAAACTGCCTCACATGCTAAAGACTTCGGCTCTTTGGTTGAAAGCTTTATTGTGGAGGATCGTGGCAGGGATATGAAGTGCAGTGATGGTCTCTGTAATGCGAATGAGGAATAGCATGAGGCTGACCTGCTGAATTGAGACAGTAAACTTTGTTAACATTTATGATGAATTCAAAACAGTGACAGGCTGTGAGCCCTACAGTCACTCTCAGTTTTATGGTCTTAAATTATGAGCTGTTCAAAAATACACTGTATTTTATGCTTAAATAGTTTTATATCTGTTTATACCTTAATTGAAATGCTAGGTAGCCATCCACGAGTACCTTTCATATGAAGGCCATTATTAAATACTGATATTGCAAAGAAATCTTATTTTTTTTTTTATTGCACCACAAGGTAAGTGTTTATTAAGAATCTCTCCATTAAACAACTAAGCCTTTAAGGTTTTTGCCTGTAGCCAGTATCGGTTCTGATTTCTCAGCAATGATATAACTGCCTGCTGATTACAGGAAGAAGATGCCACACAGAGACACAGAGAGGTCAGTATTTGGCTGGCAGCAAACAGTTTATATTCCTGAGCTTCCCATGTTTCAGCACGGCACAACCTGAGGGTTGTAATCCTCTCAGAGTGCTCTCTATGCAAATATGGAAGAGCTACTTCCAAGTCTTTAGAAAATCTACATGAGAAGAAAAACCTGAAAAAACAAATGTCTGTGTACTCCTAAAATCATAATCCTGGTGTGATAGGAGGAAGCCAGATCTCTTCACAGGGAACTCAGCTCTGAAGAGACATGGAGACATCTCTCGTCCAACTTCCTATTCAAAGCAGGGTCAACTGTGAGAGCCAACTGGCCTGTTGGAGCCTTTGTCCAGGCAGGCCTTGAAAAGCAACAAGGACGGAGAGGGCTCAGCCTCACAGGGAAACCTCTTTGACTGTTCTCAGCATGGAAAGGTTTCTCCCCTTACAACCGGATGCTTATTGCTGTTGTCTCCCATCCTCACTCTGTTGCAAAGTGCCTGGCTCCATCTCCTCAATGACCTCCCTGTAGATAGAAGCAGGCAGCCTCTGGGCCCACTCAAAGCCGTCTCTTGTCCCGGTTGAGCAAGCCCCATGCCTCAGCTTCCCCTCGCAGGACACCAGCCCAGGCAGGAGTGTTCCCTCAGATAGGCATCAGCTGCAAAAACTGCTTTTGCCTCCCCTGCTGTAGGCTGTGCTTTGCGAGGGGCCCCCCAGGAGGGAAGGCTGGCACAAAGAGCACTTCCGAAATAGGAAAATACTGGGGATAGCAGCCACAGCTTCTGCAGCTGAACGGTGCAAGGAACCAAGTGTGCTGGCCTGGGTTCACAACACGGCACTGGCCGTCTCCGAGGCTGTATGTTAGAAATCATTGTTCAAAGCAAACAAGAACTGTGTGCACGCAGCAGCAGGAATACAAATGCAGCGTCTACTAGCACAAGAAGGTGCTTTCAGCGTGTGTGAGAGGAGAGGACCAAGAGTTTCTGTACCACTTGTTCATCTCCTGAACTCTACTAGGCCACTCTTGAGGAAGAACAGTGATTGCAGTGCACAGTCACTTAGTTCCAGTGTATACATACAAACATTTTCTTCGTGAGTAATCTTTGGCAGGCACAGTTAGTAGCAAATCTGGAAAATCAGAAGTCTTATCTTCAGCAGAAGAGTTCATGGGTTCTGCAAAAAGTAAAGATTCCCAAAGCATTTTGATTCCCTTTTTTTTTTATGTTGTTTGTTTGTTTCCTTAGAGAAAAGTGCCCCCTTCCCTCCCTCCCCATTCTCTCCATTTGTCGTGAATATTGGGTATGCTCTTGCCCTCACCTTAGCCGCTGTAGTGTCATTCCCTGCCAACAAATCATGATGAAACGTAAGATAGAAAATCTTGAGATCTGCAATTTCCATGTTTAAAAAAAAAGAAAATAGAGGTTGGGGAAGGGAAAGGGGAGAAAGGGAGAGTTAGATAAGTTGAGAAAACTTCCTCTGGAACTTTCTTAACAAGGAGGTTGCAGGAATCTATTCAGTATTTGAGTTCTGAAAACACTGAGGGAAAAAAAACACATGAAAACAATGTGAACTTTAGTCTATTCTGGCCCTAAACCTAGAGGAGTCTTTCACACTTTCATCTTTCAACTGTGGTAAGATGAGACCAGACAGCTAATTAGCAATGATGCATATCTGCAGACTAGACATCATGGGACAAAGCTGCAGCTAGTTTAAAATAGCAAAACTCCACTGCCTTCCCAGACTTTGTTTCTTTGCCCTAGATAGGGATAGTGCCTATTTAGTGTATTTAGTGGGCTTGTGGGTGTAATTATGCATAGGTCCTGGTTAGAAAAAGTGACACAACCACAGAAACAAGCCAGGGCCATTATCGTCCAGCGGTAACAATTGCATCTTTGCCAGATTTGTCATGAAATAATGTTGCTGATTATGTTATAGCTGAAAATTGTTTACTTCACATCGCAAATAAGGCATTCCAGCTTAAGAATCTGTTTCCTACATATTCTGCAAGCCGGATGTTTTTCTAAAGAATGGAAAAAATTGGAAAGAAAGTGAAACACCATGAAGTTATTTTTTAATTCTCTCTGCACACAAATAAAGACCGACTTCATCAGTTATATGATAACAGTGATGCTCATTTTATGAGGCAGATCAGACTCTAAGTGCTGACATTTTTTTTTTAATAAAGCAACTTGTTAGATTTTTTTACCACAAAATGGTTCAAACAGAGTTTTAATGCAAGAGTCAGACTATTTTTACTATAAATCACTAAATCATTCCTGAACTCAGTGCTTTTTAAATAGAAGTATGGAATTAAAGAAATAATAAAACTGCTTAGCAGATGTTTAAAAACTGTTGCTTTTTAGCATTCCTTTGATTATCAGTAAGCCAAGATAACAATGGGAATTGCTTAAGTAGAAGGCTAACTACCAGCATGCATTCAATTTACATCTTAATACTCTTTTTGTTGTTTTTCCTGTTCAAGTAAACTACTTCTCAGGATGCACCTGTATAATGAATTTCTATGGGAATAGACTTGTATGATTTTTTTCCCTGCTGTGTAAACATTAGAGAATGTTCCCGAGAACAGGCTGAGATTAAAGCAAATGACTTCTCAAAACATTAGGAGTTAAGTGTGATTTTAACTGGGAATTAGGAGGTTATGGGTCATGCCTCTCCTCTCCTTTCTATTTAAAAAATCCATAAGGATTATAATTTAGTCAAAACGGATTCAGTTGGCCCATAAAAGCTACTGTATTAGTGCTACAGTCAAGGTGCTGTTCCAGTAGCATCTTCTATATGAGTGAGCAAGCAAATCTTGCATGTGTGTCCAGCACAAATCTATCATAGTCCCATTTAGGTCTTATAACTGAGGTCTTCAGCAACATAGTGGCCTTCTGACAGTCCTCAGTGCCAAGATGAATATTGTCTACAGCTCTTGAACCACCAGCGGAATACCTGACTACCAGAGCATAGTTAAAAAACTCCTAGTCAACTAGTGTGCACCCAGATTTTGAAGTCCTAGGAGAAATCGCATGTGTACATTTTAAATTTGCAAGCGGTGATGACCTTTGACTAACACTGACTACAGGTCTAGCTGACCTTGGCAGCATGAGAGGGTCATTTCTTGACATGGCTGAACTGTTCCTGAACAATTTATCCAGTGTGCTTGGTACAAACAGTCTTTTCTTCAGTATCAGGCATGCATGTCTTATCTTTCTACCTATTCTTTTTTTTTTCTTTTTTTTTTTTTTAAAAAAGAATCTTAGCTATTGTGAAGCAGGCAAGGAAAAACATGTTCTCTATTTATATTGTTTGTTCTCTTTGGCCTCTACTATTCTATCTTGGACAATAACATTTCATGAATGCCTGTTTTTACTCATTTTTTGCTTGGATGATTTTAAAGGCATCTCCTTTTCTTCCCTTGCACTTCAGAATAAAGTTTCACGGCCTGTTATCTGTGATGCTGACATTGATGAGTGATTTGCGATTGACTCAGCTGAGTTTGAAGAACATTTAATATTGTCTTATGACTGCCAGAGAAGAAAGAAAATACGTCATTCTTCTCAAATGACAGAAGAATTCTTGAGAGAAGACAGAAGCAAATGAGATGAAAATTAAGGAACAGAACTCCTTTTTCCTGAGTCATATTCCTAGAAGAGTCTAGATTCATAGATCAAGAGAGACTTTGCAGGTATCCCAAATGAAGAATTCAGTCAGTTCTGCTTTGTCTTGCTGAGAGGTTAGGTAATTTCCATGTTTTTTTCAGTAGAAGCGGCAAAAGATTATGTCAGCTTTTGTTTTATGATCAGTGTTTTCTTTGCAGTGGATTATCAATGATAGTCTTTAAAGCACATTTACTCATATGAATTAGTTGTGTCTCTGTGTAGACAGTGACAAATGAAAGCGTGTTTACTTGCAACGTTTTCTTTTTCCTAGTGAAAATGTTGTGAAGCTACTGCATGTGAGCAGTATCTCTGAGAAAGAAACCTATGATTATGCATTTTAAAGGAGACAATTAATTCCTATCTACCCCCAGTCACTCTCCCTCCCTTGGCTATTCTGTTGTTGGATTTGTTTGTTTTTTTTTTTCCCTCCATTTTGTTGTTTTACAAATGGCTTGGGATGACTCAGAGGCATTTCCTTTTCCTTAACCAGCCATCAGACATTACATCAGGAGAGCTTTTACTTTTGCATCGCTTTCTTTTTTAAATGTTCCTGATCTATATATATTCACCTCTCATTGTTTTAAAGCTACTCTGTGTGTTAGAGATAAAACATGCAGGTGTTACAGACTATATTTTAACCTTGTCAATTTAGGCCACAATCTAACAACATGTAATGTTCATTTTAATAATGATTTCTGTGGAAGACATTTATTTTTGTTCAAGAGCACGAATCTCAGAAGGAATTTACCTGTACAGTTCTATTAGGATGTCCTTGTTTAAAAATCTGGAAAGTAAAGCATAATGCAAATGAAATCAGTTATGCTATGAATAATGTAAGCTATCCATTATTCCTTTTTATTATAAAAAGTTGCACGTGCTTCCCAAACCTATACAGATACATTCCTGTTATGTGATCCCCATCGCAATGAAGGCCATGGGAGACAATGGAAGAAGGAGAGACCAGAGGATTAAGCATAGCTGGAGTGCTAGGCCAAAGTTGCATTAAATTGCCCCCAAAGTACCACCATATCTCCCATTGACATGGGTCATCTATGCCTTCATGAAATATAACTTGCCTCTCTGCAGGGTGCATGTCTTCTTGTGCCTCTGCTCCTCTTCCCAGGGCAGTGTGTGCCCTAAGTCTATCTATGGGTTGGCCGGCCAGAGACCAACGTGCATCCTAGGGCATGTCAGCAACTGCCCTCTCCCAAAAGCAGCTGATTCTGTGTCTCCAAGGCAGAGTTTGGCTCACAAAGTTAACACAAGCCTGTGGGTTGTTATTGTTTCCTAATGAAACAGTCTTTTTGGCTGAGGTCCTGCAGAGATTTATGTGCTGCTTAATTCTACACACTGGGAATAATCTTGCTGAATTCAGTGGGGCTACAGTAGTGTGTAAATGCAAGTCTTCGCAGCATTTGTCTAAGTCTTGAAACAATGCAAGTGTAGTTCCAAGCAGTAAGTTAGTTTAAATATAAAATATCTTTAGACATATTGCCAGTTATGCAATCTCCCAATGCTGGGGGGAAGGGGAGAAGGAGCATTTTCTCCAGCTTAAAATGGAGCTTGAAAATCCTTCTGCAATCTACAGATTAGAGATTGTTTCAAAATTGGTATTAGGATGTGGTTTGAAATAAATTTCACTGCAAAATAAAGTTGATTATCAAAGTTTCTAGGTCTTAACTCCTCAGTGGCAAGAACCAGTAGAAAACTCCAGCAAAAATATTACTTCTATGAGGATTATTGATTTAGGTTTATAACAGTTTTGAAAACAGGAAAAAAAATGATTGCCTGTAATTGCAAACATCTACAATATTAGTTCTTTCGCTTCCTTTCCCCCTCAGCCTCGTACAATTCTTGCTACTTCCCCCTGCCTGTCTCACAGGATGAGATCTTCAGGATCTTGAGGGAAAGTAATCCTCAGAGTAATCAAGGAGCCCAGGGAAAGAGTAATGTGCAAGTAGAGAAACCACATCACGGCACGGCTAGCACTTCTGTCTGCAGTGCACTCTTTATGGCCTAGGACACTTTCTCACGACATTCTCTCCTGCTCTGGATACACCCGTTCTGAGGACCTTGAGTTCTGATCCACTCACCTGGACAAAGGAATGTTTATTTATTTGTTTATTTATTCAACCAACGAGTAAATTATTTTTTTCTCTCTGTTAGCTGAGTTTCTACGCAATGACTGGAGTTCTGCAAGAACAGAGACCCCAGCCTTCTGGAGGTTAGCTACCCAGATTGCTGAGAGCCTCCTAGGAGAAGGACCATGATAGTGGAAACGAACTGATCGAAGATGATTATATGTCTGGGAAGGCTACATAGGGTTTTAGAAAGTATATCAGGGTTATGCATCAGAGCGGACTTAAATTATGTTGTTTTCCAACTGTTTTGGGTGGGGGGAGGGAGAAAAGAGTTGGTAGGGGTGCAAGCACCCGAAAGTAGTGAAGCTGGGAAAAGAGAAAGTGCATATCCCCTGTGATTTGGTCCCTGCTTTTTAAGCATCCCTCATTTACACACACCTTGCATTGAAGTCTCCTGGTTGGAAGGACTGGTAGAGGTGAAAGAAGGGAAGGGAGCTTACCCATATGCTAAAAGAGGGTGGTAACCTCAGCCTTGGGAACAGATTAGCTTCTGCAGTGCTCTAATCCTCTGTCTGGAATGAGCCAAACTCTCCGTTACTTAACCGAGCAAAGCTCCCATTGAGTTGTGCTTGATTAACAGCTATGGCATTTGGCTCTGCGTAATTGTGATGAGAAATGCTTTGGCATTTCGGCTCAGCCGAGCCAGTGTCGATCTCCACAGCTGCTGGTTCCCAGCACTTCCCAGCTACTTTTGTGCCCTGTCTAGGGGGGGAGGGAAATCTGCTCTTTGAGCAGCTGCAAAATGCTGCATTAGGTGTGTGGAAGGGCAAAGCCCTGGTAAGACTGGTAAGCGAGAATGAGGCAGTGGCTGAGCACAAACCTTTCTCTTTTCCAGCACATCTGCAGTTTCATTGTCAAGAAAATGTCGTTGGCTGCTTTTTCTTAATTAAAAAAAAAAAAAAAAAAAGGAATTGCTGGCTTTGCCTTTTGGGATTTGTGCAGTGCAAATCCATTACTATTTACCATTACATAAGACCTTTAATGCATCTGCCTTGATAGTGAGAGAAGGTCTATTTCTCTTAATGGAGCCAGCAGACCTGCTTTCAGACAGTTTTTAAGGTCTCAGGCAGTAAGAGTTAGAGACCATATTTCATCGCGGAATTCAGTGGTCAAGTTGTATTCTCTGTTTCAGGGGGATTGTGAGAGTATCGAGCTGAGTGTACACCACGGAGCACAGGCTGCCTAAAACTGTATTCTTCAGACAGACTGTGAAGTTTCACCCGCTGAATGTTGTCCATGGCTTCTCACTGATCCATGTTGTTGGAAAATCTGCATGTCACACATGGACAGCAACACCGTATGGGTGCTGGGCTAATGCCCGAGTCACTTTATGCAAAAAATTGTCTTTGGTCAGTATTGCCTTTAAGAAAACGTAGATACTCTGTTGCACTTGTCTAATGAGTGCTCACCATTTTTGTTTCACATGAATTCACAGAATGACATTTATCCCTTCAAAAAAAAAGACAGCCAAACTGTATAGCCTGGAAAATATGCTACTGCACAGGGCAGTGTCCTACTCCAGCCTTTGAACTGAAAAACAACCAAAAGTCTGCAGGCTGCACAGTGTTTAACTAAAGAGGTGGAATTAATGAATTAGGTGTGCACTTGCACTGTGAGTTTTTATGAGAAGCAGATTATGAAAAGGGCTTTAAACTTATGGAATCCATAATATTTGGCAGAGTTTATTTGTTTTCATTTCCACACCCTTGGCTCATTCCTTGAAGATGTATGCATAATGGACAGGAGAAATTTCCTCTTGTGAGTAATACTCTTTCAGTACCTTAAATTCTTTTCTGTATGAAGAAGAAATAGTTATGAAAAAAAAAAAAAGAAAGTAACATCATTTTGTTTCTACTGCAGAATTATTATATTAAGTTTTGGCGGGTATAATGCTCGTGTGTTACCATTAGTTCCTTGCTGTATAGCTCCTTAATGACAATTTTCTTTAACTCGAACAACAGTGTGGCCTGAATGAGGACTTCAAGATATAGCAATAAAAACACGAATGCTACCCACGGGCTTGGGATTCGGAGGCAGCGGTGTGCAGTCACTGTGCTGGCAGTGAAGCGCCCCTGTCCGGTTACTCTCTGTGCCAGAGCTCAGTTTTGGGAATATAAGGATCTTCCTGCTGGCTGAAATCGCTCTGGCGTCACTATTTTTACCCCTCTTGGGACAGGTAACCTGAATCCGGCCGTCTACACTACTGACCATCATATACATCCATTCCTTTTATTTAAAGTTTAAAGACCATAATTCTCATTGTTTACTTGTTCAGCTTCTTTCCCATCTGCAAGGGTGTAATGACAGGTAAAGGCATATGGCTGTTATGTATAAAA
>JAUBNY010000042.1:831885-852200 GCA_032275445.1 Crypturellus soui | reverse complement strand
GGAATATTGATCATTTAAAATATTATACAGCTGAGAATATTGCCAAAGGGCAGCATTTCTCTGCAGAAATGCAGTCCTTTCACTTGGACTTCTGGTGTGGAAGGGTAGACATAGCACCAAAAGTGGCTAGACTTTTCTATATACAGTCTGTGCCAGCCACTTTCTTAGCAGCATCTGGTGAGAAGGCTAAAAAGAACTGCATATTTTGGATAGTTTTCTGTCCCCTTTCTTTTTCCCTTTTCATTTCTCGTCCTAGAGGAGAGCATTTCAGGTTTCCAGGAGTTAGAGTTATTTGGATTATTGAAGACAGACTGACTATACTATCTTTTAGAGAGACAATGACTGCTATCTGTATCCTGAAGTTCTAAAATACTGATGACAACCTAAGCTAAATGCATTAGCTCCAGTAGCTATAGGCTGTTTTAAATAGCCCATTAACCATAGTTTCAGTGTAAGCATATGCTTCAGGAAGGTTTTTAAGTGAAGTCGGGATTTGCAAAAATCAGGTTAAAAAAAAAAACCCTAGGCATAAAAAAAATAAAGTGACATTTATGTGAATATGTCTAGTCATTCACTTCCTCGTGGCTGAAAAATGTGATTCTTGAAACGACATCTTCTATGCATGTGTTATCTGAATAGCTACTACTACTGGCTTGGCTGATGCTCATACTCAGTCCAGCAAAGTCTGTGTTTCATCGCCAAGTGAATAGTACATCTGCATGCATATGTGCTCTAAGAGTTATGTTTTCTTGCTAAGAAATTAAAGGCCTTAAGCAACTCAATAGTTTTACCAAAGTGGCATCCTCTGAGAAGCAGAACATTGTTTATACATGAGATTTACTGGTTTTGCTCTGTATGGTTACTCAGAAGTTACACTTGAGAAAAGAGCATGCAATGTTAAAGTAGTTACTGAAAAGTAAGGAAAAAAGACATTTTTATTTTAGACCTTTCCTACAGAAACTGTGGTGCCTGTATATATTCTGACAAGACTCCTAAAGCTAAAATTTCTTACAGCGAAACATGCTTCTGTGCTCACACATATGCTTATGTGCTGATGAAGCACTGGTGTGATGGTCACTACTTCTCCCCTACTGTCACTGCTGCTTTCATTACAGAGGGAGAAGGAACTATTTCGCAGATGCTTCTGGAGAGGTTCTTTTTCTTCTTATCTCCTGACATGGTTTTGTCAGGTGAATTTTCTTCCTGCCCGAATTATTCCTGTTTTAAAAATGGAAAGCTGACTCCGAGAGTCTTCTGTTTGGGATTTTCATCTTTTGTATCTTAGCTTCCTTTCAGCAAGCTGTTTCTCTTTATAGCTCTTATTGCTGGCGTCTCTGGAAGGTGTCTCTGTCCCCATTCCCCGGGCCCAGGGAGCACTCAGCTGTACCCTGGGTCTTCTCTGAAACGTTTCATGATGAATGTCTGCCTTCGCTGCTTGTGATAGCTTCAGGCAACTCACATTGCTTCTGGGTTTTATAGCTGCTTAAGGATGTTTGCTGGAGCGTTTGGGTCATGCATTAGACAGTGGCAGATCCCCTGAAAAGTTGCCATTATTTCAGACTTTTAGAGCTGTGTCAACATGACAGACTTGAGCAAGCCTATCTTGTTTAAGGTTATAGGGATTAGCATTGTCTGACTGGCAAAATCAGCTAGCACAGATGCAAAGCTTTTTACTGGAATAGGTTTTTTGGAACAGTCAATGAGAATGGCAATTGAGAGAGAGGGAGTTCATGACAGAAACGTTGCTTCTACCTTGTTCCTCCATTAAGGAAGAACTGCTGGGGTATTCGAGTGACATTCCTGTACCAGAAAAGGGCTTTCAGTATTGCTTTAGGTCTGTAGGTTGCCTGTTTTTTCTGTAGGTTGCCTGTTTTTTCTCAAAAAGTTTCGGATGAAATTGTTTTAAGAATGGTCATCTTGGGCTAACTGTGATGATCTCTGCTGTCCTGGCTAATGCTGCGTCCAACAGCTGGTTTGTGTTCGGGGCACTGATGCTGCTTAGCTCCACTACCCCACTTCTCAGCATGTGTGGGGCAGGTTTGAGAACGTGCCAGAACAGGCTGGGCCAGCAGCAGTTAGCTCTGGAAGATGAGATACCAATGAAGTTCTCATCTTGTTGGTTTTGTTTACTTCTTGTGCTCAAGTGCTGAAGACAAGTATCTCTTAGAGCTAACCAAAGCCACCTCATAGAGAATTTTCCCACTAGACCTACATCTTGTGTTTTTCACTGTATAGCTGTATTATCTTCAATCCTGTAAGACTTATATGCTTCAACTAGTTTAAACCATTTCCTGGTTTCAGGTCTGCCTATAACCAAAAACATCTCATAGCCCTACAGGCTAATAAATGTGCATATCAGCTTACTGCTATACATGTGCCTTTCCTTTTGATGCACCCAGGCACCTTAGCAAAGCTTCTCTAAAACTGGGACCTTGATGGGAAAAAAAGGGCCCAGAAAATTCTAGTGAGGAGTATAACTAACTGTACTAGCAAATGACCTTTCTGAGAAGCTTATCAAGCAAATACTGAAGAGTCTTTGAACTTGCCCTTAATATGGGAACTGATACTGGGCTCATCAGTGCTGCAGATTAAACAGCATCATTCAGGGAATTGTTTATCACTGTGATCCTCAAGAATAGGAATGGTTAAAGGCAAATACCCGCCATTTTGTCCTGGTATGGGCTAGTTTTTCAAACACTTTAGAAGATGAAAGCTACATTCTGTCTTGTTTTATGGATTTTATCCTGCCTGGTATTATCTTTTAGTGTATGGAAGCTGATATTACATTTAAATGCACAAACTCTTATTTTTAATATTTATAAAAAGCATTTTCTGACATTTTTTTCTCTCTCTCTCTTTTATATATCTTTCTTCTTTTTTTTTCCCCCTCCTTGCCTCAGTACTTTGGCTGTGGAGAAGGGATACTTTCATCATTATTGATGGATGCCATGGTTGGATTTCTACTGCACCTACCCACCTTTTGTAGCCTTTTTGATTCTAGGTTTTTGTGTGTATTTTACTGAATAGATGACAATTTCAATTGACATAACCATCTAACTTTGGACTGAGATTTTTGAGAACCTATATTCTGTGTGTAACTGAATAGAAATAGAAAGAAGTAAATTTACTGATCACTGAAACCTTCCATGTCTGGAGTGGATCAGTGTTGTTAAACAATTTGTTACAGGGAAAACAGTGCCACACCTGAAGGGTTCACACTTCCCAGTTCACACTTACGTGTATAAGACAGATCATCACTTTACACATCATAGCTAGACCTTTCAGTCATGAAATTAGAAGGAAAAGGAGAAACTAATTCTAAGAGATTGTGCCAGAAGAAGCAATAGCCTGCTCTCTGAAATGAAGAATTTTCAGTTCTACCTCCTCCTGTGTGATTAGTCATTCTGAGAAACAGCTGTTCACCGTCGACTGGGCAATGTTCCAGCTGTATGAGATTATTGGCATGCCCTGATCATCACCCAATGCTGCCTACGCTGTCTGCCTACATGCTTGAAATGTTCACTCCTTCAGCTTTTGAGTCAACAGGAGGCTGGAGGTTGTGTGAAAGTGAGATGAGGATACTCTACATGGAACAAGACCTCTCATTTTGTTACCTTTGTCACACTGTTCTTCCCTCAGTGGTGTTTTCAATTGACTTAGCAAAGCCATGAGGGATTCTCTCCAGTGGGGATCGTGCTGCAACACGAAGTTTTTTAGCAGTCCTGGTTTAAACCATCTTCCGAAGCTAAAATAAGATCCATATCTTTTTTCAAAAAGGTGCGTTTCTGAGTGCCTGAGTTTTGCTGAGTGACTCAAGGAGAGATTCCACAGATAGTCTTAACATTTCTGTGTGGTTCCAGGTAACGATATCTGTAACCCCTCTCCCCTCCAAGGGCTCGGTACATCATCGCACCTTAGTCCAAAGGTTTTTGGAAGGCTTACAAAAGATTACTCTGTTTTAGACTCCCTGAAATGTGACAGACTCACTTGGAAATAAAGCGCATTCTAAGAGACCATAAGAAGCAGTTGACTTGTGGCTGTTCGGGTTAGTGGATGTGGTTTTTAATTTTTAGCTTGTACTTCACAAACATTATTTGAGTGTCAGAATGTATCAATGAGCTAAGCGTATTTAAAGCTAAAACAGAAAGGTAAATTGCTTGAGAGCAAGGCCTAAAAAAATCTTTTTTTTTCCTTAATCCTTCAGTAGATACATTTGATAGTTCTAGTCTTGTTCCCTTCTGCTTGGTTTCAAGGGAGTCCCTGCCCTTCTATAGCCATGCGCTCAGGCAGACACTTCTGAATGAGCCGCGAGAGCCTTGAATCTGTAGCATAGGAAGAACAAGTTGTGACCTTGTGGGGGAAAAAGTGATTACTGTTCATCTCTAGCAATCAGCTGTGCTTTCAATGTGCTCTTGAAAAATACAGATTAAAAAATAGCATAAAACTGGTGTATGTGGTTTCCCTCACGCATACCCAGCTCAGAAGCTTACAAGAGCTCTGATATCACCTGGACAATCAGTGGTCAGAGCAAGGTGGGGTTACATTTTCTTCAATATTGAAAGAAAAAAGAGCTACCTGTCTACCCTGGGAATATGATTATCATTTATCTGCATTAGTGGAGTTATGGCCTACTGACTTTTCATATTGACTGGTCTGCTTTGCCTGTCCTACAAGGCTATGGAGAAAAGAGCTGGGAAGGATGCTCTAGGGTGCAACAGTATCCCGACACAGTGAAATGCATGTGTGTAAATGTACTTCTCCTGTTGAACTGATCTGCATCCACAAATAAGCAGATTGCAATAAAGTATGGGATAAAAAAATCTCAATTTTCTTCATAGATAGCTAGTCCTGAAAAGCTGATCAGTTCTCAAAACAACTGCTTTGCCAAATGCCACATTTCTAAAACTTTATGTTGAAAGATATGCCAGTGCGAATTCAGCATTGACATCCCAGCAGTGATGGAACAAAACCTTTATCTTTTAAGGCCATTCTTTCTTCATTGTCTCCTCTGTAGCTCTTCAAGAAATGATTCTGTTGATGAGCATTCATCAGGTTTTATTTAGCAGGCTTATTTTCTATGTTTTCCCTGATGAAAGAGCTTCTTAAAAACAGTACAGTTGTCATGTTATTGAGTATCTTTATTTTTTGACCTTTTGTATAAAACATATGTAAAAATGATTCTGTTTAAAACAACAAACTTCTGCATTAATATTATATAAAAATAAAATAATCTAGTCCTCCTCATCCTATGCTATTTTTTTCCTGTGTATTTAACCACATAAAATCCACCACTTTTATATTTATTATGTACCTGATTATGCAACAAAAGTCTAGGACCTAAACCTACTTCCTATAGGATCTCACTGTGAGCTAAAACTTCCCCTAGCCTACATTTGTGAGGTTGTGTTTCTTAGCATATTTTTTGAAAAGGTGATGACAGTTGAAATAGACAGAAGAACCCTCTTCCTTTCTGTACAGCTGGTGATATCTTCAGATGAACAAAAATCTGCGCTGTTCTTCTGTGGCACCACAGGATTGACAAAGATATGTGTAGGTCCCATACAGGAAGCTCTGTTGTGCTGGCTGATCCCAGCAACAACCTTTTGGGACGGAGAAGATACAGAGCCAAGAGAAGAGTGAAGATGGGATCAACAGACCAGGAATATCAGGGAGCCTTTTCTCTCGTAACCCTTTTCTGCCTGGCACTACCTGCTTGGTGGGCAGAGTTTGTGAGTAGATGTGGGCTTGCAATTTCGATGACCTGATCTAACAAAAGCAGGATATATTTAGAGGTTGGATTAGGTGAAGGCTTATGAGGAAGGGGGTAAGCTTTATCTGACCCTTCTTTCCACGTCCACGTTACAGGTCTGTGGATACACCCTCAAGGCCAGGAATGCTGGTGTCAGCTGCCTTTCTGAGGGCTATGCCTGCTCTGTAATCAAGCTCCAAACCAAGCTGGGGAGGGGGCTTGGCTGTTTTTGTTTTGTTTAGTTTTGTATTTCTTGGTCGTGCGTAAAACAGGACTGCAGTGAAGCATTTTAACACCAGAGCTGGAGTGTCCCTCGGGCACCCCCGTGTTCTGAACCCTTCTCCTGCTGTTTTGTATTATATTATTATTTTCTGCTCCTGTGTGTCCTTCTTAGCATGCTCTCCTTACAGCCCAGCTGGTACAATTCATAATTGGCAGGCCATTCAGGGCTTAGGCAAAAATAGCTAGAAATTAAAACACGATTGACTGACCACTCTCTCCCCTGCCTTGCACCTTCTGTAGATACTTCCATGTGTGGAGAATGACTGGAGGATTATATCATTTTGATCTGGCAAGGCATTCTGTATGCATCGCAGAGACATGAATGAGTAAGGAAAGTATACGGCTGGAATTGTATAGGAACCAAAGGCTTCTATTAGCTCTTACTATGGTTAAGGCTCTTCACTTTAGGTATATTTCCTGTACTTTAATTATTTATAACATTAATAATACATAAGTCTTCCTTCTATTCAGTCCCAGTGGAACCTTGTCATGAAATTAAAAGATTAGCTATGATATTACTGTACCTGCTAAAGGACACTGATTATTCTAGGTAGTGATATCTAGAAAGTATACTGATTGTTTTAGATAGTGAATAATGATAGTGAATACCGAGCTAGTGAGCTGGAATTAAAAAAGGGATAGGGAGTGTCAAGCTATTATAAGCTCTATAACAGTAATTCTGGAAACCTTAACAGTGCTTTAATAACTAAGATGACTCTGAAAGTATAAAATCCCCAAACCTTACAGGCAGTAATGTACTATAGTAAATTGGGAAGGGGGGGGGGGGGTTACACTTTCAGAATCCACTTAATAGGGTAGTATCTACCCTGCTTGTAGCAAGACTGATTAATGAAATGCTTTCAAATTTTTGATTATGAGGGTGAAAAACTAATAATTAATCTATATTATATATATCTATATCTATAATTAATCTATCTATAATTAATCTATATATAATTATCGGAATTGACCTTACAACCATTTTTATTGTTTTGGAAAGGGTGACAGGCAGAAAGAAAAGTCTGCCATAACAATTCACTCATCCTCATTGGGCAGATACACATTGTGGGGTGTAAAACCCACAGCCAGGACCGTAACTCTGTGAGGGAGAAAAAAACTGACAGGTAAGTGTGTTTATATTGAACAAATGAAAAATGTGCTTAAGTTTGACTGGATCTACATCATCTGCTTTCTCAAAAAAAAAAAAAAAGGGGGAAGATTTTAGCATTTGTTTTGTTTACTGTGTGATGTTGAGGTATCAGTACTTAGCTAAAAGGGCTCTTAAAACAGGCCAGTTCTTTTTCTAGCAGATAGCCAATATGTGTCTTTTAGCAGATTTTTTGGCCTTTACGTGTACTCTTTGTCATGTCCCTATGCTGGCATATTTGTTATCTGCACTATGTAATTGCTGTTCTGTACCACACTGAAACACCGGGATCTGCTGCTGAAGTAAGTGCAGTTGCTGTTTTGAAGGTAGAACATCTTTTGGAAGGCTGCTCATATTCTTGTATAAAGTAATGTATTTCAAAGCCTAAAGTAAAACCATCAGGCTGAATATCAGCTGGAGGTACTTTAAAAAACAATTAATTGATTAATACACACTAGAACTTCTCAAGAATGTTGAACTAGGAACCTCTTAGAATATTAGGGATATCCTAGGAGAAGTGGATTTGCTGGCAGAGGCAAAGATGCCCCACAGAGGATCAGAGATGCACCCTAAATTCATTACTGCATGGACAACCATCGAAGAGCTGAGAGTCACGTCCTGACGCAGAAGTCAGCAGTGATCTGTCGGTTTGTTATGTAATCCATTCTGACCGTGTGGCAGGCTTCTGCTGTGGCTGGTTCTCCTGAGCAGCGCTTACTGCAGAGTTGACTGGCACATCAAAGTCACAGCTATCTACTCCATGTTATTCCTGAGGTTATTTTGAACCCCAAACACATCTTGAAAATGTAGTTAGCTGCTTTCTCTGTTGCACAGTAAGACTGAGGTTTGAAGATGTGTGCTTTCCGGATGGAAATATTGAATTCAGTGTGTTTGGTAGCAACTGCTGTTGGAGCTCACTGAATATGAGAGTTTTATTGGACTGAAATGAAGGCAGAGTATAGAAGGAGCTAGTGTTTTAGTGTTTAGTGACTTATTCTGAGATTTTTGTTTTCTTTCCATTGCTGGGAAGACAAGCTTCAATATGTTCTTCTGGATTGGTCATTGGTGTTTAAGCATGCAGCAACATTTTCAAAGACAGCTTTAAACCAACTACTGGGGTTAGGATAAACCAGAAAGGAGACTGCACATCCTGAAGAACTTCCACAGGGAAAAGGGAGGGAAGTGAGAAGATGCATAAAATAGAGGACCTGGATGCAAACAACTGTGTGCTAATTACTGTGCCTTGTTCTTTTTTTAATCTTTGTAATTGGCTGCTCCTGGCCCTGCTGAGCTTACTGTCTTGGCTCCTATGATTTTGTTTCTCCTGCATGCTAGATGCTTATGGAAACTATGTCAAGAGCATGAGAGAGGGTTTGTACTTTTTAGAGGTGGGTGAATACCTGAACTGACTCCAGGTGAGCCACCTTTTCGACTCATCAGCCTGCTGCCACACCTGCAGTAAGTAGCCTCACCAAGGTTGTTCTAGTGACTGTGAGGACAACCCCAGAAATTCTGTCTGTGAGGGGGAAAAAGAGCTTAAATCATTCAAACAGCCCCTTTCTCATATCCCTTTCTGTTAGAGTTATTGTCACCTTTACTCCCTATGTAATATTGAGAGCAAACTGGTAATCGTAGCTTTCATAAATTGTTAGTACAGTCACTTTTTCTAGGTTAAATGATTTATGATTTTTTTTTACCACAGCCTTATAAACAGGAAAAGCCAGCCTAAAGATAGAAGAGAAATATTAATTAAAGAAAGATAGAAATACAAATTTAAAACAGACACAGGAGGTCAGAGAATTTAAACAAAAAAGCGCCTCTTATATTAAAACCTAAGTAATAATTATATGTCCTAAGTAAGTCTTCTATTATGTCCTAAGCTTTAATCGCAGACAACAGGGGTTGGGAAAATTAAGCCTGAATATTTGGTAGAAGCTCCAGAATGAGATTCGACTTAGAGGAGAAAGTAGGAAGTAAGCTCTTGTGAGGAACATGTAACACTAGGACACTCCAGCGTGGGCAAGGAAAGAAGATGAAAACGGGGGCTCCTGACACAAAGGAAGCAGAGAGAAGTAAACTAGCAAGTATAGGCCAGAACTGGATGTCCCGGGAAGTACCTGGTGGAGAACCTGATTGTTAAGTATGATCTGTTAATGTGTTTTATCCTTTTCTTGTTTTGTTAATGTGCTTCCAGTTTAGTTTAACCCTTAACTTCGAAGTAAGACTAAATCTAGTTTAGTCTTCTAAAACAGTTTTCTAGAATTTTGTCTGATCGATTAAGTCTTCAAATTATCTGGGCAAACGAGGGAAATCTGTCTAGTTGTTGGTGGTATATCTTTGCAACAGGGTGGTTTTGCAGACTCCAAAAATGTCTGTCAGACACCATGAATGATGTTTTATAGAGTATATGTCCAAGAAAGTGTTATTTTGGGGACTGGAAATACTTACAGAAGGAAACAACAGATGTTAACAGAGCAAGGGAATAGTCAAGAATACGGGTTATAGTGCCTACAGCATCTGTGGAGAAGTATACCTTTTTGAATTTTTCTACCAGTCTGCAGGCTCTGTGATTTACTTTCCTCACTAGCTTCAGGACTCCTCATTTCTCCCCTGTTTGAGGGCACTTTTAAGTAGTTTTCTGTGTGACGGAAGTGATGGTCTAGCAGCCTTAGGTCTTGAGAAACAAGGGGTCCCAATAATTAAAGCACCCAGTTTCTAAAACCTTTAATCCAGTTTATAGTAAATACAAACTTTAATTCAATATTCCAGTTTATAGGATATGGAATTATGAAAGGATGAAAAATTGTTATTTCTGAGTATCCTTAGTAAGACTTCTCCACTTCTCCATTGGGTCTCTCCCAACCTCTTTTTTCTTACTTTTGTTTCTCCCTCACAAAGTGGCTATTGAGAGACACATCCTGCCTCAGTTGTGTACAAAGCTCCTAATCAGTCCTCTTAGCCAGTCTTCCTTTCAGGGGATCTCTGCCTTCCTCTACCTTCCCCACTTATTTTTTCTTTGTCTCTATATCCACTGAATTGCCCCAGAAGTCTGAATTAAAGCTGTTATTGAGAGTGTGCTTACCAAATCCGAATAATTAAAGCATCCCTTTTCTTTATCAACTTAGTACAAAGCAGAAAAACAAAAATACAGTTTAGATAAATAATCATGAGTGTTCCAGCCCACAATTCATTATCTGAAAGTAGATTAGTGAAATTGTAAAATTTCAAAAATTAAAGATGTCTTTTCTATTTTTCCTTTAATTGTTATTATTTATTAATGAGAGCATTTTTTAATTTTTTCCCCCAAAAAGAAAAAGGCACATCTCTAATCATCCTGATTTTATATTTTGTAGTCTTGCTTCAAATCATAGGGATGCTGTAGAGTTTTCAGAGCAAATCATTAAGTATTTTGCATCAATAAAATCCAGCAATATTTTCTAATTCTATTCTTTTAAAGCCATGGCTATTTGCTCTGAAGTTAAAAAAAAAAAAAAGGCTGAAAATGGATAGCAGTGAGTCTTCTACCTGTTTTAAATTTTTGCCTCCCTTAGTAGCCGCTTGTGTAAGGAAATGTGGAAGTTCTCCGAGACATACTTTAGTGAGAGGCTCAGAAAAAAACAGTGTATGTGGAAATGGGAGCAGGTATCTACCCCCATTTTGAGGACTGTGGCCTGTCCATTCCCCACCGGGAGATGCACTAGATTACTCTCCAAGGGAACTACTGAGGCCAAAGCCTTGCTTTCTTCATTCCTAGCTGCCAGTTGGGTAAATAATTCCTACCCACCATTGGGCATTCAGAGAGTACACATTCTTTGACCATATATCCCTGAAACTTGGATTTTGTGTTTTTTGTTTGTAGGGAGAAAAAGATTATAAATCCTTCTGAGTTTCCATTACACAGACAATTTACTCACCTGTGATACAGAGTGTATCTGCAGCTGTGGCATTGCAATCCCTGGGTTGTTTGCCGCTACTGGAAGGCTTCTGCTCTTTTTGCAAGATACCCTCTTGCCCTCAAAGCGGGGATCTCATTGCGGGGGAAGAGCCACCCAACTCTCACTTTGTGAAAGAGGTTTAGAGAGAGCTGCTGCTGCTGCTGCTGCTGCTGCTGTGTCCTCCCGGGCTGGGTCACAGAGAAAAGACTGGCTGACACCTTTGAGAAACAAGAGCGTGTTTCCACATCTCTATCTCCTTTGCATAATGTCTGATATCTGAATTAAGTTTCATGACATATTAACACTCTGGAGCTGACTTAATATAGCGTGTTGTGTAATACATTATGTATGACTTGGGCATCAATTGTGCTGGGGCTTTTGCAGCCACAGACTTGAAAATGTCTCTTGCAGTGACAGAAATCTTAAACAATATTGAAACTGAATTCTGTTGGCAGCATTTTAGTTTGTATTCCTTGTCCCATTACAATGTCTTTTACTTGCAAAACCATTCATGTTCAAGCCATCTAGCTTCCTCTTTTCTCCTCCATGTACTTGTCACAAAGTCCCCGTTCCACAACTTTCATATTACAAATATTCCCATGGTGCTGCATTTTAGTTTTGTAACATCAGAAGTATCAGAATTATGTTAGCTTTGCTTGGCATGGGCACTATGGTGTGAATAAGAACAATGCTTAACATTGACATTTATAACAACAACATGCTACAAAGGGGAGTCAGAAACCAAACCCTCCCCCGTGTCTTTTCCTGCTTGTGTATTCACATTTCATGCTTCCAAATACAGCTAAGATATATCTTATCTGAAGTTATCCTGTAACCTATACATTGGTCTGACATTGGATACAGTATATGTATAGGCAAATATGCAGTCAGAGGTTTATTGGTCTTAATATAACTCATCTTAAGCCAGATTGTTTCAAAATTAGAATCTTAGAACATATTAATTATGGACATATCCCCAGACAACATGCCTGTCTACAGGGGATTTCTGCCCTTAGCTCTGATTAGTGCTAATAGGAGCTATCCATGTAAACTCCTAAAGGACCAAGAGGAAAAAAAAAATTCTGATGATATTTAAGTTACACTTTTGTATCAGGGTGTAGAACAATATTCCAAGTGTTCAGAGTGCAATTTGGAAGAGTGCTGGGTGATGCTAACTGGAACCTCTTTCTGTTATGTACTGGATTGTACAAAACATATTACAATATTACACACAGAATTGACTTTTTAAAAAATTTTATATTTTAAAAGAGTTGTATGGGGGGTTTTTAATTTTATATATAAATTTTATATAAATAAAATATTTACTATATTAAAATTTAATATAAAATGTATATTCCATATTTAATATATATTAAATATATAATATTAATATAATGTATAATATATTTTTATTTGTTTAAACTGAATTAGACTTTAGGATTTTTTATTTCAGCACTGGGCTGAGGAATGCTGCTATTATATAAATAATGCCTATATGACCTTGTGTGCAGTAATTATCTACTTGCCATGAGTCTCCCGCCTTAGATTGCTAAGGAAAAGTCATCTGTGTTGGAATTAGCAACAGGAACAATTTACAAAGAGAGAGGGGGTTGTTCATGCTAGAAGCTAGATAAACCTAAAGATTATTTGGCCTATGTTAACTGAGACTTTTGGGCTTTAGTATAAACTAAGCATACAATAATTAGGAGCTTCTTAGTGATAGAGAATTTACTACATTTTTTTGACAATTCATCTCAGCAACTAATTATACTTAAAACATGCTTTTTATCTCCAGATTGAACTTGCAAATACTGCATACTGTTCTGTGTCTGCCCACTAATTTAGAGTCTTCTGAAATATCTTCTTCTTGTCTAGTCCCTTAAAGATTATAATCTTCTCTTTGAAGGAGCAAAATGCACTTACTTCAGTGTCTCATGAGAAAGAGTCTCTTTTTCCAAGCCTTGAATCATTCCTGTTGCTCTTCTCTGCACACTTTCCAAGTTATTTTTGTTTTTATTTATTTATTTATTCGCTTTAATTAAAGGTATTGCAGTTTCCCAAAGGCCTGACTTGTTTTCTTTGAAGAGACTATGGTGTGCTTGGCTTCAAATTCACGTCTGTGATGATTGTCCCTTGCTAAGCAATCGGTACACATCTCTGTGCCTGCCATCGCGCAGAGCAGTCTGGCTCCCTCGATGCACTCGGTGCAAGCAGGACGCCTGGGTTATCCAGCACCCAACCTAAATGTTTCGCTGTTTAACACCATTCAGAAACTGCACCCAGAAATAAAGCAGGATCTATTCCAAATGGTCATGTCTATTCTTAGTAGTAGCTAAATCTTATGATCATCATGGTAGGCCCATGTGATGGCAGGTCAGTGTTCCAAGGGGAGGTGATAAAAGCAAGGATAGTGTGAATGGGGGCTGCTATGAAGAAAAGTCACGGTATTCTGATATGGAAAAGGGAAATAATAACGTGTAACGTTCTTGTAATTAGGCCAGCTGCTTTGCAACCATTGAAGGTCTGGCAGTACTGTCATCAGGAATAGTATTAACGCAAGAAAAGTAGTTCTGTGTGTCTGCTCTTCGCAAACAAAATAAATTAAACTCTAGCATTAGACAAGTGACAATGGTTTGGCAAAACAATGAACTGACTCCAGTGAGTAAACAAATAGATCTAAATATGAAAAGTCTTGGGCTTTTTACAGAGAAGCTAAGGAACTGTCTGATCTCAACTGATTGCTTCCGAGAGTCCTGGCAGACAGGCTTCATGCTAAGTAACCATTTGAATTATTCTTTTCCCTCCTGTGTTTTCAGAGCAAACAAACAAACAAAAAAGCATAGGAAATTTTCGTTTGTTTTTGGTTTTGTATCAGTCATCAAATGAAAAGGGAAGAAAAGCCGTATGGGGGAGGACAGGAGGTATCTTTCTCCTGCCTCATGAAGGGAAGGAAAAAGGAAAGAGAAAGCTGGCCTATACCTTTGTACCATTCTAGTAAGGGGAGAAGTTATGCTGGAAGGATGGAAAATAGTTGATGGAAAATAGGAAGAGTGCAACTGTGATCACTATGTCTGTGGATCACCTCTTTCACACAGAAACCAAAAAAAAAACAAAAAACCCATTTTTTTTCTATTCTTGTATTTTGAAAGACAGCTCTGGAAATCTAATATTTTTAACCCACTTTGCTACTCGATATTGTTTGGCAATACAGATTGCAAAACTGCATAAACAGTACCTTCTAGTACATTTCAGCAACCTTGTTTTGTTTCAAGAAATGCATATGTGCATCTTCAGGTTTCTACCTATGGTGCAGAAGTGATTTAACCACCTTACTTGGCCTCTCTTGAGGTCTTCATTTGGTCGTTATATAGGTTTCTGTCTTTGATCAAAGCCTCATTTCAAAGGCGACTATAGTATTTATATTGTTATGAGGGACTCCCATTGTGCAATGTAGATAAATAGATCTAGGCCTTGAGTATGTTCCCTATAAATTTGTTTTGCTAATCATGTTAGACTACATTATTATTAAACTCACAGAAGCCAAGCCAAACAACTGTTTCGAAGTTGAAATAAGAGCAAAAAAGCTGTACATTAGTAGGCCTTTGAGATACCGTAACACTCTTCTTAAAGTACAGGTATTAAGTGTGATATTATGATGACAGGGATAGATAGCTTGTGGGCTCAGGCTTTCCTACAATTACTTGATTTTTTTTTTTTACTCTAACTTTTGCTAAATAAGATTGCTTCTTGCTGCAGGCTGAATTACTGTGGGTATCATCTCAAGAAGTGATCTGTGTAAGGACAGGCCCCAGAATATTGCCTCATTTCCATAATTAGCTCAGGTATTACCACCAAGTCCATCTACTACCACAAATATCCACGGTGTTTAGAAAGGGCATAAGCTCCTAACATTTCTGGTTTATACTTTTTAATAGTTAATATAATCCTATCGAGCTGAGTTTGGGTGCGGGGGACCTACACGACGCTTTAAAGCTTCATTAACAAAGAACTTTACTCAAGGAGGAGATGTTAATAAGTAATGAAACAAAGGCCCTGTTATAGAGATTAAATGTGCTTGTGTCCAAGTACAAAGTTCGCGTTGCAAAGTGCAGCTGTTCCTCCGCTCATAACCCTAGGGCAACCCCGCAACCCGAGTTCAGAGTCTGCCGGCTTTCCTGTAACCCAGCTGACCGGGGCAAGGTCTAGCCGAGGTTCAAAGGGCAGTGTCTGGAGGCTGGCTCGCTCGCTCTGCCGTGGGATCTCACACGTTTTGGATAAGCCATGGCTCTTTGGAGGAACACCTCCTGTTCTGTTCTCCTACGTGTCACGTTTCATTAAAGAAGGCGCGTTTTAGTTGGAGTCGCTGAATCGTTTAAGCTCTGTGTGTTGTGAAATAGACTGACCTAAACAACGCACTGGAGGAACACGCTCATAAAATGATGCATACAGAAAATACAGCCCGTCTTCATGTTCCTTCTTCCTGACATGTATTTAAATGAGAAAAAGGAAGTAAAAGAAGTAATTGTCCATATACAAATGAGCAAAGCTGAACACTTTAAAAGGAAAAAGCTAAATTGTGTGTTTTCTTTGTGTCATGATAACTGTGTTCCACGCTGTGGGACTGAAGAGAACTCCCCAATGCATCAGAATATCTTGCTTTCAAATCTTTTTTTTTCCCCTCGTCCTTCAAAGGGTTTTTATGAAACTAACTCCAGCTTTCTTATGCGGAAGGTCTGGATATGCCTCCCTGCAAAACCCACCCATGCAGCTTTCTTGTTTAGGTGCAGTCACATCAAAGGCTGTTTCACCCAGTTTTAGTAGATCCTGAGTGAGAATGGAAACCTCAACCCTGATGGCTGTACAGGTCTTGGCTGTGCAAAAAGGCTGGTACAAATAGCCTTGGAGGAATTTATATTTTGGGCAATGCTGTAGCTGTATTGCAGATGCAGAAAAGTGTCCTTTCTGTTGCCACATCCTTCCTTGAGGGAGGGAAGGTAAACCGTGGGTGGTATGTACCATGTCATGAGTCTCCATGTCCATGATGTGCAGCAGGTCGAGCACAGCAGTTAACTCAGGTCACTGAAAAACAAATAGATATTCAGGAAACTTTCTCAGACAGCAAAAATTTGCTCTGTTTGTATCACAGCTTGTGTTTCTTAGAGTTCCGTAAAATTAATCAGTAGAAGTCGTGATTAAAAACAGGACACAGGACCAAAGTACCTCAAACTACTAGTTGTCCTGGACCAAAAGATGAATGTGTTTAGATGTGATGATTTTTTCCATTCCTGCAAACATTCAGAAGTCCAGCAAACATCAAAGGAGCCTTTGATGAATTAGTCCTAGCTGTTACATCGTGCCCAAGCTTCCACTCTGAGCTACTCAACAAGCTAACCCGAGATTAAGCTGGAGCCCACGCTGGACCTGGTGAAGTAGGGCTTCAGAAGAGAATGTGGAATTTGAACCACTTAGCAGTGCTGAAAGATTAGCTCCTCTCCTGGACATTTCTTCAGCTTTTGATTCCACTGAAAATGTGACTGCATTTTTTCTTTGAAAAAAGAAGTAGAGGTCTAAAGTAATCTATTATAATAGGTGAGTCCATCCTGGGAAGACCTGTGGAAGGAACTGGACCTCTGCTATCCCTTTCTACTCCTGGAAACTTGACAGTATTCAGTTTTCTTTCTAGTACTCTTTGCTGCATCCGTGCAATCACTGTAGTGAACAGATTTGAGACGCTGAGACTAATAGTAAGAGGTTATACAGGTCTACCTCTTTACCTCTTCATCTATTGGTATGGCTACTCTTTCACTGCATTTGTGTTTGAGTGAAACCAGATAGCGGCCAGAACATAAGCAAAGCAGAGATCATATAGAGGGATGGAAATAAGCCAAGTTCGTGTGGAGGAAATAAAAAAAAAAAAAAGCTGTTATCTATCTTCAATGGCAGGACATATCCACAATTAGTTAACCTGGTCAGCACATGCAAATCCCGGGCATAGCAGCATCTGCGAGTAATAACTTTTGTTGCTCCTATTGCCCAAGTCTTTTTGTCATGTCTTAGGCATTTCTCTGCTAGACCGATTATACATGCCCTTGAAATCCTCATTTCTTAAGAAACTCTGAATAGGTTCACTAGCCTCCCCAGAAATATAGGCTGCTGCAAACATACAAAAGGTGAGGAGAAGGCGATAGAATTAAGAGCAGCCAAACATGTTTACATTGCACTATTGGAAGTATGATTATGTAACTCTGCTAGATAGTAACTGCAGATTTAAACCTTGCCTTGCTTCATCAAGAAAAGATGTTCTTGCTAGGCTACCATGAGATTTTGTCTTTTCTCTTGGAATTTCTCATGTTCTTTGTATAGTATGTTTGTAGGGGATGGGATAATGGGAGGGAAAACTGTGTGCGAAGCCCTGCGGTTGCTTACGCTGTGTGGATAGGGTGGCAAGCTGCTGTTCTGGTATGCAGGCCAAATCAGGCAAAGCAGGTTTACAAGCCAGCAACTATTCTGGTTGTTGGCTTTGCTGGAGTAGGTGGGAGAATGTTTGTTTCCTCCCTTCTACCCCTGCTTAATTTTCACAAAGCCGTTCTGTACCCGGGAAAGGCTTGAGTTGAAAAATAATAACAAACCAGGAAAATCATTTTGCTGCATGTTTTATCTTTTTGCCTCTGTTTAATGTGCATTTGTTTTAAAATTGCTGTTTACTTTGTCAGCAGACAGTTCAAGAACCAACCCACCTCTTCTCTACCTGAAGCAAGAACCAGAGCAGGGAGCAGGACTGAGCTGGTGCTCGTTGGCTGCAGCTCTGCCGGAGCCCTAGCGTGGAGGGGGCCCTAACAGGTAAGTAGAAGGCAGAGATACTATCCAGGGGACTTGAAAGGAGCAGTATTGCCAGCTGCACGCCTTTGAAGAAAAATCTCAGTAGAGGGTATGTACATGCAGATATGGCTTGCAGAGTTTTATCTTGAAATTAGTATCTTTCCCCCGAGAATCTGTGCCTCTGAATTGCTTTCATAGTTTACACGTTTCCCTGCTTCTGCTTTCTCACCCTTTCAAGGGAAAAGGCCAGCAGAAAAGCTCTCCATCAAGTTAGCTTCCTTCTTCATTTAAATTCAAATGTCTTAGAGAAATTACGAAGAAATTTCCTTTGGCAGCAATACTTAAAGCAAACAAACAAGATTAGCGCAAAATAGGATTGGCACAGCTGCTCGTGGGGTGGAGGTTTTGTTTGTTACTGGGTTTGGGTTTGTTTTTTTTTCATCTTCTCTCCGCTTTAGAAACCCTATTTTCAGAGTCTTCTGCATTCAGTCTAGTCTGCTCCACACTGCAGTGATAGAGCAAGAGGGCTTGTCTGTAAGCTAAAGCTTTACTGCTTTATTGTAGCGGGGTGGTTATCAGGGCAAACCCTCCGCCACCCCTCGCCCTTTCCGAATGCAGATGGTGTTGCATCGGTGAGAAGGTGCTTTTACAAAATATAAATGATGCTCTGTAAAGTGAAATGACGTCTACTATTCTATGTTTATTTATGCAGTAAAACTGCTCCTGCAGTAAGATTTTTTAGTGATACACTTACTTGTTTTTAAAAATTGTATATCAAACAAACAAACAAACAAAAACCCAACCCTCTACTGTAGAAATCTCAGGATCAGAAGAGGTCTCTGGATAGTTGACTACTCTGAGTTGACAGAAACGAACCATAAAATGTATCTTCATATTGAATTGGGGGAACGCATCACTACAAAATAACGAGAGAAGAGCGATTTAAAATGAAATTATTTTTATACATATGTTTGCTTCCTAAGAACTTTGCAAATTTCCTCAAAATTGCTGTTCAAACAGTAGTAATGTTTTTCATGAATTAAATACTCCACTGGCAAAAACCCCAATCTTTTCTGCTTGAACCCTGCAACATAGCCTACTCTATGTGAAAGAATGATTAAAATATCTTTATTTATTTAAATCTATATGCCTATAATACATGCCTTCATTATGAAAAGAACTTGTTCCTTTGGGTATCCCTGAATTTCATAAAATTTCATGCAAAAACGTTTTTGTATCATTTTTATATTAAAGAGACATTTCCATATAAACTTCTTGTTGGCAGAATTTGGGTTTTGGTTTGCTATAGTTACTGATGTGATATATTGAAAGATGGAGCCTAAATAGTTTGTTGTTGGAGATGCTTAGTTTAATTTCAGAGCTCAGGTTTTGGTGGAAGCTTTTGCAGAATGGTTGAGGTTGGAGCTTAAAATTTTCCAAAAAAAGCCTTAAAATTCAATAAAATGACATCTAACCTGGCAGTAATTTAAAATACTGAGTGATAATTTTCATGGCAAGTGAATTGAAATAGATGAATCTTTCAGAGTTAAAACAGAATGTCTTTCCAGCCTCTTTCCCCTTATTCCTCCCTTTTCTAAGTTGCTTTTGCACTCTGGGATTGATCCTTCGTTCCTGTTATTGTTTCCCAAAGAGCTTCTTTCTCAAGTATCAGTATGACTATGTAGTTTTTGTCTGCGGAGGATTTTCTAACTTTTTAGTCATAACTGAAAATTTATGTGCCAAGTTCAATGCAATGAATTACATGACAAATCTGCAGCAGCGCAGACGCCATCACGGAGACAGAGAGACTGGCTGTCTGTCTTGCCAAGTATCTCAGCAGCCCTAGGACAGAATAAGCTCCCTAATGCATGGACTATGTGACAATGAGATGTGCTGACTTTTTGATATATACATGTGCAAAGTTCCTATTAAAGCTTTTGTTTCAGAAGGAGAGGTTTGATGTAGCTGGGCATGTGCCTGTGCCTCAAGATCTCTTGCAGATGGAAGGGGAAATGTTAGGGCATTTCAGTATCTTATCAGCCGTTCCATTCATGAAAGAAGGAGAAACTTCTAATCCTTGACACCTTTAAAGTGTGTGTTTGTATGTGTAGGGCGTGATCCTTAATACAACTTAAACTGTCACTAGCAAGTTATCATGTGCTTGTTTACATGAACTGAACTTGCATCTAATTGTATTTTGATACAGTATTTATTGGCATCAACTTATTTTTTAATGCTGAATGTATACCTTCACTGTGTTGTTTTCCTTGTGTTCACATCCAAGCGGCTTTCCCTATAAGTAGAGAATTGCTTATTTTCCAGTCAAAATAAGAGCAGTTCCTTTGGAAATAAATCATAGCATGATTTGATGTGACTGAGGGAC
>JAUBNY010000042.1:811485-831785 GCA_032275445.1 Crypturellus soui | reverse complement strand
ATTGCTTATTTTCCAGTCAAAATAAGAGCAGTTCCTTTGGAAATAAATCATAGCATGATTTGATGTGACTGAGGGACAAATAGATATACATAGCACAAACAGAGGGCATTTAAATTTATTACTGTGGCTAACAGCCATTTCAGCCATTTGCGGAAAGCATGTATATAAAATTCTCTTGCTGAAAGATTTAAAAATGTTTGTAAATTTGTTTTATTCATATCCCATTTAGACAGCATATAATTTTTAAATAATAGCAAAATTGCTTTGGCTTGCTTTGTTTGAGTTATTATTGGCTGAGAAAATGAAGATACGATACAATAACTTGTTATCCTAAGTTATATGTTAAGAAAGACATTTTTTTTCATTTTTCAGAAAAAAACCCTTTGAATTAAATGTAAAGCAATTGATTTTACATGGATTTTGTCTGAGCCACAACCTGTAGGTCAATAAAACTTTGGTTTCTTTTTCAAAATATCCTATCAATTATGTGCAGAATATGGTTTTGAAATTTTGGCCTCAATTCTATATTTAATCTGGATTATTACAGAGATGAAGGGCTTGTTTACTTTGACTAGTATCAATGGACAGTCACTGATACAGCAAGCCAGAGAGAGATATGTGGAGGGAAAGAAATACTGAAACAGTAACTTACCAAGTTAAGTTTCTGTCTCCCTTGTAGTAAAATGCTGCTTCCAAAAAAACACTTGTGTTCCCACATTCCACCGTATCTCTGTCTGCAGTGAAATTCAGCAGCTGTTTCAAGGTAAAGTGAGTGGATCCTATTTATCTAAAACGGATATTAACATTTTCACAAAATTAAATCAAGCTCTGAAGTAATACATATATGCGAAAAGGATATGTGTATTTCATTTCGCTTTTTGCCACATGATGAAGGTAATTTTCACATACAAAGGATAAGAAGAGTGCAGTTTGAGGTTCTTTTCTCTAATTTTCCTTACGCTTGACTTTGCTAGGTTTATATATTTCCTTTTCTACCTGCCTAGTGTTGATTTTAGGAGCATGACTAATGTAAACAAGGTGGTTTTGAAAACCCCATCCTGTATTTCTTCTTCATCAGTGAACCTTCTGTCAGTCTGCAAAGTAATTCTAAAATTTAAGATTTTAGCCAAGGT
Organism: Crypturellus soui; assembly: GCA_032275445.1. Lineage (NCBI taxonomy): Eukaryota > Metazoa > Chordata > Aves > Tinamiformes > Tinamidae > Crypturellus > Crypturellus soui. The sequence goes on along the minus strand of JAUBNY010000042.1, from coordinate 830,652 downwards.
AACATGGCAGAACTCCTTCCTTGGAGTAGGGGTAGAATAAAAAGCCATGAGACTTTTAATGATCAGCAGAGATGATAGGACCTTGGCAAATGAAACACCCTGGTGCAGTAAATCAAAGAAGACTGTCCTGAGTGTAGTAATATTTTTATGCTAATAAATTAGTGTCATAAGTGATCTGTCAATAAGAGGCAGAATATGCTGTGAAGGAAGGAGGAAAGCAGACAATATTTTGCTTTCATGTAGAAATAGAAATAGTGTGAGGTCACAAAGAGTCTTCAATAAATTTTTTGCTACAAAAAAGGTTGGTGTTCTGACCAGCAGTACAATATTTGCATATTTAATTTCCAATGTACTTAAGCTAGATTTAGATATACCAAGCTAGATTTGACCACTGAGAATAGCTTAATGAGCACCGTTCTGGTAAGAAGCTCGCTGCTGTACTGAAAAACCCTCTAGCTGAGGGATTTGCAGCACTTCTGAAGCAGTGGCTCCCAAATTTGCTTGAGCATTAGCATTATACTGGCTTGTGCATGTGGGTAGGGAGAAGCTTGCAGGTGTTATTTCACTGACTTTCAACAAGAACTGCAAGTCCAGGTACTGTACAGAGTATCTGTCCCTTTTCATTCCTTTGCACAAATACCACACTCCGTGTGCGTATTTCACTTGCACACACTCCCAGTCTTTGTACAAACCCTACGAGGATGGAGAGCTGCTCTTTCTTGTGTGCTAGCAGTCCAGCAGAAAAGAGACTTAGCATGGTGAAGATATGAGTCCAAGGTAAAGCAGACTTCCCACTGGGGAAATCCAGGGGAAATCCAAGGGAAATCCTTTTTCTTTCATCTGTGTTTTTCATGCTGGGTCTTGCTGCATTTGACACTCATCCACTGCCGCTTTGTGCATACAGATTTAAAAGTGGAGGTCCAGTCTGACATTTTGGCACCATTTTCTGAAGTGATACAATGAAAAAGACACAGAAAGGTCAAATCTTATCAAAAGTCTAAACTTTTCATACTTGTGCAACATTGATCTGTTTGTTTTAATTCATCTTGCGTTTCACAGATTCTGAAGGTGTATGTTAGTAACAAGTTTAGAAATGGTACATGGATGCAATACTTCTTTAGTAGCTGGATCAGCTTTAATAGAAATAGTACCTTCTAATAATCTATGTAATCATTATAATACAGAGAGAAAAGGTTTTCAACTCTCTCAATCCTCAATTGCTTTGGAAGGGTAGAAAGATAGTTAATTTTCCATGTTCTTCCTGGAATTTTTTTCTATGGTTGCATTTATTTGATGCAACAGTGTAATGACTTCTTTTGACACATCACTTTCTTTACTAGCCATTTGAACGTTCTTGTGGATATGTATAAAGTATTTGAATATTAATTTTTCTTATTACAGGAGTCTTAAAAGCTTTTCAGTCTTGCTCTCCTGTCCTCAATACCTCCTCTCAAAATCACAAGGGTCAAAGAAAAAGTCATTTAACCCACAACCTGTTGTAAGACAAGTCACAACAGTGATGCAGAAATAAGTCTTAGAAGAGAATTTTTAAGTGGAACTCATCTTCTTTACCTAAAGACTGTGAGAATATGTCTGCTACAGCTGGCTGTGCTGTAGTAGGGAGCACGTTGTAGTTGTAGTTGGAGAATGGAGGGAGGAACTCTCTCTGTTAACTGTGTTAGTTAACAAACCATGCATTTACCAGAAGTGGGCTGGTAGATGTCTGGCCTGTCTGCAGCATGACTGAGGCAAAAATATACTGCTTATGCCATGCACACAGCTATACTGAGAGCCTGATTTTCACAGCATCCTCTGTATTGCTAATTTGGGATGAGACCTTCTTCTGAAGTAGTAAATCATGTTCTCTGCAGTTTGGATGTGTTTTTAAGGGTTTAACTAGAGCACATGAGCCAATAACTCATAAGCAGCTCTTGAAGTCTGAGGACATCCTTTCACACGTGGTACTGAAAATTTTCAGAACCATGTCTGCCTTGCGCCCTGAGATTGTAATTTCTCTTGAAGGTTTCTGATTTCAGCTCGTGATTCTCGGGTCGATGCGTATACCCATCTCCGGCTGCTGACCCTTGGTTTGACTTTCTGGTTCTTGATTTTTGGCCATGAGCATTTGGCTCTTTTCCCAGTTCTGGACACTGGCCCTAACCTTTGGGCTGAATAGCCTGTGCTCTGGTCTGTAATCCTAGAAGGCCACCAGGTCATCTGTAATAGACTGTAGTCTAATTTGTTAGATAACAAATGAAGTCTAAAACAGCAGATATGTTATTTTAGGCCATTTTTTTTTTATGAAAACAGTCAGCTATCCTGTTTGTATCCTGGATTTCTGTAAGCATTTTGCTAGATGGCTATCTGCAACTTTTCCTTTCTGTTGGTTACTGTGTTGTGCCTAATGGCCTGTCTGTCTTGTGGGAGAATATAATCATATTTCAGCCAGGGGAGTGCATGAACAGACATGTGAGCATGTATACAAATGTCATATTGCTGGCTACATGTTCGATAGTATGTGCAAGTAAAGATGATATTGTCAGATTGTTGTGAACTTCTGTTTCAGTTTGTATCTGAGATACTATAAACATTACTTTGGTACTTCTTCTGGAAGTTCATAATGTCACTTCATCACACGTGACATAACAGTGTACACATACACTCAAATGCAGGAAGTACTGTTGGTTATAGTTTTCTGGCTGAAACTCAGTGGATAAAAACAAGATATAAAGTTGACAATCAAAGTATGAAGGTAAGATGAAAGAGGAAGGAATAAAGTCTATACTGTATGTCAATGTTTAAGTGGGTAGAGGGCCAAGCTGCTTTGACAAGAAAATTAATGGATCGCAAATGCAAAGCTAAGTCCTAAAATGAACTTACAGTTACTACTTAATCAGCTAGAAGATGGTATAGGCACTAATGCACAAAGAACATGTAGTATAGATATTTATAAACACCCACTGAACAAAAATTACAAGATCTGTGTGAATTTTATTTCATTTTATTAATCAATTCAAGGTGAAAAAGTCAGTGCTGATGCAATGGTTTTCTTTGTCACATTTTTGATGGAACTAGTTATCTAAGTTCAAAGCCAGATATCTGATGATCCACCCTGTCCTATTTCTATTTCACAATATGTATCAGCAGTCAATTTATGAAAATACTTGTTTGTTTGTTTGTTCCTTATAGTCTAAAAGCAAATTGCAGTCCACTCCTCATAGTTGATTTATAGAAATGTGTTACTTCCTTAATATTATTAGGGCTCAATTCAAGACCGTGGAGGGTTTTAGATCTAGCTTTTTACTAAATTACACAAACCTTCCTGCTAAGCTCATCTCCTTCTGTTCTTGAGAACAGGAACTGGCCTTCATTGTAGTAATTTTCATGAACACACTCATTTTTGGTTTTGTTTCCTCCTGAAGGAGGCTAGCTTGAGTAAGAGTTACTTGCATGTTTGTGGAATTCAGCTGACAGTGACTCACTAAAATTCTCTTTTGTTTAATATAATTGAAAAGGATGCTTAAAAAAGAAAGCTCACTATATTGTTTTGATATGTTTCTTCAAAGACCATTACATACATAAATGTAATGTCATACAATTTTCTTAAACTTATTAGTTAAGAGATTCAGTGAGATAAAATAAGCAACTTCAATTGTTGTTCAGTTAAAAATTGTTAGCATCACAGCTAGATCAGAACGCCAGGGTCTAGCTTTTTTTAAAGTTAAGGATGGATAATTTTCCTTGGTGTAAAGTCTTCTCTTTAATGGAGCTTCCTATGAGTCAGTGTGATATTCATCACATGTAATGGCATCAGTTCTTTTTCAAATGAATCGAAAATGGAAAGTGTATGTACCAAGAAGTCAGATCATTTGCTGCTGCAGAAGTCCTTTCTTCATTAGAAGCGAGTGGTTGCCCTTTTTCATATGGGTACCATTTAGATTAAAGTCCTACTGCCTACTTAGTAAGATATTAATGAGCAAAGTTACTGGGTTTGCTAACTTTGAATTTGATAGTGTTCTGTGAAACGGGTTTAAATTTCCAGAAAGTAAAACTTCCTTTAGTTTGTGTCAGAGAAGATGCTGCTGCTTCAGGCAGGAAAATCTAATTCTTGTCTAGTTTCCCTTGATAGTCAGTTGCCTTTCTTAAATCTTCACCATTTACTTCTAGGTTAATCCCCTTGCTTCTCTTTAAATAATCTCTCTGAATCTTTTATGTTCATGCACTGCAGTTGGTTATATATAGGCATTTCTAATACCACCCCCATCCACTTAGCTGGTGAGTAGCCAAGTAATACAGATTTAGCACTTTTAATTTTACCTCATAAATCAATCATTTCAGCTTCAAAATCAGATTTTTTTCTTAAAGCATCATTCAACACAAAGTCTCCATTATGCATGTCTGAATAATACATTAATTGTGTGGTTTAAATTTATAAACAATATTATATAATTAATTTCATAAAACTGCTCACTTTGAAAATTGTACAACTATGATTTCTAAAATAGCAGCTACAAGATGACAGCATTAATCTAAGCACTGTCACTCTGAATTGCCGCCAGTAAAGCCGGGGCCTCTTAAATGTGCAATTATGATAGAGAGAAAGTGTATTCCTTGTGCAGATTTATTCCTTTAAGTACTTTTTCAAAGGTTTTCACCTTGTTTTGCATTGCCATGCACTAATGGTATAGAGCGAGATTACTTCAGTGAATGGCTTTATTAATGCAAAGTGATACCACTAAGCAGATTTTTTTTAATCACTTTTATAAATTCTCTTTTTCACTGTCTTGTATTCTCTGTAAAGTTGTTTAAAATAAAAGGAGGGTGGAGAGGAGTGGAAGACTTCCCTACTGATTTTACTCTTTCGCTTTTGGCAAGCACTGCTCCTTGTCTTGGGTTGGAGGTATGGAACAATTAGCAGGATTTATAAGAAAATAAAATACAAATCGGAACCAAGAGAAATATGCATGTGTTGTTAATATTTTGTCAGAGATGTTTTGTTGAGATCTAGATGCTAGACACAGTGCGAGTGTTTCTAGTGAGGATATTCTTGTTATATTACGGTGTGTCTATCTAAAATACAGAATGGATTGAAAAAAAGTGTTACCCGAATTTCAAATCCAGGCAACTGAGATGCAGGAGAATGAACAACTTGTCCAATATTAGAGAAGTCGGTAGGAGTATCAAGAATTTAAGCTCCTGCCTCCGAGTTAAAGGGCTGAACTACAAAACTGCATTTATTCTATAATCTGTTTTTATGCTCTTATCTATTTAATCTGCCTCTCATACAAATTTTTATAAGTATGTCTCCACAGAGAACTTCAGCATAAGAAATGTTTCTGCAGATGAACCCTGAGGTTTTATAGTAACACTGTATAATGATTACGTGGGAGGTACTCAGAGTTAAAATGGAGCAAATTACCCTCAGAAGTGAATCATTTCGGCGTAGGGAAGTCAGGTTAGCTATCTGCTCATTACGGCCCTTTCATCGCTCACTGTCAACAGCGGCAGCTCTGGCAGCGTTACATAATGTTGCATATGTTGAGCCAGATTGCCCGCTTCTGCTGGGGGGGCAACAAGCACAGCGCCCGCTGATGTTGGGAGGAGGAGGAAAATCCTCAAGGGTCCCCGCCTGGGATTTTCCTATCTTGCTCTCTGGGTATGGGAAGCTTTGGCTGGCGTGTAAGCCCCAGACTCCTTGGGGATGTGCACGTAGATGGGCGATGACCAACAACGACCAGTGGGTGCAGAGATGCTCAAAACCAAAGGGATGTTTGGTATATACAAATAAACCAGGGTAAGTTATCCTACGGCTTTTAGCCACTGCATTTACCCTAAATTTAAAGCATGGGGATGAAACTAATGGATTTGGTACCATACCTGCTCCTCACCCTCAATTTAAAATAAAATACAGCCACTGAATGTTCTAGCACAGCATACCAGTTAATATTACTGGTTATTTGTTTAAACTGAAGACTACAGCACCACTTCATTGCACCGTATATGAAACTCAAAACCTGCTGCAGTTCCAAACTTATAAAATAACACCGTGTGGAATATAGGCCTATTAATTTTACAGTCTAATTTCTGATTAGATTTAACAGCACCTCTGATGAACTGCATAGATTCAACCCATTAAAAATGATGACAATTCAGTTCTGTCATTTTAAGTGGAATTAAACGCAGTATTGCCAAGTATGATAATATCCTAGAAAAAAAAATGAACCAATATAAAAAAAAAATCCCAACACGGTGTTATTTCTGTATAGGAAAGTTTCACTTGCCAGTAGTAGGATTAGCTCTTATGTGTTATTGCATTCAGGAACCTGTGGGTCTGACATCTGAAATCAACAGAAATTCTTCTTTCAAGCAGAGCAGCCTAGATAATATTTTCTATCATCACATCTGTGTAACATTTCTATTGGCAATTACAAAGGCTAATAGAGCTGGTTAAGAAGAACTTTCAGAAAATTGCTCTCCATCAAACAATAGTTTTGTTAAAAGTTAGAATCTCTGCAATGTCTGTGTTTTGTTTAAGAGGAAGTGTTTTATTTTAGAGAAACAAAAAATTGTCAGCAACAAAACAGCCTGTTCTTGGCTTTCTTTTTAAGAAGCAAATCTGAAATAAACACCACCAAACCTAGTAATGGAAATGTTGTATTATGAAAATAGCAGTTGAAATGATTCAAACTTCTTTCTTCTTTACTGTGAATTTTAAATTTGTTGAAAGTGTTCAGATTCTGATTTAAAAATAAAGCCAAATCTTGAAAACAGAAATGAAGTGGCATTCCCACTTGTGATGGGACTTTACATTTGCCTTTGAAGATACAAGGTATATTCTTTTGCTCTTATTTGCCATAATAATCCTGTTGACTTCACTTGAAAAGAATGGCATTTTTCCCACTAACTTTATTAGTGACAGGAGTGGGCCTTGATGCAATACCTCATGTCAGAGCAGCAAAACTTGTTGCCAATAGACTGTCTCAAGGGAGGAGATTTCCAGTAACTGCTCCCTGAGAACTGTTCTAAAAATGCACCTTTTATTTATTTATTTATTTTTCTGTCCAGCCATCAGGATAATGATATATTCCATCCCTAAAGAGAGGGGTGCTGACTGAACTGCATTGATGGCACCAGAGGTCCCTGCTGGCTTGTTCACTAAACAGAACTGGCAACTGACTCTGAAGATAAAAGTTCTTGACGTTTTTCCAAGCTGGAGGAATGGAGCTGAGTGACACTTAGAAATAAGTAGAGGAGGGAATAGTATGATCTTGAATGACAGAGAATCTTTCATGAAAGACTTGCATGGGGGAGATGTCGGATGTACTGTACTGGGCTTGAGTCTAGGGGATATGTTGACAGTTGGATAATGTGCATGTTTGCTACCCCGGCATGAAACAGAAAGAACAAAGGGGGAAATTACAAATGAAATCTTTATTCCTTCCCACTTAAATGGCTACAAACAAAAATTAAATTTATTTTTCTCCCTAAAATTCACTCTGTACAAATTGCCAACTTCTTTGGCAATGCACTAGGGAAGCATTCTCTCTCCTGACAGGAAAAATGTATTTCATGCAAAACATTTGTCATGTGTCTGTTGTTATAATTTATGATCTTCTCCTTCGTCCTTTCAATTGTCTAAGCAAACATTAATTGTACTTTTAACCTGAGACTTCAAAGGTAAAAATACTGTGAAGGGGTCCTCATCTTTTCCTTGCCTCTGATCTCAGCCAAAGTCTTTGAACATCAAAGATGCTCAAAGTTTGGGGCAAGTTTTTAAGGACTGGCTTACTAAAAAGAAATTTATTAAATTTCTACATACATTTTCAACATGGGCCAGAACAGATCTAATAATCAAAAACATTTCAATTTCATCAGGACAATTAATACAAGTTGCTGCTTAATCTTTTGCTTGGTACAATGAAGCTCACTCATTCCTTTGTATTGCTGTTAAAAATCCTTTAATTCTGTCATTCAGAATTGGCTTTACAGATCTTTCTAACCCAGGAACTAACAAGCAATTAGGAATTTAAAATATATTCCCAAAACAAAGAATGTTGCCATTTTAATTACAGTATCACAATGTAATATAAGAGTTTAACACTTAGAAAAAAGGAGAATCTTGTACCCTCAATCCATTACCCATAAGCAATTCTCATTTTCACATTAATTTTTGTAGTCTGCCATCTAAATTAAATACTTTTCAGTTCTGTCAGTTTATCTCTATATGTATTCTCATTACAGCAGTCACTAGAGCCAAAGTATTTTAATCTTCAGCATATCCCTGTAGTACCATATTCTTAGCTGCAACTTTATAGGTTTTACAGTTGGTCTTTCTCTTTTAAGAATTACCACTCATTTGTACAGTAAATCTTCCCCATCTAAGGACTTTTTACAAACAAGTAAGTTTTGCAGTCTGTTCTGAATGAAATATAGGAGATTGTCTTGATTATCAGTGGTTTAGACAGTCATAAATCCTCTGTTTCTTCGTAACTCATCTCATTCTTCCTGTATTCTCGGGAACTATATTCTCCTAACGTTATTCTGGTAAATTTAATTTTCTGATCATTGGAAAAAAAAATCAGGGAGATAAAGTTTTTTTTTTCCCTCTGGCTGGAAAATGTTGGATGTAACACTAAATAATTAAAAAAAAAAAGGTGTTAAAGCTAGACCTTTCCTCAGATCAGTGTGACTGTGTCTGTGTGTGCAAATCTGAATGACAACAAAAAACCAGCAGTCGTCTCTTTAGCAGAAATGCATGTCACGACAAGACCAGTGAGGTGGAGTAGCAAGTCTGCCATGCAAGCCCTTTTCTTAGGTTAGGACAGAATTTGGTTATGACGCTGTTTGTTGGTGGTGGTGTTTTTTTTTTAATGGAGAATTTTCACTGAGTTCAGTCACACCATCCAAGAAGCAGGGTACCCAAGAAGGAGGCTACCTGTGAGAATAAGGTATCCTGAAAAATCAGGCTGCTAGCGCTACTGTTTGTTTGCTGAGGTGGGGTTTGATTTTTTTTGTGTTGTTTTATTGGCTGATGAAAAAGAGTGCTTCGTTCACATTCCTACAAGGGACTACAAGGACCAAAGTCAAATTTAACAGCCTTAATCCTTGGCAGCCGACTAGACCAAACACCTTCACAAGCCAGAACTTGTCAGATAACTGTGTAAATCAGATGCAGCTTGTGGTATAGTCAGACCGTCATCAGACACAGCTAAACTGCATCTGTCAGTCCTGGTCCTCTGATCACCCTGACATGAGGCCCTATTGGGACACACAGGAGCGTTTCCTTCCGCAGAAAATCAGAGTTTGCAAAGACATGGTGTTTATACTTAGGTTTCGTTTCAGTATGCAGCACACAGCCAAACTGCGCAAACACCCAGATTCAGGAGCTAAAAATTGCTTCTGAATCTGCCAGTTTGGATACACCTGCTCTTTCTCAAAAACATGAAGTAAGCAGAGACTTGGCAATTTAGGACGGGGAAAAAAAGGATTATACATATAGATGTATATAAAACTTATTTTATCCTAATGTCGGAGGATTTGAGTGAAAAGCTATCACCCAGTATTCGTATCACAGCTTTAAGAACATGAGTTTACAGCTGGCAGTGATGAAACTGCCTTTAACTTAACTTGGTAGGATCAGCTCCCTGCTGTGAATATATCTTAAAAAAAGTTAAAGTTACAGAAAAACCTGGTAGGCCATCAGCAATAGTAGCTCAAATAGATTTTGCAGTGTGTCACTAGCCACCATGAGAGAATACGAGGTATGAAGCTTGCATTACTCTGCACAATGCACTGTCCTGGAAGCAGAACTTACTATAAAATGAAATTATTGATAATTGATCTCATCAGCCAATCAACAAGCTAGGCATTAAAATAATTTGCTCTAGGGAATATAAAAGTAATGAATAAGCAATAAACATGTGTTTTTCAACTAATAATGGAAAATGTTCACCTTCTGCAATACTGAAAGGGGAGCTTACAACTAAAGCTCCACACAAGGTTTTTAACCAATGAACTTGGGCTGCATTTTAAATTTAGGCTAGAAACTCAAAGTGGGTTTGAGTTGAAGCGACAGCCAGCCATGAACAGCTCTGGTTTGTTTAACTGAATAAAATTGATGCTCGTAGCAGCTTTTATAGTCACCAGCTTGTCAATATGGTAATAGGAGAGTTGGAAATTGCTGGTTTGGTTGACAAATAGATCTGTGTCTTGTCGGCATAGAAATGAAAACTAGTATCATGCCAATGAATAATCCTGTGCACAGGCGGCTTTGGAATGCTGAATAAGAGCAGGGCCAAAATGGAACCCTACAGAGCACAAGAAATAAATGCAAGAGGAGAAGGACACAAATTACCCTTGAAAACATAATGCAGGTAACTGTTGGATAAATATGATTTAAGCCAATTTAGAACTGTGCCAAACAGGAAGATAAAGTCCCTCAGGCATTAAAGAAGAACATTGAGATCTAGCAAAATGAGAATTGCTGGAGAATGAGAACCTGTCTTTAGAAGAAGGTTACGTCTCATTGCTGTGTTGCTGAAAATTTTAAACAGGAAAAAAGAACACCTAAAACATGGAATTTTATTCTGTACTCACTGAAACCAATGAATTATTTTGGTATTGCAGGATTATGGTGATGGAAAAGAAGATATTAATTACTGAGGGGTTTTATGCTTTGTGTTATATATCGATATGGTTCTTTTTTTCCATATTACAAAAAGAATTTGTGCATGGTGTTGCATCTCCTGACTTTTTTTTTTCAATTCCAGCAAATAAATAATGCTTAGACTTAGTGTGTTTCTTTTAGCCCCAATGAGACAGTAAAAACACAATTATTCATTATAATGAGGTGACAAGTTCTACAACTTGGATTTTCCTCAGTTATTAAAACACAGAGAAAAGTTTGAATGGGGTACTTTTCATCTTCTGGTTTACAGATTTTTTTGCCTATCTGAAGTGATTCAAGCAGAAATAGAAAAAGTTTAAAATGTTCATTGACATTTCAATGCGCACTGAAGAGATGGGGGAAAAGAAGGGAGGCCTAACCATAAGAGAAGAGCTGCACAAAAAAAGCAAAAGTAGGATATTCACCTTATTTTATGTAGTATGGATTAGGCAAAACCTGCCCCACAATTTAAAAAAAAAGGCAGGCGGGAGGGGACTCAAAGATGGGAACAAGGAAAAAGCTCGAGAATCACAGAAAACAGAATTACATGTCTTAACATCATGATTTACACTGTGTTTTATTCATAAATCCAAGAACAGTCTATTACTGAAATCACAAGAGAGTCTCTGATACTGGGAAAGAAGATTTCAGTACAGTGAGGGTGAGGGTCATATAGTAATCTGTTTTTTTTTATAAGAAATATGTGAAATCTATTTACAACTGGAGGAATAACTGGAAAACACATAAAAACTTCATAATAAACAAGGATTCATCTAAACTGTTGGTTCATTTTCTAGCTTTCTTCATGCACTTATATGAGCAACAGAGAAATTTCTAAATATGTATGTAATATATATACATGCAATAAATATTTCTAGCTGATGAGCTGTCATGGAACTTATTTGCAAATTTGCTTTTTATTTAATTTGGGAAAAGTAATAATAACATATAGCAGGTGATCAATCAGCATGAGTATAAAATTACAAATAACTAATACTTAAAGTGACTTTGGGGGGCAGGAAATGTTTATGGATTTAATTAATTTAGTCATGTATCAACCTGGCAAATGTAACTGCTTATTAATCTTTTGCTAAATAATTGTGAATAGTGATTAAATTTTTCAAGAACTTAAACTCGCTCTAGCTGACACACACAGTGTTTTTGCAAGTTTATTTTTCAGCTCAACTACTTTGTACGTTTTTACAACTAGACGATACTAATGGGTTAGATGAAAGCCATTCGTTAGATAAAATTCAGCTTGCAAACATTTGAAGTAATTCTTTTTCCTGTTGCCTGACCATCTGATTCCTCAGGGATGCATCTGGCAGGTTGTGCAGGAAGTGAGGAGCTGGAATTCCTAGGAGTACAGACTCCTTGCTCCTTTGTAATATGGGCTTTCAGGTTCAGGCTTTGGAGCAATTTATCAGGACAGCTACGTAAATCTTGGGTTCCCAGCAGAATTGTACCGTAGATAATAATTCTGTATACTGGAGGATTTAAAATATTGCTTTGCAGACCAAATAAACATGAAATAAAACTTTCAAAAGATTTGGAAAATGTAATTATGTTGCTCCACTCCAGCTTTTACATTGAAAAAAGCTGTTCCTGCTAGTGCAACGCAACAAATTGGTTGCCATTCAGTTGAAGAATGTAACCTCAAGGATTCTCTGCACTAAGAAATCAAAACTCAGAATGAATTTTCCTCTCTACTGAAAATGTTTTCATGTGTGCTTTGTTTTATTGCCTATTAGGAGGAGAGGGGGAAAAAAAGATGCAAATCTGTGTTTAGAAACATAGAAGGAGGCTATGACAGCTGCTGTTCGTGTATGGGTGTATCCTGTGTTCTTACTATGTTTTTTGAAATATTGTAAAACAAGGCATTTCTTTGAAACATAGACTATACAAGAAGTAGCAAGAGAAATTTCCCCATGTGTAGGAGAGGGATGTAACTTATGTGAACATAACTATTGCTGCCTGGTTTATGGTGAGTCTAATCACTCCTCTGTCTTTGCCAGCTTTATGTCACATACAAAATATTAGTCTGATGATCAACAGCATCAAAGCTGGATTTGTTACATATATAACATTTAGTGAAGCCAACATTCTCCTAATAAAGCTTAGATATTTGTATGCTAATAAAACTACACAGACATATATATTTGCACCAGTATTAAAACCACAGTGAATTTGATTCAAATAAACAAATACTATAAAATACAGTCTAGAAAAACCAATATATACTTACATACTGATATGGGTCCAGAGAGATCCTTAAGTTTTTGGATACATACTTTAAATGCAGCTTTTCTGTTAAGCGTACAAGGATAACCAGAACCAGTAATCACCTGTGGAACTGTGATACTAGGCAGGTGGGCATCAACCTTGTCCAGAATAGTTAACCATTCAAAGGGAGATCATGTTTTCAAAACAGTCAGCTTTTAGGTACCTAAATTTTGAAACTAGATATTTTCCAGAATGTCTTACTAGTTTTCTGAAGGTTTTCATGGGTGATATCAGCATATGCTGAATGGTCATTCATCTTCCGTCTGTTTCCATTTTGTTTCTCTACATTTCTGAAAGCTGTAAATGGTACGGTGTTTTTTTTTTTTTCCCTTTTTTCTCGTTCACTAAAAAAACAAGAAAATTATAAAAATCTTCAGTACTTTTGACTATACCGAAGTAATCTGAGGCCAACCTCTTTCTTGTTTCTTCACTTCTCCCTTCAACACCCACAAAATTGAAAGACAAGAAAAAACGGTCACCAAGTTAGAATAAAAACTTTACAGGCAAAAGGAAAGGATAAGATGCTACTCTGGCATCACTATGAGTGCTCTTAATGGTATGAGACCTTGCTATAAAATATTAGCGTGTTTTTCATCAGTAGAAGGCCCACTCTCCTGACACGCACGGGGTGGGACTGAGCTGGTTCACGGAAGACACCACGTGCCATTCTAGATATTTTGTAGTATCCAGGACATCCACCCAGCACTGGCAGCTCGGAGACACGCTCTGCTGGGGAGGCAGCCGGGGCTGTGTAAAACGGCAACGGTTGCCCCAGCTTAGACAACCATATCCCACCCATCACCCCTTCTCCTGCCTCCAGAGTAAAAGTGAAAGCAGTCACCGTCTCACTCAAAAAGGCTTGTTACTTTTCTGCTCATGTAACAGAGCTCGTATTAAGTCAACTTGCTTCTTTTCATTTAATTTATTGATAAACACAAATAAGCTGATATTTATTGTTTTTCTTGTAAAAGGAGATAGTTAAGGTGGTTTGCATCAAAGTGTATTATTCTAATAAGCAATTTAGGCATGCACATGTTGTGAAATATTTGTCCGGTACCTGTGTGATTTTTAAGGGTGAACACAGAATGCTTTAGCTTCTCTTTTTTTAGTTGCTTCCTAATGGTCAGTTTTAGAACTTTATTCACTTACGGTTTAGTACTGCCTGCCAGTTCTCTGTATGTATAATTTGTACATACTGTTCATTTTATTTTAGAACATACTGTTTCAACAACGTGGCTTGTGTCATCATGAGAACAACTGCAAAGGGTTGTTCAGATCTTATGACAGTCAGCCAGAAAAGTAATGCTGTGAAACCATATTGTTTTGAGAGCAAATTCTAAATGCTGAGCCTAAGAGAAGGCTAGATACTTCAATCCTTAGTCAGTTTGTTCTTCCTGCCATGAGGAACATCTTTATCTAAGAAAAGAGGGAAAAAATCTGAAAGAGCATGCATATTTAGAAATATTTTGGCTACATGTATGTATCTTTCTCAAATTTTATCTTTGCCATATTATTGACCCACAAGAAGTAACAGTATTCTCACACTGACTGCTTCACCTGCTCTACAGATATGTCCTGGTGTCAGCAGGCTATTTATTTTCTGGACATGCTTTCAGACTATCAGTAATGTGACTCATCAGAGTAACATTCTTGGAGGTGTATTTCTCTTTCTTTTCTTTTTCTTTCTTTTTTTTTTTTTTTTTGTATGTGTGGGATGAGAATACTGAAAATTCACAAGTACAGGATGTGGGTTTTTTTCTGGCTAAAGACAGAAGTATTTTATTCTGGTAAAATAATAATGGTTAGTTTAACCTAGCCATATAATCACCACTTTGATTCTACAGGTGTTACAGAGGCTCTAAGTATTCTTTATTTCCTGCCACAAAATATAAGACCCAAAGTGTTAGTTCCTGTTTATTGTCAAGAAAGGCACACGTGTATATGGGAAAATAAACTTAGTTCATGCCTCGGAACAGATACAGTACGTAGAGGCATCGCCAAAACTAACCAGATGCTGCAAGCAAATGATTCATCCATGAGAGCTTATATGGTACAGCTGTCTTTAAATGTTTTTGTAATTGAAAAGGCTCTTGCATCTGGTCCTTGGCTTATTACTCTTAGATCATTTGATCAGTCATGATCTGATGTCTACTTTTTAATAATGCAGGAGAAAAACAACTTGAGGCATGGAGAGTACATTTTTTTCAAATATTCTGCTTCAGAATATTTGTAAAAATCGAAGTAAACTGTGTAAATAAAAGGCAAAAAAAATGCAGTAGAGAATAGTATGAGTTATGCAAACATACAGGCAGCTTTATCACTTTAAATATAGGTAAATAAATTAACTTTTTGATAAAAGGTATATGTACTTTTGATATTTTTCATTTATACGAGAATTATATTACTTTCTCCTTTATATGTTACTATGTATTTATCTAAAATTTACCTCCAGTTATTGCCATCCTGCTGCTATCACAAACAAACAGGATATGGACTATGGTATGCCCTGTTGAAGTTATCACTCTGTACCAGTTTTAACTCTGATAACACTAGTATAGTTCCTATTGATTTCTGTTAATCCTGACTAAGAAAAAGGTAGACTTTCCTAGGCTCACCTAAGGCAGTTTTGTGGATGAGAATGGTTACAGTAGAGCAAAGTAGTCATGTTATTTATTTAGGTAAACCTCATTTGAAGCCAATTATTAATAAATTAGAATAAGAATGATTTTTTGTTATTATTTTCCATGCCTACATAAGATCTGCAATATTGGGTGATTTAATCCTCTGTGAAGGGACCTTCTAAACAGTGGGTAATCTGACATATTACATGAATTGAACTAGGCTGAATCAAGGATGAATTTCATTATTTGTCTCTGTAAGGCTGACAAACTATTTTCAAATAAGATTTAGTGTGTAAATGTATTTTTGTAAAGCTAGCTAGCTTCCCAGCTATGTCCCAAGCCTTTCATATCATGATTGGATGCCATAAGGTAAGTCCTAATTACTCTGATTGAAAAAGGTAGTTTGAGAGCTGTTATTTTTTTGAGAGACTTAAATAGTCTAAAAAAAAAATCAAAATAGGAGTGATTGTAGTTCATTCAAACTCTTCAAAGAGCACTTAGGATGATTTAAATTTAGGTTAGCATTAGCTGTGTTTGGGAGTCGCGTAATAATGTGCTTGTTTTCTTTTTAAAAAAATAATACGGCTCTTGCTACTACATGGCATGGATCTATGTGTTTTATTTTAGCAAAATGAAGACAATAGATTTTTTTTTTTTACGGTCAAGTAGACTCATTTCGTCCTTCAAAAACATAAGAATATTTTGATTCTAACAGAATTCCTAGTAGAGCAAAAACATGCCTTTCTATCTTGAGGTTCTGGTTTAGAAAGTGTAAAGAGTGTGCGTGTTTAGATATGTGTGCATTATTACATTTTTGAGGTATACATACAAAGAAATGGTTCATTGATATTAGTAAATGAGAGTTTATGCTACACAGAGTACCAAAAACTGTTCAGGATATGCTTGCAAATCTAGTAATCAATTCTAAATAACCTCTGTAAATGTATATTTCTTTCTAGATCGATCCAAAAATAAGCTACTTTTTGCCATCACAATTAGTTTTACATGTTATAGTGAAGAAATCCCCTTAAAGAGAAAATGAAAAAATGTCTCTGTGTATTGTCAATAATGAAAGAAACTTTTCACATGACCTGTGGGCGGTGATGTAGATAGGTGTGTTGATAGATGCACAGTTTTTATGCTTGAAGAGTCAATATTTAGCTTTAGTTGAAGACTGTCTGCATGGGAAGAACAATAAATACACATCAGTACTTTGATACTACTTGAGCGACTGATTTCACTGTGTACTGGATTTTTCCATTACTTTTCTATTTATTTTTAAATAGTTTGAATTCTAGTTTTATAGTTTAAGTAATATGCGCAATCATCACCACTCCATATCATACGAATATTGACTGAAAATAGACTGTTAAATCCACAATTTTAATATAGCCTCAGATGATCATATAGAAACTTGCTTCCTCAGCCAAATATACCTGTATTTTTCCAAAATCTTTTTAATGACTGTTTCACATTTCTCTCGCTTTTTCAAGAGTTCTCATTTTGTAGGTCTCTTGTCTATGCAATATGTTCCCTAAGGTTAAGAATGAGAGAGGTCTCTACTACAGACATATTTGATTGAAATAGCGGCTAAATTGCTGCAGTAATGAGAAAATTTCCTTTCCCCTGGATAATTCAACTGCTTAGCACTGAAACATTTTTGAGATAAAGATTTTTAAAGAACTAAAAAATTAAAAATCGTTTCTTTGGAATCAGAATTTGTTAAGAAGGCTCCTATGGAAACAAAGAGCGTAACTCCTGTTGTATTAATGGAGGCAAGATCAGACCATAAAATGGGACTTATGCACTTAAATAAAGACAGACTGTGTTCTGTGGATATTCTGATGTGCAGTTGCTTTAGAGAATGCTGCTGCTTTTCTGGAAAAATGTGGTTAAAAACACATGATGATGAAGTTAACCTAAATCTTTCATTGGCTTACAAAAATAGGTCAAGTAATACATTGCTAGCTCTGCTGTAAGCCTGTACACAATCTGTACATTCCAAAGTACAAGAGATTTTGCCTAGCAGTCCTACCTCTGCTTTCATTCATGATGTCTGTAGGTTAAAATTCTAGCTTTCCGCAAGTAAGGCTCCCCTTTGTTTTCTTTAAAAGTCAAAATTAATGTGCTCTCTAATTATGTTTTACTGAAAAGATGTTTGAATACACCATGCATAATTATCTTGGATTTTAGAACTGAGATACGGCACATGTTAATGCAGATATTATGGCACTGTTTATAAGCCATTTACAAAATCATTTGTTTCTCCCCTGTCAACATTTTAAGTACAAAAAACAAAATCAGGGTTTGGCAAAACATTTGTGAAACAATTTGCAAAGTGCAGGATATTTTTAAACACAGGCACTAGATATGTGTGCATAAAATGTGACTAAGGTCACACACACACCTTTGGTAGTTTGGCATATTGAGAGAAATTCAGTGCCTAACTGGACCATTGAGGTCTATTCTTTAATGGAGATGATGCACAAGACCTAAAACGTGACTTTGGGGAAGAGGGGTTGTCTTTGGCTCGGCGAGGATGCCGCCCACCGCACACAGGCTCCTTGGTGCCCCTGTCCCCCAGGTGGTTGGGGTGCCCTGGCGCGGGCACGTGGGCAAACACCGCGGCTCAGGCGAGGCTGTTGGCCCCGCTTCCCGCAACGCGGCCGCGCAGGCAGCCGCTTGCTGCTCTGCGACGGCCCTCGGCGGTGCTGGAGGCCTCACAGGTGCCCCCGCACAGGCACGGGCACAGGCACAGGTGGGCCGCGCTGCAGCCTCCCCTGCACCTGGGCCGCATGGGCCCTCCTTGCCACCCTCGCCACGAGGGCGGAGGGAGAGCGAGGGCCAGCGAGGTGTGGTTGGAGCCTGAGGACAGCAGGGATGGCGGAGGGGAGGAAGGAAGGGCCCTCTCCTCCTCCTCCCGCTCCCTGCCATGGGTGCTTCCCGGGGCAGCCGCAGGTACCGCAGGGCTCCCTACTGCTGCCAACGCGCTGGCATTGGGCTCTCAGGGGCCCAAAAGGGAAAAATGAATAAAAAGTTTCTAGTTTTGCGCTTTTCGCACCCCCCAACATCGCTGTTACTCCAAAAGGGCGCAGAGCAGCGACGCAGCACACGCGAGCCGCGACTTCCAGCCTGCGCCGCTGCCCCTTCCACGCGCGGCCGCCCCGCGGCGGGACGGCCCGAGGGGCCGCGCGCGGGTAACGGCGGGCAGGGCGCGTCGCCTCTGCCTCCCCCTGGCTGCCGCCGCCGCCGCCGCCGGCACGAAGGGAAGGGAAGGGAAGGGACGGCAAGGGGCACCAAAGGGTTAAGGGACTTGGCTGTAGGGATGAATGGCGCGGCGCGGGGAGGGGCGCCGCGGCGCGCCGTGCCGTGCCGTGCCGTGCCGCGCCGCGCGGGGGGAAGGCGGGCAGCGTCGCGGCTGCGGCTCTCAAAGTGAGCGTCGCACGCAGCGCCGCGGAGCGCCGCGCCGGGCAGCGCCGAGCCTCGCCTCGCCTCGCCGCGTACGTGTGCGGGGCCCGCGGCGGCCGGGAGGGATGGGGAAGGAAGGCGGCTGCGGGCGGCGGCGCCGCTCGCCCTGGCCCCCGGGAGCCGCTGCCC